>CM021103.1:609886639-610357430 GCA_007115665.2 Sequoiadendron giganteum
GTTTAGGGTTGAGGGAGAGAGAGAGAGAGAGGGGAGAGGGGAGAGTGATAGGAGTGATTGAGTGAGAGGTAGGGAGAGATAGAGGTGGAGAGAGAGAGAGGGAAAGAGATAATATTTAAATATTTTATATATTAGTAATATATATATTTAAATATTTATAGATTAACTAAAATATTGAAATAATATTTAAATATTATACATAATAATATAATATATTATATATTAAATACATAATTCGGTAAGAGATTATCATAAATTGTATATTAAATATATTACATTATAAACTATATTGTATATTATATATATTAAATTATAAACTTTATTGCATTTTTGAAATCATATATTAAAAAGTGTATAAATTTTTTAAAACTCATATCTAAAACATATCAGATATTGGATTCAAATCGGATATATTCGATTTGAATCCAATATCTGATATGATGACACCAAATTTAATGCCTAGGGATTAGGCTTGGGCTTGCTTTGGAATTTGGTTTGGACCTGCCAATCCTAAGAAGTCAACACGAAAAATGTGTTTAACAACTTACCTTGCTTTTCTAGACTTCACCTATGTGGCTGACGACTTTTATTTTACGCAAAATTGATGAAACGAAAAGGGTTTGTAAAGGAGCTTCTTAGCTTTCTACCAATATAAATTATACTTTACTTTGAATCTAATAAATAATTATTATTCATTTTTTATTAGAATTACGACTAATGTCCTAATTGATAGTTTGATAGAAAAACATCTATAGCTTTCAAACGGTATCACATTTTTTGAATCCAAAACATGCATCACATTCTATGCTTGGAATATTATAGGATTATGAAAAATAAAAATCATGAAGTTTTGACCAAGTTAAGGTGGCTAGACATACATGTTTTTATATTTTTTAAAAGTTGTAATAAAAAATTCATAATTAATTATTTACTTGAAAAAAATTACAAAAAAATATGCATCATATCCGGACATGAGTCCTATACTTATATCTAGAATCTTATAAAAAATATTATCATTTTATTATGGTTAGGGTCGTCAGACAAATACCTACTTCTTATTTTTTCCCTAAAATTTTAGTACTACTGCATTGAAATTTCAATTTTTCACCAAAAAGGTTTTTTTTTTACAAAAAATAACCTAGTAGTTTAGAAACTTGATTCAATTTGCCACAGATTCTATTTTTACATATTTTTGAAATAATATAGATAACTTAAATTCAATTTTTTACGTCAAGTTGCCTAATTTTGAATTTTTCTGAATTTTCATTGCCACTTAAGGGCCTATTTTTTCCATGATGATCCTGCACATACCCTTTAGTTGTATTTGGATCCCTATAAGTGGATGCATAGTTCATTTGAAGTTATCACTTCTCCATTTATACCTTTTTTGGAACATATTATGATGTCCCCTGGAAGACGCATTCACTAGGAAACATGTATACTAAAGATATGAAAGATTGGCTCCATCTCCATCCTCATCCCCATCTCTATCTCTATCTTCCTCTCTATGTCTCTCCCTTATATCTATCACCTCACATCTTCCTACATCTCTCTCTTCCCCTATATCTTTCCCACTATATCTATCTCTCAATCTCCCCATCTTTCCATCCCTCTCTCCTCTCCCTATCTCTACCTTTCTTTCCATATCACTCCCTCTTTCTATATATCTCTACTTTTCTTTTATCCTCTCTATTTCTCTCTCTCCATCTATATCTATTTTTTATACCTTTGTCCCTCTATCTCACTTTCATTCACACACTAACACACTCTGTGTTTCTCATTCCCTATCTCTATCTCTATCTCTATCTCTATCTCTCCTCCCTCCCTCTGTCTAGACCTCTCTATTACTTGTCTTTATCTCTCTATCTCTACCCATCTCCCTTTATCTTTTCATATCTCTCTATCTATCTCTCTCTTCCCATATATCTATACCTCCCTCTTTCTCTCTCCCTCTCTTCATCTCTATTTGTCTGTATCTACTTCTCTTTATTTTTCTCTCTCTATATTTGTCTCCCTCTCCCCTTCTCTCTATATTTTTATCTCTCTATATATCTCATTCTCCCCTACTTCTCTATCTCTATCTCCCTCTCCCTCTCCCTCTATATCTCTATCTCCCTTTACCTCTTGCTTTATATATCTTTATCTTCCTCTATCTCCTTATCTCTATCTATTTAGGTCTATCTCTACTGTCTATCCATTTGTCCTCCTCTTCCTCTCTTGATCTATCTTCATCTCTATCTCTATATTTTTCTCCCCCCCCTCTCTCTCTCGCTCCCTCTTTATAGACTTCTATATCTATATCTCTTTATTTGTCTCTCTCTCCATATTTCTTCTTACATCTCCCCCTATATCTCTATCTTATTATTTCTCTATATCTCTACCCCTATAACTCTCCTTCTCTCTACCTCTCTATATATCACTTGCTATCAATCTATCTTTATCTTTTTATCTCTCCATCATTATCTCCCTCTATATATTTGTATTTTCCATATTTATCTATCTGTCTCTCCTCTCCCTCTTTATATTTCCCTCTTCTCTATATCCCACTCACTCTCCATCGCCATCTTTGTTTATATTTCTATCTTCCTCTCTATCTCTATCTCTATCTCCTAACCCCTCTCTCTCTGTCTCACTCTTCATCCTCTATCTCTCCCTCTATCTCTCTCTTCCTCTCTTTCCCTCTCTCCCTATTGCAAAAATAACATGAGCCTATTGATAATGGACTCTAAATATATTCCTAATTCAAAGGCTTTGTTTCAATCATGTTTGGATCCTTGTAAGTGGATGCATAGTTGATTTGAAGATATCACTTCTCCATTGAGACCTTTGTTGCACAAACAACATCATTTGCTAAATTGCCTACCAATTGATCTTATGTACTATACAAATGTATGCACAAAAATAAACCAAAATTTTCTTTAATTAACCTTCCACACCTCTTTGACATACCCATTACACAACAAAGTGCGATTGCATATATATAGGTATATATAACCATTACATCCCATAAGATACAAATTCTAATATAGATTATTTTATTTAATTAATTACACCGAAGGCGTTCCCTCTATGGAGTCTCCTCACCAAATCTTAGCCAAATCTCCAAATCGAGGTGTGGAAGACAGTGAGAGAGGGTGAGGAGATAGAGATAGAGAGGAAGATAGAGATGTAGATGGAGATGGAGAAGAGGGGTATGGAGAGAAGGAGAGGGAGAGATAAAAAGAGAGATAAATAGATAGAGATGGAAGAGATAAATATTTGAAGAGGGAGAGGGAGAGAGAGAATGAGAGAGGGGGAGATAGATAAACATATAGGGGTAGAGAGAGATATAGAGAGAGGTAGAGAGTGAGAGAGATATAGGGCATCTCTCTTTCTTAATCTCTATAATTTTTGTTTATATTTGTCCATCTTTTGATGTATTTTATATCTAATAAATATTATTAAATATAAATATGATATAGATTTTATGCATAATCTAAATAAAAAAAATATAACATTAATATAGATATATAATTCTATTATATAATAATATTTTGTAAATTATATTTAATAATATATATTGTTAAAATAGAATATTATATATAATAATAAATAAATATATTTAATCTAAATAACAAATTTAACTTCAAAAATTAATTTGAGCTTTAGTGGATGGTATAATACCTCTCTCCCTAAAAAAAATTCAATTGTTAAATTTATTATAAATTAATTTAAATGATCACATATGATAAAGCATATGAATTTTATTTATTTAATAATATATAATAATAAACATAAGATATATATTATATAACTAAATTGCATAAATAAAATTAAACATATATTATATGTATTCTATTTATTTAATAAATATAATATAGAAGCTATAATTATTATATATGTTATTTTATTATAATGTTAATTTTGTAATTTTTAATTTCGTGAATATATAATAAAATGAACGTATATTATAATAAAATATATTATATGCATTTTATTTATGTATTAAATATAATTCAATAACTAGAACTTTTATATATGTTATTTTATAATATAATATTAATATTGTACTTTTAGTTTCTATATGATTAACATATAGTATAATAAGCTATATTATATGTTTTTTTTTAATTTACTACAAAATAATAAAATAATTATATTTATTATATTTATTAAATATAGTAAAATAATTATAACTATTATATATATTATTTTATAATATAATATTAATATTTTACTTTTAATTTCTATATAATTAACATATTAGAAAAATATATTAAATGTATTTTTTAATTTAATAAATATAATAAAATAATCATAACTATTATATATGTTATTTTATAATATATAATATTAATATTATACTTTTAAATCTCTATAATATATATAATATACTTATTAATAATATATAAATAATATATATTGTTAATAATTATAAAAAATATATATTATAAATAGTTACAATAAATATTATAATATCAATGTACTTTTGAATTAAATACATTAAAAAATATATTGTGTAGATAAATATAAAATTATAAATAAATAAAATAATAATAAATTATAATTTATAATTTAAATATTACTTCCCCTTGAGCTTTAATGAGACAGTGCTTGTCCGTCGTATAATTTAATGAATGGTGTGCTGTCAAGGATGGGAAAAATGGGCAGTAAAATATGACAACGCATTTAACGCGAGATAAGGAAAGGTCAAAATATCAAATGGATTGCACTTATAGAGTATTATAGTATGTTTATCATTATTATTCTATATAAGTATAATTTAATTAATATAGATTATTAAATTTATTATATTAATTATGTAATTATTGTGATATTATATTTTTGAAGATTTTTTCTAAATAATTTTAGTTAAGATAATAAAATAAATGTGAAGGTTGCTTAAATTTGAATTTTTAAGAAATATTTCTTCAACTATTAAGAATCTATGTATTAGTGTTTTAATTTTTTATCTTTTCTTTATAACATCTTCATCTTATTTCTCTAATGTTTGAGTGCTATAAGGAATGAGAATATTTAGAAACCTTCAAATATTTGTTAAATCACATGGTCAATTTCTCTTAAGTCAAATCTCTAGTAAACCAACTTGATAAGTTTTATTGAATATTTCAAGATAGAAATCAAGAGTACACAAAAAATGGATGATGTGCTCTAATAAATACTACTTGAATAAATAAAATTTATCAACTATTATTTTAAGAAAACTTAAGTCAAGTCCATAAAAATATACAAACTAAACTGTAGCTTGTATAAAACTCTCTAGAATTAAATCATCTACTTACTTTTATCATGTAATGTTCTTATGAATTTTTTAACATGCAATGCATACTATCAACTTGATAATAGCCAAGCAATAAAATTGGCTCTTCTTAGGAATTTTCCCTTTAACATACAATCAAAGAGACTGTTAAAAATCACCACTCTTCCTTAATATGTTCTAAAAAACAATTAAGAACTTGTTTGATAATACTATCCAAATGCTAACTAACCTCCTCTAAATCTCCACACCTCCAAAAATTAATTCTAATACATTCTACCAGGAGCTGAACCATGCCATATGACTTTCCTACAAGTTTGACTGGTCGATGTATAAATAAACTATAATTTTCTTGTAGCTTGACTCTTGCACATAAGAGCCCAGGATAAGTTTTGCACTGAGCATTAACTCGTCCCGCAATCCAAGCTATCAGATTAGGTACGTGATTACCATAAAAATAATAATATTAGCATTCAACATCCTAGCTCATTGATAAATTTGGTCCACAGCTACAAGAGCTATCATATCCTCGAGAACCAAGTTCTTAGCTTACTACATCAAAGAGTTGAACTCGACAAAGGATCATGGTGAAATTTTTTATTTAGTGGTTGTTAGTTGCATAATTGAGGACGGGATCACATCACCTTAGGTGTGAGACCAGTAGGTGGAAGATACCCAAGGAAACTTGGGAAGAAAGAACTTGTATTTTCTGCAATAAGGGGGTTGTGGAAACAGAGTGGCACTTCATCATGGAATGCACCGCTTACGAAGATATCCGTACTTAGCATGAAAATAGTTTGAAAGTTGACAATATGCACCAACTCTTTGAGGAAGACAAGATTAATTAGACGGCTAGCCTTCTAGTCAAAATTAATATCAAGAGGTTCGACTTGGAAAATAGCATGAAGACATATTAGGCTTGGTTTTGTCTTGGTCCCTTAGACTGTTTAGTCTCGTGGACGTCATTAAAATCTTTCATTCATTCATTCATTCACCACACAGATCATCGACAACGGTTGTCCAGCCCCAGAAATGCATCAAGGCATGGATGGGCCACATGGATGCCTCTTCATACATCATCTGAACACCATACACCCTATTGTGTATGTTTGTCAGACTTGCTTTTAATTAATCGTTGTTATTTTTTCGTTTGTTGTGCATTGTGTTATTTTTTCTCGAGATCAAAATTAATATATTTAAAAATTTGTTATATAATATAAAAAACTTCTATATAAAATTGTTCTTTAATATATTAATTTTTTCACCCATGATTAATATACTAATTTTTTTCAATATATTAATATATTAAAATTGTACAATATTAATGTGTTTATCATAATATATGTATAATATATATATTTTTAAAGAATAACATATAGGTATACTATTAATATACTATATGATTATATGTATAACATTTATGTTAATATAAATATAATTAACAAAATGTTTTTTTCTTAAATTTAGAATCAAATTTGAATTTTAATAAAGAAAAATGTTATGGATTATTAAATTTTTCCATGTATTTAAATTATATCATAATAGTGATAAAATATTTAATGATATACATATAGATTATATCAAATAATTTCTTTAATAGAACATGTGTAAGAGTTAGTTTTAAGAGGTGAAATTTTTTTTATTTTCATTAGTTTTAAAGATTGTGAATTTTAATAATGATTTTTTAATTTTCTATTAAATATAAAATTATTTACAAATGTTACCTAATGTGTATATTTATGATTTTTTTCCCATAAATTTAATCTATTATTGAATTGTATATTTGTCTAATTAAAATCTTCCTTCTATTTATAACTTAGTAAAACTCTTAATCATATAACACTTAAAAAGATATAAGAAAATTTATCAATTATATCATGTATTAATAGTTTTATTGAATAGTTTAAGACGTAGTTATGACATGTGATAACAAATTGAACTAAAACCTTTGAATCAGGAAGACAATACACAAATCACAAGGCCTAGTTCACTTTCAAGGGCTATAGTTGACATTGGCAATATTGATCGTCAAGGGTTGACATTCATAGCTATTTCAAGAGTTCATGAGCTTTCCTGTCTTCAAATACATCCAACATTCACATTCCAAAGATATGCTCACATGCAACAGAGCCCCTATGTTGCTCGTCGTATAAATGAAGAAGATCGATTAAGGTCACTATCAAATGCAAACGCCTAGGATGCACAAAGAATTTCTCAAAATGCATGTTTGTTCCTAAACTTATTTCATTCTTCAATGTAAACCTTTTTCAATCATTAACAGTCCTACTAAATGTCACGTATAGATTTTCATTAACTTATTTAAATGCAAAAATTAATTACTATGTCGAGATTTAGATAGAAATTGAATGATATTTTTTTAATGACGGTTAAATTGAAATTGAAATGAAATTGAAATCGATGTCACATATAGATTTTCATTGACTTATTTAAATGCAGACATTAATTACTATGTCGAGATTTAGATAGAAATTGAATGGTTTTTTTAATGAAATTGAAATTGAAAATGAAATGCAAGTATTATGATTTGAATTATATTTATATTTATTTCAGGGTTTGTCATTACTGATGATAAATTGAGTGCAAGTGAACGTAGGAATAGGTGAACGTGATTGAAGGCGAGAACACCGATCAGGTAGAGTTGTTTAGCCGATTGGCGTTTGCGAATAGATGGGATCTCACACACTCACGTAGATGAATATTTTAATGTATTATGTGTATATCATGTTTACAAATTGAAAATCTAGTTTAAATGTGATTTCTCAAAAAATTGCGAAAATGCATGTGATTTAAAAGATGATTTTGTTAAATTGATGAAATTTAATGTAAATTCAATAGATAGATTGATTGCTTGAATATTTTATTATTATTTGGAAATATTAAGTTGAAATTTCAAAATTTAAATGCAATAGATTTTAAATTCGAAATTTGATTAAATTTAGTTAAATAAAGTGATTTTGAAATTTAAAATGCTTTTTAAATTAAAATTTTGAAAGTAATGAATTTTAATATCATAAAAATTGATTTATATCTAAACTTAGCTAATCAGAAATTGAAAATGAAAACTCACATGAACTTGGTTTATGCTTTCAAAAATTTAAAGTTCAGTTAAAATTGAGAAATAAAATATCTAAATTTATCCAAGGCATTCAAAAATTGAAAGACTTGGAGTTTTAATTGGTTAACTAAAGATCAATGAGGGAATTGTGGATCTCAATTCTTGTTTTGATCAATGCATGGAATCAAGAAAAGGAGATAAATATCTCATTGAAAATCCGAAATGGTGACACTCAGAAAATTGGAAATTGACACAAAGAATTCAGACACAAAATTTCGAAATTAACAAGAGCATACAAAAAAAATCATTTGTATTTGGGGGATCTTGAGTGAAATTAATTGGAAAAGAAGAGAGAGAGAGACTTTCTGAGTGAGGCAAGGAGGAGAAACCTACAAGCAAATTTTCATTCGTAGTTCGATACCTCATTTATGCACTAAGAGGAAGGAATCCCAATCAGAAGCCACGCAACCAAGGAAGTAAGAGGAAGGTGCAGCCTTACCCTATGCACCCTCCCCCTCTGAAAGTTTCTTAAGCCTTCTAGAAAGGCTACGAAGGTACAACCTTCCCTCCCTACACTCTTACGCTAGCAGCAAGGCACGCGGTCTGTGAGGAAGGCGCAACACACCAAGGAAAAAGGTGTGACTTGGGAGAGGCACACACTGCCTTCTATATATCCCACGTACAGCCTCCTAGGCACTCCTCGAGGCTACTAGGCAGCAAGGATTTCCTTCACACATTTCTCACACGCGCCAAGGGAAGGCACAATTAACACCAAGGAGAAGATCTGAAACTGGCAAAGAAGATAGGAAGAGCAACAGGGGAGAAAAGAACAGAGGTATCAGAAATACATTTCTAGAAATTGCAATCTACCAAGTAAGAATTCTTAGATTGAATTTTAAGATAGATTCTCAATTTCATTACTAAATTTTGGAAATGGATATCAGCTTAAACAAATTCTTGATTGAATAATTTAGGAAAGATAGCTTTAAACAAATTGTGTAAAACTATTCATTAACTTTTATTTAAACTATAAATCAAATAGACTGTAATTATTTTTCCAGATTATTAGGCAAGTTCAGAAACAAAGATTTTAGGAAAGATCTTCGATTAAAACCATGAAATAAGAATATTGAGCAAATTCAGGAACAACTCAAAATAGAGAACAAATTGTAAATTTAGATAAACATATTAAACAGAGACTTTTTTTTTTTTTGCTGAGAATTTAGGAATTCCTGATAAAAATCATGAATTTTAACAATAAACTGAATTTTGGAGAATCAGTTAAATCTGAAAACGTTTTTGTTACCATTTTAGAAAATGAAACGATCATGATTAGAAATTAGATAAATTTGTTGACAGAAAATAATGTATAAAGACTGAAAATTTAATGACATAATTTTAACTTCGAATTTTAACACTATTCTTGAAACGAAGATTATTGAAAACTTGAAAATCTCATCTTTTCTTTGAAACTGTCAAAACAGAACTATTAAATTAGATAAGTTTAATTTGATAAACGATTGTTATTTAAATTTGGAAAATACGATAAACAGGAAATAAAATGCTTAAAATTGAGATTTGATTCATTTTGAAAACCTCCAGAACGACTTTGAAACAACATCAATTAATGAGAGTATGAACGAATGAATGCGTACTCTTTTAATTTCTGTTTTTATATGTAATTATTTAACATACTGGAGTTACACCTTCATTTAAAAACCTTCTTGATTATTTAAATACTCAATTTAAAATATTGACTTTATGACTTTTACGAATTTGAACAATGGAAAGAAGCTCTATTTATACTATTTTGTGTTAAACAATGTTTCCAGTTTGATGTTTTAAAAGATTGCAAAACTGTATTTGACTGTTTAGACCATGCATGAATGATAGATAAATCTGCATGTTTTGTTTTTGGGAAAGTTACCTTCTGGGATGGGTGCCGAATATGGGTAAATAGAGAGTGTAGTTTTTCTTTTCCAAAATTGCTTTTATTGTCGTGCATGACATTTTACTTGGCCAAGTAATTTTTGTACCATTGAAACAGATGGATTATTGAACTTTCTACCATATCCTAGTATCGAACTTGCTTATTTCTTAAATGAATTAGAAAAATGAAAATACTTGTGGTTTACTAGTAGTACTAGGCATGCACCAGATTCCATCTTGCTCGTAGACTGCTTTTTGCTAAGCAATTCGTGCAGGGTTGGGTATTTCTTGATTGACTAAGAAATTCTGGGGAAGTGTAAGCTTCGAGGTTGGGTGAAAAAAGCGCTTGATCCTTGTTCTCGTCTTCTTTTTGAAGATTTGTTTTTGGATGGAAGATCGATGGACTGTATCTTCTTTTATCCTTTATTATTTTTGGATATATGTAATGACGAGCTTATGGCGACTGAATGCCTAAGTCTTGAATTATAACTGATATTAATATCATTCATTGTATTTATAACTGAAATTGTGTGAATTCGACACTTGTAAGATTTAGACTGAATTGTAATGAAATTATCTTATCGACTTTTATGTCGTTGTCGTGTAATCGACTAGTTCTTTGATGTCTAAATGAATGGAATGACAACTTTATTTTGAATATAATGGATCTTATTTAAAGTATTTGTCGATGTTGTTTTAAAGAGATTTTCGCTCTTTACATTTGGTATCAGAGCCCTAGGTTTAAACACTAGGGTCCTTTGTCCATTACGCTAAATGAACATTCCTTGATGTAGGAATTGTGAGACATAATGAGTACAAGATGTAAAGGAGTTGATGCAAGCAATGAGAATGACAGGTTGGACCAGATTCTTAGCCTCTTGAATTAGCAGGGTTCTAGAATGGATAATCTGGAACAAGAAGTTCGAGGTGTCAGAGAAGGGAAAAACCCTCGAGTTGAAATTCCCCAAAATCAAGAGCAACCTAACAATGATAATGAAAGGGTTGAAGTACCAAATTCCCAAGCAAGGATTGAAGGGGAATCAACGAAATATTTGAAAAGGGTAGCACCACCCAAGTTTGATGGTAAGACAATAGGTGATGGAGCATAAGCTTGAGTCATTGAGATGGAAAAATACTTCGAGCTTAGGAACATGTCCAATGAAACCAAGGTAGTTTGGGCTGCATACCAGCTTACTGGAGAAGCTGCTACTTGGTGGGATAACGAAAAGACTGAGAAGAAGTTATTACCAAGTGGAACTACATGGGAAGTGTTCTTGAACTTGTTCAGGAAGAGGTGGCTTCCAAAGTTGTTCTTTGACAAGAAGATGACATAATTCCAGAATTTGGCATAGGGTGGTCTTACAGTTACCTAGTACTAGGAGAGGTTCACCAATCTCCTTAAGTACGTACCGCAGTACCAGATGGATGAACGGTTCCATATTCATAAATTCATCCTAGGGTTGAGGCCACAAATTGGAGTTGATGTGGACATTCATAATCCATTGACAATGGATGAGGTCTTTCAGAAGGCCATGAAACAGGAACAGAAGCTGCAACAGGTGGCTAACTATAGGAAGAGTGTTAATGCAAAATCGGGTTTTGGAAACAAGAAGTTTCAAAACAATAACAACAATAATCAGAGGGGTAGAAATAATAATCAACAGATCAGGAATCCGAAGAGGGGAACAAACACCCAGGATAAAGGAGAAGGTAGCTATGGTGGAAACAAGAAGGTGAACAATAATAACACCAACTTCTCCAATATCAGGAATAGGACAAGTGCTTATACAGGGCCACGAGGTGGATGCTATACTTGTGGAGGAGATCATTATGCCTCTAATTGCACTCAGTGTACAGGAGGTCAGAGAGGTGGTAATGATCGGCGAGCACCACAACATCAGATACATGCAGTGGTTGACAATCGTCAAGCTAACTTTTAGGCTACACCTATCTAGATGCCGGGTAAGCTTTTTGATCAATCTGTTTCTATTTTAATAGATACTGGAGCTTTAGAATGCTTTGTTGATCATAGAGTAGTTGCTAAATTACCTATTAGACCTGGTATTATGTCACAATCATGGATGGTTCAGTATGGAAATCGAGCAGAGAAGAGGGTACATACATGCTTAGCATGCAGCGATTTAAAATTACCTAACTTCCAAACCCAAGTTAACCTTTATGTAGCACCGTTGGGTTCTTATGATGTGATCTTAGGGATCAATTGGTTAACTGAGCATAAAGCCATAGTGAATTGTGAGGACAAGGTTGTGAGTTGTTTGGATGATTTTGGATATCCAGTTGAGATTTTAGGATCTCGGGAGCCTCTAGAGTTGAGACACATCTCAGCTATGCAGCTAAAGAAAGCACATCGAAAGGGATGTTCCATTTTTTCTATTTTGGTGAGTGACTTGGATAATGCCCAATAGAGTCCAAAGGACTATCCAGTTCTTAGAGAGTTCTTGGATATCTTTCCAGAAGAACTTATGGAATTACCGTCGAAGAGAGAATTTGACTTCTCGATTGAACTGTTACCTGGAACGAAGCCTCAATCCAAAGCTCCTTACAGATTGACTACTATTGAGTTGTATGAACTGAAAGCTCAGTTGCAGGAGTTTTTGAAATAGGGATTCATATGGTTGAGTGTATCACCATGAGGTGCATCGGTAATCTTCGTTAAGAAGAAGGATGGAACCTTGTGACTGTGTATTGATTACAGGATGCTTAATAAGGTTACCATCAAGAACATGTATCCTTTACCCAGGATAGATGAGTTGTTTGATCAGATGAAAGGGGCCACTATGTTTTCTAAGATTGATCTTAGATCAAGTTACCACTAGTTGAGGATTAAGGATGAGGATATTCCGAAGATAGCTTTCAGAACTCGATATGGACACTACGAGTTCACCGTGGTACCTTTTGGCCTAACGAATGCTCTAGTGGCATTCATGAACCTTATGAATAGTATCTTCAGAGACTGTTTGGATGATTTTGTGCTTATATTTATTGATGACATTCTAATTTATTCTAAAACAGAAGAGGAACATGAGAAGCACCTGAAAATAGTCTTGCAATGACTAAGAGATCGAAAGCTTTTTGGCAAGTTTTTGAAGTGTACTTTATTTCAGAAGAAGGTTCACTATTTGGGGCATGTAATATCTGTTGAGGGAATCTCAGTTGATCCTACGAAGATAAAGGCAATTGTAGATTGTCCAACACCACAAAGTGTTACTGAAGTTCGTAGTTTCATGGGACTTGCAGGATACTATAGGAAATATGTGGAAGGGTTTTCTAGAATTGCAGCACCTATTACTTCTCTTCAGAAGAAGGGAAAGAAATATGAGTGGACAGAGAAGTGTGAGGAAGCATTTCAGATTCTTAAAAAGAGGTTGACATCAGCACCAGTGTTGACTATATTGGATCCTAATGGTCACTTCATTGTGATTACAGATGCATCAGGTGAAGGTGTAGGAGTTGTGCTAATGCAGGAAGGTAAAGTGGTGGCATATGAGTCTAGGAAACTGAAGCAATATGAGTTGAACTATGCGCTACATGATCTTGAGCTTACAACTATTGTGCATGCATTACAGATGTGGAGACATTATCTCCTAGGGAAGCCATTTGAGCTTAAGACTGATCATTTGGGACTCAAGTACATCTTCACACATCTGAACCTCAATGTGAGACAGAGGAGGTGGCTTGAGTTCCTCAGTGAGTAAGGTTTTGGTATCGAGTATATCAAGGGTTAGGAGAACAAAGTAGTTGATGCTCTTAGCAGGAGAAGGCATCTATCTGCTATGGTGACCACTAGGTCAAATTTGAGGCAACAAGTGTTGCAGTATCTTCCAGGTGATGAGCATTATGATAGGGTTAGACAAGCCTTAGAGGTGGATCCTTTAGATCATAGATTTGATGGCTATGTGATGGAGAATGACAGTATTGTCAAATATCAGGGAAGGATGTATATCCCAGAGGGTGGATATTTGAGGAATTTTATACTTGAGGAAGTTCATGATGCACCTTATTCAGGGCATCCAGGAGTTACGAAAAATGGTAGCTAAGTTGAAGGCTTTGTATTTTTGGCCTAAGCTGAAGAAAGATGTCATGGAGTACGTGGCTCGATGTTTGGAATGCCAACAATTCAAGGTTGAGCATGTGCATCCAACAAGACTTTTGTATCCCCATGATATACTTGAGTATAAGTGGTAAGTAATCAGTATGGATTTCATCCAAGGATTACCGTTGAGCAGAAATAGGCATGATACTATCTTAGTAGTTGTTGATAAGCTGATGAAGGTTTCACATTTCATACCTGGGAATTTGAAGGATGGATCTTTGACTCTTGCAAAGAAATTTGTGCAAGAGATATTCAGATTGCATGGTGTACCAGAGACCATTATTTCTGATAGAGATACCAAGATGACATCTAGGTTATGGACTACACTGAATGCAGCTTTGGGAACTAAACTGAATTTTAGTTCTGCATATGACCCACAAATTGATGGCCAAACAGAAAGGGTCAATCAGGTTGTGGAAGACTTGTTGAGGATGTACTGTATGGATCTGCAGTACAAGTGGGAGGAATATTTTCCATTGGTTGAGTTTGCCTACAACAACTCATACCATTCTTCTTTGGGCATGGCACCTTTTGAGGCACTTTATGGATGGAAATGTCGCACACCCATCAGTTGGGATGGGATAGAAGACATGATCATTATTGGTCCAGATATGCTCAAGGAAATGGATGAGCAGATGAAGTTGATCAAGGGTAGATTGAAGGAAGCAACCGATAGACATAAGAGTTATGCTGATAGGAACAAGAATTTCAGACACTTTGCTGTAGGAGATAAAGTCTTCTTGAGGGTTAAGCCTCATAAGAGCTCTATCTCATTTGGGAAATCATCAAAGTTGGCACCAAGATTTGTGGGACCATTTGATGTACTGGAAGTTATTAATCTAGTTGCATATACACTAGCGTTACCACTTGCTCTTGCTCGACTCCATAATGTTTTCCATGTTTCTTTGTTGAAACCTTATCATCGTGATGCATCTCATATTCTTGATTGGCGTTCATTACAGGTACAGGATCCAAAGGTGGTGCTAGTGGAGCCCATCTGAAT
The DNA here is from genome assembly GCA_007115665.2 of Sequoiadendron giganteum. Lineage (NCBI taxonomy): Eukaryota > Viridiplantae > Streptophyta > Pinopsida > Cupressales > Cupressaceae > Sequoiadendron > Sequoiadendron giganteum. Next base: position 609,902,019 of record CM021103.1, read on the forward strand.
CCTAGACAGGCGTAGCATTAAGTTGCGTAATAGAGATAGTGCCCAGTATAAGGTCCAGTGGGACTAGTACATACTGAGGAAAATGTTGCATGGGAGGATTATGAGATGATAGAGTGTCATTATCCTCATTTGCTTTCATAGATTAGCATTTGTTTTGTGCAGAGATACTTTATACTCTGGTTTTTGATTCACATGTTGTGAACTTTGATAGTGTGGATGCTACTATATTTTGCTTATGCTTATGTTGGAGAACTATGTTGTTAGTTACTATTTCATTATGCTTGATTGAGATACTATGCTTTATCTATTGACATTATGTTTATTGATTTATATAATGTGTTTTAATGATGATGATGATGTTATGTTTATTGAATGACTAATAAGACATCGAGACAATGTCTCTTCCAAGAGGGGAAGGATGTCATGTATAGATTTTCATTGACTTATTTAAATGCAAACATTAATTACTATGTCAAGATTTAGATAGAAATTGAATAATTTTTTTTAATGATGGTTAAATTGAAATTGAAATGAAATTGAAATTGAAATGCAAGTATTATGATTTTTTATTATATTTATATTTATTTCGGGGTTTGTCATTACTAATGATAAATCGAGTGCAAGTGAACATGATTGAAGGCGAGAACACTGATCAGCTAGAGTTGTTTAGCCGATTGACGTTTACAAATAGATGGGATCTCACACACTCACGTAAATGAATATTTTAATGTATTATGTGTATATCATGTTTACAAATTGAAAATCTAGTTTAAATGTGATTTCTCAAAAAATTGCGAAAATGCATGTGATTTAAAAGATGATTTTGTTAAATTGATGAAATTTAACGTAAATTCAATAGATAGATTGCTTGCTTGAATATTTTATTATTATTTGGAAATATTAAGTTGGAATTTCAAAATTTAAATGCAATAGATTTTAAATTCGAAATTTGATTAAATTTAGTTAAATAAAGTGATTTTGAAATTTAAAATGCTTTTTAAATTAAAATTTTGAAAGTAATGAATTTTAATATCATAAAAATTGATTTACATCTAAACTTAGCTAATCAAAAATTGAAAATGAAAACTCATGTGAACTTGGTTTATGCTTTCAAAAATTTAAAGTTCGGTTAAAATTGAGAAATAAAATATCTAAATTTATCCAAGGCATTCAAAAATTGAAAGACTTGGAGTTTTAATTGGTTAACTGAAGATCAATGAGGGAATTGTGGATCTCAATTCTTGTTTTGATCAATGCATGGAATCAAGAAAAGGAGATAAATATCTCATTGAAAATCTGAAATGGTGACACTCGGAAAATTGGAAATCGACATAGAGAATTCAGACACAGAATTTTGAAATTAACAAGAGCATACAAAAAAATTCATTTGTATTTGGGGGATCTTGAGCGAAATTAATTGGAAAAGAAGAGAGAGAGACTTTCTGAGTAAGGCAAGGAGGAGACACCCACAAGAAAATTTTCATTCACAGTTCCATACCTCATTTATGCGCTAAGAGGAAGGACTCCCAACCAGAAGCCACGCAGCCAAGGAAGTAAGAGGAAGGTGTAGCCTTACCCTATGCACCCTCCCCCTCTGAAAGTTTCTAAAGCCTTCTAGAAAGGCTGTGAAGGCACAACCTTCTCTCCCTACACCCTTACGCCAACAGCAAGGCACACGGTCTGTGAGGAAGGTGCAACACACCAAGGAAAAAGGTGCAGCTTGGGAGAGGCACACACTGCCTTCTATATATCCCACATATAGCCTCCTAGGCACTCCTCAAGGTTGCTAGGCAGCAAGGATTTCCTTCACACATTTCTCACATGCACCAAGGGAAGGCACAATCAGTAGCAAGGAGAAGATCTGAAACTGGCAGAGAAGATAGGAAGAGCAGCAGGGGAGAAAAGAACAGAGGTATCAGAAATACATTTCTAGAAATTGCAATCTACCTGGTAGAATTCTTAGATTGAATTTTAAAATAGATTCTCAATTCCATTACTAAATTTTGGAAATGGATATCAGCTTAAACAAATTCTTGATTGAATAATTTAGGAAAGAGAGCTTTAAACAAACTGTGTAAAAATATTCATTAACTTTTATTTTAACTGTAAATCAAATAGATTGTAACTATTTTTCCAGATTATTAGGCAAGTTCAGAAACAAAGATTTTAGGAAATATCTTCAATTAAAATCATGAAATAAGAATATTGATCAAATTCAGGAACAACTCAAAACAGAGAACAAATTGTAAATTTAGATTCATAAACATATTAAACAGAGACTTAGTGTTTTTTTTTGCTGAGAATTTAGGAATTTCTGATAAAAATCATGAATTGAAACAGTAAACTAAATTTTGGAGAATCAGTTAAATCTGAAAACGTTTTTGTTACCATATTAGAAAATGAAACGATCATGATCAGAAATTAGATAAATTTATTGACAGAAAATAATGCATAAAGACTGAAAATTTAATGACAGAATTTTAACTTTGAATTTTAACACTATTCTTGAAACGAAGATTATTGAAAACTTGAAAATCTCATCTTTTCTTTGAAACTGTCAAAACAAAACTATTAAATTAGATAAGTTTAATTTGATAAATGATTGTTATTTAAATTTGGAAAATACGATAAATTGGAAATAAAATGCTTAAAATTGAGATTTGATTCATTTTGAAAACCTCTAGAACGACTTTGAAACAACATCAATTAATGAGAGTATTGTTGATGGTTAAAATGACACAAACAACATTAAAACAAAATATTTCTACTCTATTTCTCCTAAAAAAGAAAGACAACATATAGTGGCCTAACTCCCAAGGTCTTGGTAGTTGGTTCTCAACTGTCTAGTGTCACTCAATTGGTTCATGCAACTGTAATGTTCAAGGGGCCTGTGTTGGTAATAAAAGACTTAAGCAATGACTCTGTTTCTATAAATAAATGGGTTTTAAACAAAAGAAAAAAGATGGAACAGAGGGGTAACCAGTAAACTTGAATCAACCTTATCTAACGCCCGAACATATATCTTCAATAATGAATGTTCTTCCAATCAGATCAAGAAAACCATAAGATGACACAATCTATAGAATGATCTATACCATTGCATACATTTTAGGTGCTTAATTAATTCCACACTTACAATATCACGAATACTTCAAGAATTTCAGAACAACACACATTCATTCATCATCAAGATTATAGATCAACAAACCTCAAATAAACTTAATTCAATGACAATCTAACAAGATAATCTTTAAATCTAGTTTCTTCTAATGATTTTCACCACATAAGAAACTATCATGCTTCAGCACAATCACTGGCATTCAGATGGATTATAACTTATCAGCCTTATCAAATAAAACAACTCGATTGTAACTCCATATTGTGTAAAAACCTGTAATTCTATTAACTGTAAAAAGATCAAGTAACAATGTATCTCCAACAAAATGATCACTACAAAACTCCATCTCCTAGCATTAGGTAAGCCATTTTCCATTCTCAATTAACCGACCTTTACAATATGATACCCATCAGGTATTTATAGATATACAAAAGTTTGAACTCTACTTCTATTTTAGGCATTCCACCTTTTTAGGAACTAAACTCTCTTGGAAACTCAGATCAATTTGATCTTGAGTTCTTACATTAAAACATTCAGTTTAATCTAAAAAATAGAAGATAGAAGAGAAGAAGAAGTCATGCGCTCAAAAGCTATCAGTGTTGCATGCAACATGCAAAGAAGGAGAACATCATGCATGCAAGGATTCATGCATGTGAAGCTAAATCCGCAATAAACTCATCATAACTGGTGAAGACTTGTTGTAATGTATCCATCTCTAGCCCATCAACCCAACTATCTTCAAACTTGATCTGATCCAACTCTGTTGTAGCAAATTCCTTCACACTCTTTATTTTTATCAATTCTCTCCCCATAGCTTTTATCTCTTCTTTGACTTCTACAAACCGATCTATTACCAAATCTTCTCTATCATCCTTTTCTTGCAGGAGTCCTTTGAATCTTTCATTCCATTTATCTTTAACCCGACTCAAAGGCATGCCATCTTTTTTCATTACATTCACATCTACAATTATGGCAATGACTGCTTCCAACTCTTCTAACTGCTCAGTCAAATTATTAACTACTTCCTGAATTTCATCCTTGTGTTTACTCAAAAAGCCAGTCCTAAACCTGAGTATGTGAGAAGTTTTCTCCATAAAATCTTTGTTATCTTCCTCAAGTATGGAATGTTCTAAAAGAGTTGTTAGAGGCAATGCATTCACCTTTTCTAACTTTTGACTACACTCCTTATACTCTTATTCTTGTTTTTCTGATGCCTCGATGTATTGATGCATTTCTTTTATCAATCCTTCTGCATCCTTGTAGGCTTCAAACCCTTTCACTAAAACCTCACCTACCTCTCAATTCAATTTGTCTATCCATTTATCTACCATCTCCGCCTTACCTCTAACCTGCACCAAATCATCTACCTCCTTTTTGCTTAGCAAAACAAGAGTCTCAATGGCTGCTACTTGTTGTGACCTTGGAGAGGAGACACACTTCAAGAATGAATGCAACTGATCCAATTGAGCTTTAAGATCATCCTTCTTTTGCTTGTCCTTGATCATCCTTGATTTAGTCATTGAAGCCACTACATCAATCAAATTCATTTGTTGAATTCTAGTGGGTCTTCCCAAATTGACCGTACTCAACTGATAGTCTGTTAGCTGCATATCCACTACCTCCTTTTCTGTCATCGGCATGGCACACTCAACAACTATTTCCCCTTTGTCTGTGAGTTGGGTAGAATGTAGAATTTTAGCCTTCTTCTTAGGCCTTTCCTACTCAATCCCCTTCATCATATCCTCCCAATTGAGAGGTTGTGGAGGTGTTCTTGCTCTCTTCTATAGGTCCAATTTCAACCAAGTAGGAGCACTTGGAGCAGTAGTCATCATGGAAGAGGAAGAAACAATTATAGAAGGTGGCTAAACATCTACCTGAGGTTGAGAGTCAACCTTTTCTTTCTCTTGTTGTTCCTGCAGCATATGCATCTGCACCAACTTCTCAGCCTCTTCTCTATCCTTTTGTTCTTTTCTTTTCCTTTCTTCCTCTTCCTTCCTTTGACTCTCTTCTTCCTTCTCTTTCTCTAGAGCTTCCTTTTCTAATCTTTCTTTTTCCAAAGCTTCTAGTTTCTCTTTCTCTAACCTTTCCACTTCTAAGGCCTTAAGGTTCTCTGCCTTTGCCTTTTCTTCTTCAAATTGTTGCTTCTTTACTAGCTCCTCAGCATCTCTTTTCCTCTTCAAACTTTCAACTTCTTCCTCTTTCTGGCGAGCTTCTTCTGCAAGTTTTAGCTTGGCAATTAAAACTTCTCTTTCCCTATGGTTCCTTGCTTTTTCCTCTTCAAGATCATGAATTTTCTATATCAATTCCAATTTATCATTCTCTTCTTTGATCTTGAGTTCATTTTCTTGTCGTCTTCTTTGGTTTTCCACCTCATCAGTTGCTGCCTTAGCTTCTATTTCCTTTTGTTTCTCCACTGCAGCCCTTGCATTAGAATCTCTTATAGCATCTTCAAACAACTTCACTGATCTTCTAGTGTTAAGATCTGCTCAATATCCTCCTCTAGAGGCATGTTTTCTTGCAAATCTTTCTCTGATAGAGTCTAATCTAAATCTATCTCAACCTCCTGAACTTCCTCCTCTACCTCTTTTCCCTTGGCACTTTCAGCCATGCTATGAAGAGCTCCTTCTTGAACCTCTTTACTCTTCTTCCTTGTAATTGGAACTTGTGTAGATGATTCACCTAAGGTAGGTGTAGAAATAGTAGATCCTATTGGAACATCTCCTTCTTGTGTTTCCTCTTCTTCATCTACCGCCTCAAGTTCTATTTCTTCAACATTAAGAGGAAGGAATTATAATGGTTCCTTGGAAGGTGTTTTCCTCTTGATTCTTTTGTATCCCTTGCCCTTCTTAAGGATTGGTCCTTGAGGAGCTTGAGTTCTCAGCATCAACCATTGCACACTCCTATCCAAAACTGTCCTTCCAATTTTCTTGATATCAATTGTTTCTTCAGCATCCCAATCAATTGGATCCAGATTCTTGGTACCAACATTCAAAGCTTCATAGGAGGGATCTAACACAGTTCCATCATCCACCAATGTGTCAGGAATATTTTCTTTAATACCTAACTCTGCCATGAGTGCAACCGGAAATCTTTCATAGTTCTTCTTCCTTAAGTCATACTCATCCTGCCGGTCACTCCAAAAGTCTTCTAACAAATTGAAATGTCTAGTGAATACTGAAGGCAATAAGGCATACATCTTTTTCTTTGGATCAAAACACTTGCGAGCAGTATACAATCTTAATTTCAATTCTACCAATTCATTACAAACTACCTTTGCTCCTACTAAATGTTGACAGCTATATTCCCCCAACTTCATGGGAAATTTATGACAACCAGTTTTGTGCTTGATCCCGAACCAAGCATTAACTCCAATAGCTTGATATACAAACTCCATAAGCACTATTCTGTTACTGCAACACCTTGGAAGCAAATGGGGATGACCTTCAAAACCAGCCAATCTAAAGTATGTAAATTTGGGGTATTGGATGTACCAACATCCCCATTCAGTAATGAAAGACATAACTTATTGACTCAATCGATATCCTGCACTCCACTCAATTGGTTGATGATCACATATAAAAATGCATCATTGACTCTTCTGAAACGAGTCTCAGCAACTTGAAGAGATAACTGATCATAATGTTCCCATACCTTCTTTTGCCCATCCAAGGCTCCCATTATACCTACTCTGTTCAAACCTGGGAAAATCCCCAATCTTGTTGCTACATAAACCACATAAGAAGTCATGAAGAAAGATTTAGTCTACCTGATCCTTGTTAGCTGATCAAGTATGGCATCAGAAACAATCATTGACCAATCAAACTGATGGTCACCCTGTAAGATTATTTGAATGAATAGAAACATCCATTCCTTGAAATGGAAGGTATCCCTCTTCCCAAACACTCTGGACAACATTAATATTAAGTATGATACCTCCTTCTTGAAATCTATCCTCTTTGGCTGGTTTGCAAGTTTGCTCAAGGATTTCTTCTCCATTTTCAACCATTTTTTGTTTAAGTGAGACTTATTGGAGTCTTTATGCTTGCTATATTTCTCCAATGCCTCTACTTCAGTTAGTTGGACCAAGCTCTTAGGATCCAGAACATTAAACATATTTTGGAACATTTGAGGAGTAAGATCAATAATCACATTATTCTGCGAATCCATGCATAGTCTTGTAGTAGGATTATAAGTACTAGCTATTGTTAATATCAACTTCGGGCATTGAACTAATAAAGGGAACACAGTGATGTGTGCCAAGCTGGAATCAACAATCCTTTGAGTTCTTCCTATCAAATTTTCTCGTTCGGCAAAGGTTTCTCCATATATTTCTTCAAAGTTGTACTGCCCCAGATTAGTATCCGTGATATCCGACCAGTCTGATTCCACCTTGCTCACTTTCACCACTGGGCTCCTATTATCATACCTCAAGGTATAAGGCAGTTGTTTTGGCTTTACCTTCTTTAGTTTTGGTGTTGCTTTTGATGTTCCAGCTGGTTGGTTCCTTCGAGCAGCCTCTCTTGATGTTCCTGACATCTTTCAACTCTCCTGCAAGAAAAATTCTAATTAGATCTTTAGATATCATCATAAAACATGCTTTAAAAATCATACCTATCAGAGGTGGAACCAGGCAAAAACTCAACCTAAAACAGTGTCTTTTACAACACCGTCAGACTCGGAGCCAAAATCGATATAGATACTTCACTAATGATAAACAGGCTCGGAGTCGGACTTGGGATGGGAATCGGAACCGGGATCAGAATGGAAAATGGATTTGATTTTTCTTCAGATTTTCATATTTTCATATCCTATTTCCACTCCACCTCCGCTTCCGTCTAGGTTATAGTCATTTTCCAAAGAAGACCTCTATTGTACTCAGAGCCGGAAATGGGATGGAAACGAAATCGATAACTTTTTTAAAAACATAATTTTCAAGTTCATAATCGATTTCCATCTCGCCTCCGCCTAAGTCAATCATGATGTCATCAAATAATCTTGTTGATTTAACATATAACTTCATGATTAAAACTAAGGTCGCTTAAAATGAAAAAGGGCTTTAAAACACTACCCTCATATGACCATGGGGAACAATTATATTTTAGGGCCATCATTTTTAAATCATTTAACTGTGATCACTAAAAGACACGAAACCCTAATCTAACAACCTGATAAAAACTAGGGCATGGATCTAAACCTTGCCATTTTACACGACAAAACCCTAAGTAAAAACGATAAATCTAATCTACCCTGACTCACTGTAAATCATTAATCTACCTTACTGTAAATCATTCCTCTAACTAACACCATTAAAAACCTAATTTAATCTAATCCATTGCAAATCAAAAATAGCACGACACAATCACGATTAAGACGTGAAAGCGACCATACCCAAAAATAGAAAGAAACAAAAATGATAGTACAAGAAAACAAAGACTAAAGTAAAACAAACAAAATAAACAAAGAAACTACTCATTCAATCATGCCAAGAAACATAGATTCAATTGAAACAAAATGATTCAAAGTATGAGCAGATATAAAGCAAAACACAACAAACACGACATAAATAAACAAAAGAAAGCCTACCTCAAACACAAACGAACCCGAGCTAACCTTCTGAATTGATTCACACACAATATCCTTTCTCTCTCTCGATCAATTTGCTCAAACGAACTCTATTGCTGTTGTTTCATGGTTTTGACTTCTTAATAATAGTAATAATGATTCACTTAACCCTTAATGAAGGTAAAAATGTTGATTTCTACCTACACGAGCAGCTACCATTAATGCATTAAAGCGCAGTTAAGGCGGAGTCGGAACTGTGAGAGAACGAACACTTCTCTGTAGTACAACTCTAGTCAAAAATTCAACGATTCAAAAAATGGCAGAGTCGGAACCGTGATGGAAACGAACACTCAAATTTATGAAATTTCCAAACCTAATTCTCATTCCGGGTCCGGGTTTGCCAACTAAACAATAAACAAAATCAAACACAAAAAGTAAAGAAAAAGACCAACACAATAAAACTAAACACAAAGACCGAGACTAAAGCATAAAATAAAATTAGTGGAGGCAGGGTCAGAATCAATTATGATTTTTCAATTTTTGATAACGACCAACTTAATACCCACTCCAGCTCTGGGCCCGCTAAAGACAAAAACAAAAGCAAAAGAAAAGACTATCGGTATGAGAACCAAAACAAGTCTCAAAAAAACTTTTAGAACCCGATTCAGTTCCGGTTTCGATTCCAACAGACTAAACAAAAATAATCAAAGTGTTGGAAATAAAATGAGTCCAAACTTTAATAAAAACAACAACAAAGGACCAAAGACAACAAGGGGGGCCCATTTTGACTAAGACAAAAGATGGGGTGGTTATGCAAGGCATAACAAGTATGAATGAATGAATGTGTACTCTTTTAATTTCTATTTCGATATGTAATTATTTAACACACTGGAGTTACACCTTCATTTAAAAACCTTATTGATTATTTAAATAGTCAATTTAAAATATTGACTTTATGACTTTTACGAATTTGAACAATGGAAAGAAGCTCTATTTATACTATTTTTTGTTAAACAATGTTTCCAGTTTGATGTTTTAAAAGATTGCAAAATTGTATTTGACTATTTAGACCATGCATGAATAATAGATAATTCTGCATGTTATGTTTTTGGGAAAGTTACCTTTCGGGATGGGTGCCGAATATGGGTAAATAGAGAGTGTAGTTTTGCTTTTCCAAAACTACTTTTATTGTTGTGCATGACATTTTACTTGGCCAAGTAATTTTTGTACCATTGAAATAGATGGATTATTGAACTCTCTACCATATCCTAGTATTGAACTTGCTTATTTCTTAAATGAATTAGAAAAATGAAAATGCTTGTGGTTTACTAGTAGTACTAGGCATGCACCAGATTCCATCTTGCTCGTAGATTGCGGTTTGCTAAGCAATTTGTGCAGGGTCGGGTATTTCTTGATTGACTAAGAAATTTTGGGGAAGCATAAGTTTCGAGGTTGAGCGGAAAAAGCGCCTGATCCTTGTTCTCGTCTTCTTTTTGAAGATTTGTTTTTGGATGGAAGATTGATGGACTGTATCTTCTTTTATCCTTTATTATTTTTGGATATATGTAATGATGAGCTTATGGCAACTGAATGCCTAAGTCTCAAATTGTAAATGATATTAATATCATTCATTGTATTTATAACTAAAATTGTGTGAATTCGACACTTGTAAGATTTAGACTGAATTGTAATAAAATTATCTTATCGACTTTTATGTCGTTGTCGTGTAATTGACTAGTTCTTTGATGTCTAAATGAATGGAATGGCGACATTATTTTGAATATAATGGATCTTATTTAAAGTATTTGTCGACGTTGTTTTAAAGAGATTTCCACTCTTTACACTAAATTTTTTACATATTACTTTTATCTTTCATTCCTAACTTTACTCATTTGTTTTCTTTGCAAGTCAGCCACGCCTACTACACAAATAAATCTAGAAATTTTGTTGATGTGCTAATGACAACAATGTGATACAATATATAGAGGTATGCTAACAAACTGATATCATATCATTTTGTGAAATTTTTCTTTTTTGTTTCTTCATTTTCTAACAGTCAGTTTATGTTTTGTGGGGTAGTACTATAAGTTCCTATTTGTGGAATACAAAAAAACCAATGTGATAAAAGGCATTCACCTTTTCTATGTACACTCTTTCTACTACAAATTTTAGATTTTCTTTTTTTATTCATTCCTAACTTTCCTCAATTCTTTGCTTCGCAGGTCATCCATGCCCACTACACATACAAATCTATAAATTTGGTTTATGTGCCAATGATAACAATGCGATACAATTGTACAATAAGTTTTCATCTTCAAAATCTACACAAATAGTTTTTTATTTCATTAAAAAAACCATGTATGCAATGTTTTTTAATATTATTCACACCATTTATACTTTCTTTCTTATTGATAGCCTTCCAATTCAAAGTATTGTACTTCTATATTATATTGTAACAATGTGATAAAATCCATTCACCTTCTCATGCTTCCAAAGCAATTATACAATTGAGTACAACAATTATTTGAAATATTTTGAAATATTGTTTACAACATTTATACTTTCTTTCTTATTGAAAGCCACATATATCCCTCCTTTAAGCACATCATTTATAATTTATTTCTTATTGATAGCCACATGTATTCAAAGTATTGTACTTCTATTCAACGATATCAATTACCATTGCTGGATAGAAGGATGCTCTATCACTTCGCTGATTGTGGGCCGAAGAGGTGTGGAAGGTCAATTAGGAAAATGTTGGTTTATTTTTTTGGCTAATGGGTTAGGTAGTTGGACGTGGCATTCTCCAGAATAGTTCACGTGTCTTTCTCTATTCTTCTAAATTTTGCATACATGTCTAAGGGTTGCAAGCAAAGGGCAGTTGAAACCGTAGGATCCTTGTAAGTAGACACATATTTGATTTTAAGCTATCACTTCTTCATTGAGACTTTTATTTCACAAACAAAATCATTTTTAAAATAGCCTACCAATTGACTTTATGTATACTACACATTGGTCCAAAAAATTACCTAATTGATTTTTATTATAAAAGATATATATTATATATTAAATATATATTGTACTATATAAAAATATATTAACTGTTAATTATTAAAAATAGAATTGTAGTTAATAAATTTTAATATAGAATATTATATACAATAATAATATAATTTATATACAAATATAGTTAATCATTTGATAAATAAAAGTATTATGAATATACAAATGTAAACCTTAGATAGTCTATATATTATTTACAAATTTAATTTTAAATAAAATAAAGATAATTATTAGAACTATATATTATAAATTTACTTAGTATTAATATATTAAAAATTATACAAATATATAATTATTGAAAATTAATTGTAATTCATTTAAAATAATAATTATTCCTTCACTGACATTATAATATTTATTTATTTATTTATATACCTGATTTATGTGTATCGTCCCTAAATTTAGTAAACAGTAAAGGAAACCGAAAGAAACATAAATATTCGCAAGAACATAAGAAACTTATAATTCACAGCTAAAGTTATCACTGCCTCTGCTCATAAATTGAGCATCGAAAACCATAAAAGCCCGGTCGATTGGAACTGCAGTTTCCATTCATTAAAAAATTACTTTCTTTTTAATTTTTAATTGTATAATTTTTTAATATTGTTCATATTTTTTTTTTGTATTTTTATTTTTTATTTTTTGGATGTGTTGTATTTCTTTGTCTTTGTACATTATATCTCTTTCAATACTTTAGATTAATTTTAGTCTTCTTTGGACATTAATACATAATTATATGAATCTTTCACTCGATAATCCATTTCTATATTATATTTCATCCCAACTAAATAATTATATGAATCTTTCATATTCTATTTCTTTATTTTTTTACATTGCGTCTCTTTCAATTATTTAGATTAATTTTAGTCTTTTTTTAACATTAATACATAATTATATGAATCTTTCACTTAATAATCCATTTCTATATTATATTTAATCATCCCAACTAAATAATTATATGAACCTTTCCCAGTCTATTTCTTTATCTTTTTTACATTATATCTCTTTCAGTTCTTTAGATTAATTATATCGCACCTTGGTGTGCAATGGGTACGCCGAAGAGGTTTGGAAGGTCAATCGAGATAAATTTTGGTCATTTTTTTGCATAAATTTGTACAATACACAAGGTGAATTGGTAGGTCATTTAGAAATTGATTTTGTTTGTGCAACATAGATTAATCAACATAAATATATATATATTGAGATAAAAATACAAATAAAAATATAGAAGGCAATATATAGAGAGTTAGAAAGAGGGTGAGATATAGGGATAGAGAGATGGAGAGATAATCAGATAGATATAGATATAGAGGTCTATGAAGAGGGAGAGGGAGAGAGAGGGATATGTATATAATAATAAATAATAAGTGACAAATATATAAATATTAAATATATAACATAGTTAATATAAATATATAATTTTATTATATAATGGTATTTTTAAATAATATTCAATAATTTATATAATGTTAAGTTAAAAAATTGTATATAGTAATAAATAAATATATTTGAAATAAATAACAAATTTAGCTTCAAAATATAATTTGTTTCTTGGTGGATTTTATAATCCTCTCTATCTAAAAAAGAAAATTAAATTGTTAAATTTATTAGAAAGTAATTTAATAGTACTAAATAATAAAAAATATATTATATGTATTAATTTTTTTAATTTTTTTTTATAATATGTAATAATAAATATAAGATTTATATTGAGGTGGTGGGTCTAGTTGGATTGGCTAAAGCATTCTCTTGAAGGCAAGAGGTCACGAGATTTATATAATTAAATAACATAAATTAATGATTCAACATATATTACAATAAAATATATTATATGTAATTTTTATTAATTTAATACATAATAAAATAACTATAATGATTATATATATATATATGTTTTTTTTCTTTTGAAAAAAGTGGCAAGCCAATATATATATATATATATATATATATATATATATATATATATATATATATATATATATATTATTAACATATAACTATCATATACAAATCTATTATACTATTAATAAATAAAATATGATATAATATAATTAATAGCATATATTGAAATAATTATAAAATAAATAAATAATGTAGATTTATGATTAGTTAAATAGTATGATAATAATTGTTTAATATATTATTATTTTATTAATTAATGTTGAATTACAATAAAACAAATAATTATGAAGGTTGAGATGATTTTAAATAATTAAATAGAAATAAGAACATATAAAATATCATTACAAAAGAGATATTCATATAATGTACAAATAAATATTAATAAAAACTAATATTATAATATAAATAGGTGTCACATAGCAATATTTATTTGTCTTAAAATATTATATCAATAAAATGTATTCTACATAGAAAATTTTATTTTATCCATGTAATGCTTTAATAATTTCAACTTTCTATTATTGACATAATGTATTATTATGAATTGACATAATGCATTCTTATGCCAATTAATATGTAAATTAAATTGGTAAGATCTACTTAAAAGTTAAATTATTTAATATTTTGATATAGTTTAGATCTATTTAAAAATTACTTTTTAATTTATCTAAAAGTTATTTTGATTTCCCCAACTATTCAAGAATATTTCTTTTTAACACAATATCTCTCATTTCATCTCTCTGAAAGATTAATAAGTTAGATTTTTAATACATTAATTTAAATAATATATTATGTCACGTAACTGCTACATCTGATAGGTCATGCCCGTTCACATCACGTAACTGCTACATCAGACGTAAACAGATGGAGCAACACATTTTTATGTCTTCTGCTCACCACCCTGTCCTCTCAGCTTGAGTTGCGAAGAATTGAAACAGCGGCGAATGGTGGAAGTGAAGGGCCATTAACCATGAAATCATAAATCAGAAATCTCTGGCGCCCCTCTTTGTCATCGCTGGAAACGCATAAGCTTCTGAGAGACACCAAATTCCGACATGCCTCCCGCCACGGCCTCGCAGGCTCAAAAAAACATAAAAACTCACTTCTCCACCAAAATGAGGCCAATATGGCCGACGAAACCCTCATTTTAAAGTTCAAATCGCTCGTCAAGCGCTTCTCTATCAAGATTTCGCCGTTCCGAAGCTTAAGATCTTCACCATTCTTTAACTTTAGCGATTCTTCTCGAAATTAGTCGTTTAAAACCTCAGAACAACATAATTTTTCCTAATTGACATTGCACACCTCTTCGGCGTACGCATTGCACAGGGTGCGATTGCTAGTTTACATTTTTTTAATACGGGAGTAGATGAGATAAAGCGGACGCTTTATTTTGGCCTTGAATTTCAATAACATCCTGTCGGCTGGTATTTTTTATAATAAAACTTCCCTCCTTTCTTTGTTTTTGTTTTATTTATTCATTTAGCCATATTTCAGGAAGGAGCTAAAAGGTTTTTCAAGGTCCTTTCGTGGAAGGACGGTGGATCAAACCTGCTTTTTAACAAAAAGTCTTTCCTCTCAACATTTCCCTTGTTATTTGCAGTAAGTCAAAAAACAGGCAGCGGCATCCTTCACTTCCCTTTCTTTCCTGGAAGGAGGCTGCTTTGGCATCTACCTATCTTTCGCTTTTCCTTGCTATTTGCAGTATGAAACAAGGCATGCATCATTTCCCCATCCTTTCCTCGAAGGAGGCAGCAGTGGCATCTATTTACATGCAGCAAGAAACAAATAGGGAACGGTAACCTTCAATTTCCCATCCTCCCTTAAAAGAAAGCTGCAGCGGCATCTATTTACATGCAGGCCTTGATCTACTCCCATTCTTTCCATTCTTCCTCAAACCATATCCATCGTTTCCGAGATTTGCTTAGCTTTTTAATATCTACCCCATCCTTGCATTTATGGCTTCTACATCCTCATCTCACCAAGAAAATGCTTTCTCTGGAATTGAACCTCCCAACAAAAGGAGAAAAGTAGAACAGTTTGATGTGTTCATGAATCACAGAGGCCCCGATATCAAACAAACTTTGGCTACTCAGCTTTACAACTCTCTTGTGCAGGGGGGAATACGGGTATTTCTTGATTCCGAAGAGAAAGAACTTGGAACTTCCTTTCCTTCTACTATTGAGACTGCCATCCGATCTGCTTCGGTACACATAGCCATCTTTTCCAAAAGATATGCAGAGTCAGCTTGGTGTTTGGCTGAGCTGGTTCTCATGTTACAAAGTAAGGCTAAGATTATTCCTGTGTTTTATCAATTGCAACCATGGGAGCTCCGCTATATTGAAAAGGGTGTATATGCTGCTGCATTTCTTGAATATGTAGAGAAGGGTAGATATATGGATAAGATCAACGAGTGGAAGGAAATACTTCAATCAGTTTCATTTACCACAGGCTACGAGGTCAACGTTTCAGTGTAAGTTTTCTGCCTGTTTTCTATATTTTTATCTTGCAAAACAGGTTAATTAAAATTTTCTCTCTCATAAAAATTCTCTTTCTCTTGCAGTTCTAGTGACTGCAAAGAAATAGTGTCCGCTGTGGAAAAAGAAGTACAAATGACAAAACAGTTGCATGTTGCCAAGCATCCAGTAGGACTTCATAAGCTTGTAAGAGATTTTGAAAGGCAGTGCCTTCGTGATATTGTTCAAGATTTTGAGAACCAGTGCAGAATGAACAAAGCAGGAAAAGAGAAAGCTAATGTCGTTGGTATTTTCGGCATGGGTGGGGTCGGAAAGACAACTCTCTCCAAAGAGTTGTTTAACCAAAAGAGATCAGAATACACAAGAGCATGTTTTCTGTTTGATGTTCGGGAAGCCTCTGCCAGGGCTGAAATACCTAGTTTGCGAAGTAAACTGCTCAAAGATCTCTTCTGTGAAGATAACAGATTTCAAAGTACCGAGGAAGGGACAAGCTGTCTGAGGAATCGTTTGGAAAGGAGCGGCTCTTTGAGTTTCCTAATTGTTTTAGATGACATCGATCACGTGGAACAGTTAGATGCTCTAGTACCCATGGATATATTAAATAAGTATGGTAATAATCTGGTAATTATTACAACTCGTGATGTAGGAGTCCTTGTAACTGCAGGAATTGACATTGGTTATCATTTGAAAGGCTTGGAAAGTGAAGATGGGAAAGAGCTGTTTTGTTGGCATGCTTTCCGCCAACCCCATCCATGTAGAAGATCTAGTCAAAGACTTCGTAAATAGGTGTGGAGGCTTGCCTCTGTCTCTTCAAGTTCTGGGCCGGCATGTTTCTGGTAGAGATCGGCGATATTGGAGGGAAGAATTGAAAAAATTCAGTAAGACGCTGCCCGGAGATGTAAAAAAGAGACTGAAGATAAGCTTTGATTCATTAGATCATGAAGAGCAACAGATCTTCATGGATATAGCATGTTTTTTCATCGGCAAATCAAAGACTATGGTCATGAACATATGGGAAGGGTCTGGATGGAGCTCTCACCATGCTTTGGAAACACTAAAAGATAAATGTCTTTTGGAGGAAATTGAAATAAGCTTTTCGCGGGATTGAAAATGGAAATCTAGGGGTACCGTGTTCGAGTTCAGAATGCATGACCACCTGCGGGACATGGGAAGAGAAATGGTAAATGAACTGAGCCATCCTCGTCGTGTGTGGCATCCCCAACATCTTAAACCTTTGGTATGCTTGCCCCTCCAAATTTCCGTTTCTTATTGATATATGAATTTCAAAATTCCTTCTACTACACAAATGTAAGTTGCATTCTGTGAATTCAGGAATTAAAGGGATTCCAAAACATCCTAGCTCAAACCAAAGGCAGCTGTTTCCATTCCATTTGGGACAAATCCATGAGTTGTCAAATTACATACTTTATAGGGGAGACGGAAGATAGTTCCGATACTTCTCTGCTCTGGCTTCAGCTTGACTACCTGCAATTACCCCAACTAAGCTTAAGCATTCCTTCATGGATTCCTCTTCAAAACTTGCAAGGTTTAAGAATCAGTGGTGGGCGTTTCCAAAGATTGTGGCAGAGCGATATGCAGGTATTTTGTCCTTCTCCATCGAAATTAAGTCTTCATTGGTATGCTTGATGTACATCATATTATGATAGTTTCTTCTATTGAGTACAACCAAAGTTGAAAGTAAATTTATTTTGATTGTCAGGCACCCTTCCATTTAAAAGAACTGTACATCCGTGAAACCTATCTGGAAGAGTTTCCAGATTTGTCAAGAAGATCAGATAAAATGGAAAACGTAGTGTTATTTGCTGAGGAATTTCAAATGGATATTTGGTCTTTATTAGGGTCTCTGGGAATGAATCTCAGTAGTTTATCTGTGATGGGCTCGGAATTAACAGGGGGCCTGGCTTCCCCTGATACTGCACAGGGGACTACTCTGAAGTCCTTAGCTATCTATGATTTCAAACCACCTCGGGAGAGAGAAGTGGCTTTGAATAATGAGGGGTGGTCTAGAAAAATAATGAATGGCGTCAAAAATTTAGAGATTAAAGGTTGGAATCTTGTAACGAAGTTTATAATTACTGGCAATTGCTGTCAACGCCTACAATCTCTCAAAATTTGTAAAATGGAAAATCTTATTCAGGCGGATTTAGCTAGGATAAAGACACTGAATTTCCTTGAGATTACCAACTGTAAAAAATTAAAACGCTTGTCACTAACACCTGATATTTCCAAGCTTATAGAAATGAAAATAGAGGGGTGTACAAATTTGGAGAGAGTGTCAGGACTAACAGATCTTACAAAACTAGCTCGGTTGTATATTAAAGAATGTCCTGAGCTTGAGGAGTTGCCAAGTCTTTGCAGAGTGACCTGCTTGGAGCATATTGAGATCGACTCTTATGAGAAACTACAAAACATTGCACTGCCAACAACACTCATCAGCCTGTCTGCACAAAGTTGCAGAAATTTGCAAAGAGTAGCTGTAACCGGCGACCTTACAAAGCTTACACGGTTGATTATTGTACAGTGCCCTAAGCTTGAGGAGTTGCCAAGTCGTTGCAGAGCGAACTGCTTGGAGGAAATTAAGATTGACTCCTGTGAGAAGTTAAAGAACATTACATTGCCAACAACACTCATCAGCCTGTCTGCACGAAGATGCAGAGGTTTACAAAGAGTAACAGTTACGGGTGATCTTACAAGGCTCACACGGCTGATTATTGAAGACTGTCCTGAGCTTGAGGAGTTTCCAAGTCTTTGGAGAGCAAGCTGCTTGGAGGAAATTAAGATTGACTCCAGTGGGAAGTTAAAGAACATTACATTGCCAACACCACTCACCATTCTGTCAGCACGAAGATGCAGAGGTTTACAAAGAGTAACAGTTACCGGTGATCTTACAAGGCTCACACGGCTGATTATTGAAGACTGTCCTGAGCTTGAGGAGTTTCCAAGTCTTTGGAGAGCGAGCTGCTTGGAGGAAATAAAGATTGACTCCAGTGAGAAGTTAAAGAACATTACATTGCCAACACCACTCACCATTCTGTCAGCACGAAGATGCAGAGGTTTACAAAGAGTAACAGTTACCGGTGATCTTACAGGGCTCACACGGCTGATTATTGAAGACTGTCCTGAGCTTGAGGAGTTTCCAAGTCTTTGGAGAGCGAGCTGCTTGGAGGAAATAAAGATTGACTCCAGTGAGAAGTTAAAGAACATTACATTGCCAACACCACTCACCATTCTGTCAGCACGAAGATGCAGAGGTTTACAAAGAGTAACAGTTACCGGTGATCTTACAAGGCTCACACGGCTGATTATTGAAGACTGTCCTGAGCTTGAGGAGTTTCCAAGTCTTTGGAGAGCGAGCTGCTTGGAGGAAATAAAGATTGACTCCAGTGAGAAGTTAAAGAACATTACATTGCCAACACCACTCACCATTCTGTCAGCACGAAGATGCAGAGGTTTACAAAGAGTAACAATTACCGGTGATCTTACAAGGCTCACACGGCTGATTATTGAAGACTGTCCTGAGCTTGAGGAGTTTCCAAGTCTTTGGAGAGCGAGCTGCTTGGAGGAAATAAAGATTGACTCCAGTGAGAAGTTAAAGAACATTACATTGCCAACACCACTCACCATTCTGTCAGCACGAAGATGCAGAGGTTTACAAAGAGTAACAATTACCGGTGATCTTACAAGGCTCACACGGCTGATTATTGAAGACTGTCCTGAGCTTGAGGAGTTTCCAAGTCTTTGCAGAGCGAGCTGCTTGAAGATTGTTGTCATTAACTCTTGTGAGAAGCGGCAGAACATTTCAGAGTTGCATGCATCAGAATATATCAAACTTCTTTATTGCAGCAATACAGTTATACGGAGTTCCATTCATAAGTCCAAGGTAATAATTCCAATACTCCTTTAAATAGGCAATCATAAATATCATTTTTAACAGAAGTGCTATTTAATTTTGTTATTGAATTTAATTTGTTGAAGCAGGGAATTTTTAATATAGAAACTTAAATCTTAATCTGAAATAAGCATTTTATATAATTTTTTATAATTGAATTTTAATATAAAGACATTTTCTAAATTATCGCTTCAATTTTTCATAAAGAATTTTTAATGTCACATTATTGATCTTTATACTTACAAGATTGATGCTCATTATTGATCTACAACTTTGTTTTGTCATTTGTTGTCACAAGATGGTCTATACCTAACTATAGCTATTTTAAGTGATCTGTAAATGAAAAAATAGCATACCTTGGAT
Organism: Sequoiadendron giganteum; assembly: GCA_007115665.2. Taxonomy (NCBI): domain Eukaryota; kingdom Viridiplantae; phylum Streptophyta; class Pinopsida; order Cupressales; family Cupressaceae; genus Sequoiadendron; species Sequoiadendron giganteum. The sequence continues at coordinate 609,922,411 of CM021103.1, forward strand.
GAACTGAGAATATTTTGTCTTTATTTCAGACTGTGCGAGTGAGAATGGATATAATTGGAAGAGCAGTGGATGGATCAGGGTCAAGTTTAAACAAAAATCTGTTTTATGATACTAATATTGGCGTTGATAGAGTGATTGAAATTGGCAGTCTTCATTGGGACTCTTTAGAGTGGAAATCTAGTGTTAGTGAAATTGCTACTCTTCATTCAGAGTGGATAGTTATATGCTTTCTGGTTGTAGTTGATGACTCTGCTTCGGTGGAGGATATAAATAATTCACTTTCACAGTACAAAGAATATATTTTTTCCCCGTCTGCTAACATGATGGTGCGTCAAGGAGAATGGATAATTACAGTGGTCTATAATATATGGAGCTACTATTTCTATGGCAAGGAAATCATGAATGAATTCCAGAGGCATGGAATAATGATGAAGAGTTGAGAAAAGTGTTGCTTATAATTGTCGATAGGTTATATTCTTTATAAATTAATTTTATATAGAAAATTAATATTATTTATTGATTACTTAATTTATAAAATGAGATTTCATTTGTTATATTTGTTTATTTTATATTTAGTTTTGTAAAGTCTTATTTTGAAGTTTATAAGTCTAAGAAGCGGTTAATAGATAAGAAATCTAAAATATTATTTATTTTGTATATATGTATTAGGTGTGTTGCTCTACTATTTATTAAATATAAATATTTTTAAAAATATTAATTAAACCATTAATTATATATTTATTTATAAATAAATCTCATTTAATATTATATTGTAAAGATTTAATATGCAAGATAGTTATCTTTCACATCTTCACTTTTTTTTTTGTATTAGCTAATGTTTTGATGTAATTTGAATTAAAATGAAAACTTTAACATTGAGATTGTAATTGTGCTTGGTATTTTGAACAATTGTAGGGATTTAACGTTTAATGCTTTAGATTTGTACTTAAATTGTTAATTGTTACAATTGTCAAGAATTTAAAAGTTATGAATTAACTAGTTTTGTTTTAGTTTATGACACAGTTAAATTTTGAACTATCCAAGGTACTAACACCTTGTGGTGATGAGTGTGTGTGAGAATTGGAATGGTTTTGGAGGTGTTAAGGGTTCAACAAAGTGGATCTAGCAACTTTACCTCATGAATAGTCCTAAAGCCATTCAACCCTACTTTTGTAACCACAATATTGAGACATGTTAGATGGACCAATTGATTGTGAATTCCTTACAAGATGCTTGTTGTGTCCCCGATACTTAGTTAGTCATCTCACTCTGGAATGGTAGTCAAGAAAACCATTTATATTTTTCAACATGTTCCATAAGAGTTATCAATAGTGAGATGGTGGATTATCTAGTTCCATTGATCAAGCATTGACAACCCTACTTTAAAAATTGGCATCTTATCTCAGCTAACTATTATGATGTATGTATATATATGGAAAATTAGTGATAATATTAAAAAAATTGAAAAGTGAAAGAAATTTTTTAAAATATAATGTAAAAATAAAAACAACAAAAGGGGAAATAAGTGTGGCATCTTTTTTCCAAAAGATTGAACATCAAAAGGAAAAACAGATTCAATGGAGGAATTCTCCTCCCTTTTGCGGTTGGGAGACAACCAAATAAAATGAGACTAGTGTGTGTATTCTTAGAAGGGGCATTTGTGCAATTAAGACGGTATGGTGACCCTTCCTTTTAGAAGAAATTATAGGTTGTGGGAAAAAAATTGGCACACAAGGTTGAGAAAAAATACATAGCATAAATAAAAGGCATTTTTAGGTAGATATTTGGGTATGAAATAGAAAAATGAGATCAATGGAGATCAAGAAAATATGAGGGAAGGAGCATAATCACATGGAAGGACATTGACTTGAGCTAGGAAGGTAATTGTAAGTGCAAATAGGTATCAAGCATGACTATTGAGAGTGTTTTCACAGTCAACATGGGTTAAAATAAGCACTTGGAAAAATAATTGGAAGCTCTTCATAGGAAATTCTTAAACAAGAGAGGTTAGGTGTTGTAAATGAGTGATTGGTCATAATATTAGTTGTTGAAATATGCATACACATATATGGAAATTGCATATAGATTCCTTCTCTAATATTTTAAATACTATTGTGACACCGCAAATGAATTATAGCTGAACATTTATTTAGCATGTAAACCTTAACAAGGATGTTCCTTCTTGTGCTTGCAATCCCTTGCCTCAAAGTAAATTTGGATGACACTTATCTTATGCTTGAAGCAAAGTAGTCACTGTATTATTGTGCATCTTTCATGAAAAGCCAATTAGTTTTAATACTAGAGTTTATTTACTAGACTTTAAAAAAGAAATGACATTTGATATCTTGATTAAATGTTGTTGAGAACTGACCATTCCTTTTTTGCATTAGAAAGGTTACCTATGGTAAATCTAGAAGGTTAAAGATAATTTTACATTTATCATTTTAATAACTAGATATATATATTGTTGATAAGTTATATAACATATTATATTTTCTCGAGCATGGATACTTGGTAAAATGTGGTTCTTTTTGTCACTTGTATAAATAATGTTTGGAAGTATTAAAATTCTTATATATTTATGAAATTTCTACCAAAGGGCCCACGTGATACCATGCAAGATACAAGGGTGAGTGCATGGAAATGATGTACAAAAAAGTGGCCAAATGGTCAATGTTCAACATAACACAATTGTGTTATTCTAAGAATCATATAACATGATTTTTTTATAGATTGGTAAATACCAAGCCATAATGCAAGTGCATTTTATGACTTATAAAACACACATGCACATTTTTTGACTTACAAAAAGCAAGCATGTTTGTGTTTATAAAACATGAATGCTTTTGTGACTTATAAAACATGAGCATGTTTTATAACTTTATTCAACATATCATGATCATATCATTTTTTGTTCCTACATTGCTATATTACTTTATTCTTTTTTTTTTTCATATATTTATAATATTGATCCTACATTGGGAGGAACATGGTTTCTCCCCCTTTACATTCTAGGATATATTGTCACACTTGATTGCTTAGTTGTAAATCACCTATCTTATAAATTTCCCTATACTCATTGGAACATGTAAAAAAATCTTTGTTGCAATTGGGTTTACTAGCAATGTCATTAGATTCAAGTCTCTCCATGTTTCCCTTGTAGCACTACCATCAAAATAAACACTTAGTTTCATGAATTATTTAGCATTGAAGTATGATAGCTAAGGTTGAGAATTTTGGGCATGGGAAAGAGTATATTATTCCTTCAATTGAAGAAGAGACAGTGTATATCTTCTAATATTTTCTTGGGTATCAAGAACCTCTTGATACAGATAAGAGATATTTGCATGAGCATCATCATGAAAGGGAACGACATCTCTAGAACCAAGAGAATACAAATTAAGAGCTAGGTTGAAGTAGTATGAGGAACATTTCCAATAGAAACATAAATAAATAGTGAGAGAGATAAAATGAGATAGAGGGAAAGGGAGAGGGAGAGGGAGAGGGAGAGAGAGCGAGAGGATATTAAAGATAAAGAGAGGGGAAAAAAAGATATGTAGAGGAAGAGAGAGAGTATAAAGAGGGAGAGGTAAAGAGATAGAAATAAAGAGTGAGAGAGAGACATAAAATAAGATAGAGAGATAGAAAGAGATAGAGTGAGAGAGAGATGGAGACAAATAGAGAGGGGTATGAATGGAGAAAAATGGGGGAGGGATAGAAAGGGGAGGGAATATAGAGAGATAAAGAGAGGGAGAAACATAAAAATATAGTGAGAGAGAGATATATATAAAGAGATAGAGAGGGAGAGATAAATACATATAGAGATGGTGATGTATATATAAGAGATAGAGGGAAAGGGAGAGAGAAATAATGAGATTGAGAGTGAGAGATAGAGAGAGGCAGAGGGGGAGTGATAGAGATAGGGAGAAGGGTATGAGATAAAGAGATAGGGAAGAAATATATATAAATATATAGAGGGAGAGATCAAGGGAGAGATTGAGAGAGATAGAAAGAGATAAGAGAGAATGAGAGAAATCAAAGGAAAGATAGAGAAATAGATATAGAGGGAGAGATAAAGAGATAGAGATGGTGTGATAGATATAATGATAGGAAGAGAGGCAGAGAGAGAGGATAGAGAAATAGAGATAGAGAGGGAGAGATAAAGATAAAGAGATAGAGAGGGGAGAAAAATAAAGAGACAGTGAGAGACATATAAAGAGATATAGTGAGATGGAGAGATATAGAGAGAGGGTGAGAGAGAAAGAGAGATGTGAGATAGATAATGTGAGGGAAATAGAGAGAGAGAGAGAGAGATGGAGTCAAAGATGGAGACTAATAGAGAGGGAGAGTGAAATATATAAATATAGGGATATAAATATAAAGATAATGTGAGAGAGATGGAAAGAGATAGAGGGATATATACACAGATACATACATATAGAGACAGTGTGAGTGAGATATAAAGATAGTAAGGAAGAGAGATGTCTAGAGAGAGGGTAGAGAAATACAAAGGTATATAAATATAGAGTGGGAGAGGGTAAGAGATATATAAATAGATAATGTGAGAAAGTGATAGAATAAATAGAGGGAGAGGGTGAGATAGAGAGATAAAGGAAAATAAGATGGAGAGAGACATGTAGAGATAGTGAGATAGATAGAAAGACATATAGAGAGAGGGAAAGATAGAAAGAAAGGGGTGAGATAGAGATAGAGTTGAAGAGAGAGAAACATATGGGAGATAGATATTGAGGGAGACATAGAGAGATAGAGTCAGAAGGGGAGAGGGAGAGGGAGAGGGAGAAGATAAAAATTAGAGAGATGGAGGGGGGAAGGGAAGGAGAGAGGAGGGAGATAGGAGGATAAAGAGATAAAGATAGAGAGGGATATAGAGAGAGACATAGATGAATGGTAAGAGAAAGAGAGAGAGTGTGTGAGAGAGAGGGAAAGGGAGCGAAACATAAATAAATGGTGAGAGAGATAAAAAGAGACAGAGGAGAGAGAGGGGGAAAATAAAGAAAGAGGGAGGATATAGAAAGATAAAGAGAGGGATAGATAGAGAGAGTGAGCTCGATAAAGAGAGAGGGAGAGAGATATAGATATAAAGAGTGAGAGGGAGTGAAACATAAAGAAATGGTTAAAGAGAGATTCAAATATATATATAAGGAGAGGGGGAGGGGGAGAGATAGAAATATAGAGAGATATGAAGGGAGGGAGAAGAGGAGGGAGAGAGATCAAGAAAGAGGGAGGATAGAGAGATAGAGAAAGAGAAGGAGATAATAAAGGAGAGGGAGAGACACACAAATAGATAATGTGATAAAGATAAAGAGATAGAGAAAGGAGATACAAAGAATGAGAGGGTGAGACATATAGAGATAATTCTATATGCATATACATATATATATGTGTGAATATACATACATACATATATACACATATATACATATGCATACATATATATACATACATATATATATATATATATACATACATATATATACATATATATACATACATATATATCTATGTATGTATATATAGAGAGAGATATATATAAATGAAGAGGTAGAAGTGATAGTGATAAAGAAAATAAGGTGAGCAAAGATTGTGGAGAGGCAAAAGGATAGTGGGTTGATGTCTAACAAACACATAGATAGTCTAGTATAAATATAAAACCCTGTATTGCATGTAAGAATGAGAGATAGTTCATAGTACTCTCAATGAAGGACTATGCATGATAAAGCAAAAGAGTATAGACAATGTGAAAATAATGGGATCTTAGAGAGATACACAAAGACAATGACTAAGCACAAGTAATATTTTCATGATAAGTGATAAAAGATAGTGGTTGTGACTACAATGATGAGAGAACATAAAGCTCTGAATAGGCAGGTAATAAAGATGGGAAAGACCCTAAGGAGTTTAAACCATAGGAAAAAGATACATGTCAAAAATAATGGATATAAGTGACAAGAAAAGGGTAGTGAAATTCCTTTTCAGGGATATGGAAGGCAACATGAAGCTCTTATGCAAAACTACTTAGATGTGAATGTGGTCATAATACCTTGATTTATCTATGATGCCAAACTCCTATTGATATCAAGTGAAGGATAATTTTATGAACCAAGTATACAAGAGTCATGACAGTTTGAGAATGGTAAAAAATATCAGGTCTATAGAACTTTTGTGTGATAGTATTAAGGAATTTAGTGACAATTCCCATGAATGACAACACCAAGGAGAACACTGGCAAGGAGATTATGCAAAAAAGGCAATAACAATTAATAGTCATTGCAAGAGTAGCTATGAAATAGAAGTCTATGGGATGAACAAAGGGAGTAAATTCCAAAGATATTTTACAAGTTTTTGGTGGGTGGATAGGTCTTTCATAGGCCAAGAAGATCACAAAGGTAGTGAACAATATAGCATGTGCAGTTATAGCAGCCAATACAAACTCAAGAATAAAATATATATTATAAGGTTTTAATAGACCAAATAAATAAATTAGTCATGATCTTGAACTTGTGAATGTGTGGAGCATAATCATATGGATACCTTGTTGACATTGATATGAGGTTATGGTTGTGTTTATGTTTGTGATTGTGGCCTTGAAATGTGACCTTGTTGATAGTAACTATGACATTTAGGTTGTTCTAAGTAATGGAAGTTGGCATTCATATGTATTGAAGGCACTCTGATGCATAGAAGGGAGAAAAATGTCACAATCAACTCAATTGGTCAACTTAGAAAGGTTCTTTCCCTTGACAATACCATAACTTGGTGGTTTTCACACTATGCCTTCAATATGCTTGTAGCACTCCTAAGGGTGAAAGGCGACCACAACACTCAAACAAAGATGGAAATCCATAAATCAAATAGAATTTTAGACACCCTTTAACCCCTTTTCAAAATATATCTCAAAACTCCAATAGGTTACTTTGGGCCAACCCTACTACTGTTGCAATGTTGTCTAATTAGGCCAATTAGGCCACTTTTACAAAGGAAATACCTTGCAATCTCACAACTAACCCCCAAAACCAAATCAAAAGGTCTAGGAATACTTTAATAGACTAACTCACACACTTTCAAGCACTCAAACCCTTATCTACATACTCAACCAAGAAACCCTCAATTTTGCTTGTTTTTAGGAGGGTTTATTGAAAAACCTATGTCTACTCACTCTCTGATCAAACCAATTCTTTAAACACACCTAAATACACCTATACATTCTCAAAATACCATTACATGGCCAGCCACACGAACACCTTCTCAAAACTCACACCCAAACCTCATATTTTGCTAGCAAATTGACACAAACCCACCTAGGGCATCACCTTAAATCCACAAAATTCCTTCCTTGATCAAACTACCCTCATAGACACAATCCCTAAACCTTTTTGGGCCATTCCACTGAGTTACAAAAAATGACAATGGGTGGAATGGCCAAATTTACATTTTTTTTAATTTCAAAACCCCAAACTATGTTACAGACCTGCTTGTAAAGGAACTCTTATAAATGCTTAATACTTTATAAAATTCACTCAAACAAGTTGAAAATTAAATTTGGTTCATGGATTTACCCAATCCAAGTTCCAATTGGAACAAATCTGGACTATACGGGACCATACATGGGCTAAAACTCAAACATTGCAGTCAATTAATGTACTAAAACATTTGTTTGATATTCATATTTTTGAATCTTGCAACTGCCAACCTCTACAACATATACATAGGCTTTATATACCTTTACCCACTTCCTCCAATGACCAAAACCACCTAAACTAACTTTTAACCTTCAATGACTCTTGGTCTTCCATGAAATTGCATTTTTGCAACTTTGCAATGTTGCATTTTTGTACTTTTTATAATATTTCTACGTTTTGACCAAAATGACTCAAAAATCTAAGACACATAATCACTTGACCTCCTATTTGCATGATTTGGCCTTGGTGCCCTTGCACCATACAACCAACCAAAAAAGGACCCATGTCCCATGGGGACTAAGTTGCATCAAATCAAGCTCCTTCACATCATTTCCTTGCTCTTCAAATTATCCTCCATCTGGGAATCCCATCCATTGAACTAGGTACTTGAATATGGTATCATGCTTTTCTTTCTTGAACTTGTCTTCACTTTGACGCTGCCTTACCCTCACAAAATGACTAGTTATTTTCCCTTTTGCTTGTCTTTCATTTGTACCTAATGCCAACCTTGTCTTAACACCTGCAACCTTATGCTTGAGAAATTTTTCATGGACTGCTTTCATCTTCACCCTAGGAACAAAATCAAATTCATCAACTCTTCTTTTCCTTGCAACTCAAGATTTCTTATTTGCTACAAATTGACTTCTTTCAAGTCCTCTCACCTTCATCTCATCAAAACTTGTTGTTATACCTATCATTACACTTGCAAACAAACACTGTGCCACTGCTTCATGAACTATATTTTTCATCATCACTACTGCATACTTGAATTTTCCCCATGGTCCTTGCCAAAAACACCTATCCACTTCACTCTTTGTCTTCACAACCTCTTCTAGGTCCTCTACTCTTGGAACCATCATGCAACCAGGTTTAAAAACCATTGTCATGACATAATACAATTGTCTACCAACCTCTCTTTCCTCTAAAGGACAAATCATTGTCCTTACCACAACACCATCTCTTTTCTCCAACTCATTTGGAGTCTTCACAATCAACCTTTCTTTGGAATTCTCTTGGCCTATCACTGTTAACTTCACATCTTTGGTCCCTTCTATCATTGAGACCTTTCCAAACTCATTACCTTTACCTCTTCACCTCTTGGGGTGACTGCAACTTCCCTTTTCTCTTCAATATCTACAAACTCTTTCACTAACCTTTTCCACTTTCCTTGGCTCACTGCACTTTCTATCTTCTTGTCTTGCACTAGACTCTCTACCTTTGCCATCACTACATTCTCAGACTTAGAAATCACTGTATCTGCAAACCTCAACTGTTCACTAACTTTCCTTGAATCCAAAGGACTAAGTGTTGTCCTTGTCATGCCATTATCATGCCAACCTCGAGTCTTCTCTACCAATTCAACTTTGACCGTTTATTTCCTAGTTATTAACATCAAACCATTACCATTACCTTTCAAAGTCATATTACATTTTAACTCTGTCATGGTAGTGCTTGACTACCCATCATCTTCTTTTGCCTTCAAGGGACACAACACTACCCCCACCATGATCTCTTCATGTGTTACGAGCCTATCTTGGCTTTCCATTATCAACCTAATCTTCTTCACTCCCTCTTTACTTCTTATCTATGTCATTGGATTATCTTCCTCTTCTTGCACTATCCTTCTAGTCTTACAATCCTCTGTATTGATAGTATGTGGCTACCTTTTAACCTCTTTTGCTTTTAATGGACCAAAATTTGTCCTCACCATGTCTTCATCATGATTTTTAGGCTTCTCTTGATCCTTCAAGGTCAATTCATTCTTGACCTTCTCTATTTCAGTCTTGGACACTAGTATATCATCTTCTTCTTTACTCTTCAACTTTGCATCACTCTTTACGCCTGTTGTCTCAACAAATTCTTCTCTTCTAGTGGCTACACCTTCTTTGCCTTTGTCTTCCTCATGCCTTATAAATTCCTTCTTGCCTACCATCACTATACTTGTTGCCTTAACTTTCCCTTCATCATCCTCCTGTAGTGGTGTTAGTGTAAACTTGATTCCATCTTTCATAATATCATGCATATTCTCCCTACCATCATATATGACATATTTTTTTTAAAACTACCATGGTCTTCCAAGTAACAAATGACAGTAACTCATGGGTAACACATCACATAATATCCTATCCTTGTATGGACCAATATGAAACTCAACATAAGCTTGCTCATTAACCACAATTAACTGACTATCATTCACCCAAGATGCTATATATGGTGTTTCATGAGGAATTCTCTCCAAATTCAACTTATCAACCATTTCAATTGATACCAAATTATCAACAGAATCTAAATCTATTACCACTTTGCATTCCTTATTTTTGTACTTGCATTTTTTCCTGAATAGACTCCTCCTTTTTGTCGTCTCCTTCAGTTTAGCATAACTTTCTCTAAATTCTTTGATCTCTTTTGCCATGTTGCCCTCTGGATGCATCTTGAATTTTCACCTTCAACTATCAATCTACAACTCTTCACCTTCCACTGATCTGATACCTATGATCTGTTGGAATATGTGCCTCAACTTGTTGTCTTGAACCTTTGTTAAGGACTTGACGAACTTATTTTATGTTCATGCCTTTTATGTTAATATCACGGAGCCCTTCCTTCACTTTGGCGGTAGCGCGATGAACCTTGGCCTCATTGGCATAATGATCGCATATCGATGAGTGACAATGTTGTCTCATCGATCTGTCAATATGCGATAAACATTATATCGATGTGACTTGGAGTCATCGGTGGAACTTTTCACTGGCTACGCCAATGGACTGATGGAAATTGGAAGCGACTTGGTGGGGACCACAACACAGTGTACCGATAAAAGGGGGATCTTGATCTACGGTTGAGATTTGACTAATCCAATGGTGCTCTCTCTATTCCGCGCTCAGTTGTGGTGAGGACTAACAAAATCTTGTGAACCAAGCAGAATTGGTCGAGGGTGTGACACCTATCGACCTGATCAATGGTGCTCACTAGTCCTATGCTTCTTGTGGTGGGTCTCAACTGACTCTTGTGAAGTGTGCGGGCTTCAAACACATGTTGTTTAGTTGAAACTTGTTGGGAATATTGTAGATGCCTTTTTTGATTCCCTGAAACTACACTAGTGGTGTATGTATGTTTTGGTGGGTCCTGGCTATGACAAGCAGTATGTGAAGGGGAAGAATGCACAAACCGATTGACTGTTGATGTGCAAAGCGTTCATTGGAGGTTGTCGCTAACCTAGCAGCTTTTGATAGTTGGTCTGATGAGGAAGTTGAACCGAACTGACTATCGTGGTTGTTGATATATATTGCAATGAATGGAAAATAAATGAGATATAGAGAGCGATAGAGATTGTATTGATCAAAGTTTTGTGAATATCATCAAGTATGTTGTTTTGAAAGCATTATAACAGTGTTGTTTTGTACAAGATTGATCAGGGAATATTTCGGTATTGTAAATTGACATTTGAAAAGAAGTGTTTGTAACTTGTATGTAATTTGTTTACTGTAATAAAAGAGATATTCTTGGTGTGGTGGGTTTTTCTCCCGTAAGGGTTTTCCCACATAAATCTGGTGCCAATTGTGTTTGAGTTATTTCTCTATTGTGCAATTTATTTCATGTGTGTCTTAATGAATTGTAATTGTAAAGTTTAAAAGGCATAGCTCTTTCTCCTCTTAGTTTTGACATTAGGAAAAGTTTGTTGCGCAATCAAAATTTTCCAAACAAGTGGTATCAGAGCCTGGCCAGTTGTGTTATCCTTGTGGGTAGGTTGAATTTTTTGTGTCAATTTCTGTTAAGTGGGAGTTTTGTAGAATTCTTGAATTTGTCTAATTACAGATTGAGATGGCGACGAAAAGTATGTCTGGAAGAATTGATATTGAGAAATTCAATGGCAGCAATTTTGAGTTGTGGAAACTCAAAATGGAAGATCTATTGGTTGACCGTGACATTTGGGTTGTTGTGTATAGAACGAAACCTATAGGCACGAATCAAGAAGATTGGGACCTCGCAAATCGAAAAGAAAAAGGGATGATAAGACTATGTTTGGCAGATTCAGTTCTTCTGAATATTCATGAAGAGAAGACCACTTCCTCTTTGTGGAAAAGACTGGGAGATATTTATCAGGGCAAGTCCTTAGTGAATAAGTTGTTTCTAAGGAAGAAGTTGTACTCTTTGAAAATGGAGGGAGGAACATCAGTTGCTGATCATTTGAATACTTTTAACATGTTGATTGCTTAGTTGACATCTGTAGGTGTGAAGATAGATGAAGAAGTTCGTTGTATGCTTTTGTTGTGTTCTTTTTCGGATTCATGGGATCACTTGGTGATGGAAATTGGGAGCATGAAAACCAATTTCAAGATGGAATATGTGGTTGCTTCTTTGTTATTAGAAGAAATGAGAAGGAAGTCTTATGAGATGGCAAAGGAGGCTCTAGTTGTTCGAGGTAGATCGAAAGAAAAAGGAAAGAAGAAGGATAAGAAGTCCAAATTGAAATCAGAAGGGAGATCAAAGTCTCTTGGCAAGAATTCAAAGGTGAAGTGCTGAAATTGAGGGCAGCTTGGTCATGTCCGAAGGGATTGCAAAGAGGATAAAAACAACAAGAAGAAGAATTCTGACAATGATTCTTCTCAGAGCGATGCAGATGCTTTCATTGCAGCCTAGGCAACTCAAGCATCAGATAATGTATGGCTAATTGATTTTGGAGCATCCTTCCACATGACATCTCACAGAGACTAGTTTACAAAGTATGAAGAATATGATGGTGGAAAGGTGTATTTGGAAAGCAATTCATCTCTGGAGATAGTTGGTCGTGGAAGAGTCAGAATTCAGTTTCCTGATGGTAGAATTAAGGGAATTGATGGCGTAATGCATATAACAGGTCTGGATCAAAATTTACTTTATGGAAGCAAGCTCGACGATGTTGGAGTGCAAGTCTCCTTCTCTGGTAATGGCTGCAAAATGACTAGAGGATTGATGGTGATAGCTAGGGGTGCCCAAATTGGTCTTTGTACAAGCTTGATGCACTAGTTGTTCAATGCAATAGTGTCTCTGTAAAGCCACAAAAGGTTGTTCGTAAAGGGAAGAATGAAAATGTTCATATTGGGGCAAATTATTTGGAAGTTAAACTTCCAATAGAAAATACTATGCTTTGGCATCAAAGGCTCGGTCACATTGGTGAAAAAGGTTTGAAAGCCTTGAAAAATAAAAACTTGGTTGAGGGGCTCAATGATTGTAACCTGGAATTTGAATTTTGTGAATACTGTATATATGGAAAACAACACTGTGTTTCATTTTACTCCAGTCCTCATAAATCTTTTGGTGTTCTAGATTGTATTCATTCTTATGTGTGTGGTCCAGTGGATGTTCCTTCATTATTGAAGTCTAAATATTATGTTTCTTTTATTGATGATTATTTGAGAAGGGCATTTGTGTACTTTTAAAAAAGTAAATCAGAAGTGTTTAGTTGTTTTAAGGAATTTAAAAACCTTGTGGAAAATCAGACTGGAAGAAAAATAAAGTGTCTAAGGACTGACAATGGTGGTGAGTTTTGTTTTGATGAGTTTGAAAGGTATTGCAAAGACCATGGGATTAAGAGGCATAAAACAACACCTTACACTCCACAACAAAATGGAGTTGTTGAAAGGTTGAACAGGATGTTGATGGAAAGGCTAGAAGTATGTTGAGCAATGTTGGTCTAGAGCAAAAATTTTGGGTTGAGGCTATGGCTACAACATGTTACTTGATAAATCGGTCTCCTTCGTCAGTACTAGTTGATAAAATTCCTATGGAAGTTTGGTTTGGTAAGAAGCCCTCTCTCAAAAATATTCATGTCTTTGGCTGCGAAGCATATGTCTATGTGCCTAATGTGAAAAGATCTAAATTGGACAACAAAGTTGAAAAATGTATCTTCATTGGTCATGGACTTGGTGTGAAAGGATACAAGATTTGGAATCCTGTGACTAAGAAGGTATTGTACAACAAAAGTGTAATCTTTTGGGAGCTGAAACCTTCTTCAGTGGATTTACAGTCAAAGATTAAAGAAAAAGAAGATAAAAAGGATAATGATGTTGTTGAGATACCTCTAACTCTAGAAAAAGAGGAACAACACATTGAAAGTGTACCTGAAACTAAGGAGAGTTTGAGCAGCTCTAAGAGTTTTGCATAAGAAGAAGAAGAACCACAACCTTAACCTCAACCTGTGAGGAGGTATACACGTGAGAAGAAACAACCAGATAGGTATGGATTCTCTATGTTAGATTCTAGTTGTACCTATGCTTTGATTACTAACACGAATGAGCCTAGGACTGTAAAAGAGGCAACTGAAATGTCTAATTCAGATTCTTGGTTGGAAGCCATGAATGAAGAAATGACATCATTACAGAAAATGATACTTGGGATTTGGTCCCATTGCCTGAAGGTAGAAAGCTTGTGGGTTGCAAATGGGTATTTTAAAAGAAAATTGGCCTAGATGGCTATGTTGAGAAGTATAAAGCAAGATTGGTTGTGAAGGGTTATTCCCAGGTAGAGGGAATTGATTATGGGGAAAAAAATTCTCCTACAGAAAAGTTGACGCCTATCAGTATTCTTTTGTCACTAGCAGCAACATGTGATTTGGAGATTGAACAGATGGATGTGAAGACAACATTTCTTCATGGTGATCTTGAAGAAGAAATTTATATGTCCCAGCCTGAGGACTTTGTGAGAAAAGGTAAAGAAAATCTTGTTTGCAAGTTGAAAAAATCTCTGTATGGTTTGAAACAATCACCTAGAATGTGGTACCATCAATTTGACCCATTTGTTTTGTCATTGGGATCTGTAAGATCAAAATAAAATCATTGTGTGTACTACAAGACTAAAAATGATCGGGTTCTTATTATTGCCCTTTATGTTGATGATATGTTGTTCATAGGGAATAGTTAGTTAATGATTTCTGATCTAAAGTCTCAATTGTCGGCAAAGTTTGAAATGAAAGATCTTGGTGCAAGTAGATATATTCTAGGGATGGAAATAACCAGGGACAACAAAAGAAGAAAACTTTGGCTTAGCCAGAGTAAGTATATTAATACTATTCTGGAGAGATTTGGTATGAATGATTGCAAGCAGCTAGTTGTTCCAATTTTGCAGGGGACGAAGCTATCTGTTGAAGATTGTCCAAAATCTCCTACTGAGATGGAGGACTTGACCAACATGCCTTATGCTAGTGCAGTTGGCAATTTAATGTATGCAATGGTTTGTACATGTCCATACATTTCCCAAGCAGTGGGAGGTCTTAGTCATTTTATGGAAAATCCAGGAAGGACACATTGGGATGCTATGAAAAGAGTGTTTAGATATTTGAGGGGCACCTCAAATATGCTCTATGTTACCATGGAAATTTGGTTGGTTCACAAAGGGCTCTTAGTATTCGTGGATATGTGGATTTTGATTGGGCAAGGGACATTGACAATAGAAGTTCCACCAGTGGATATACTTTCATGTTGAATGGTGGTGCAATTAGCTGGATGAGCAAGGGACGAGTTGTAGTCGCTTTGTCCACTACGGAGGCTGAGTACATGGAAGCAAATCATGCCTGTAAGGAAGCCATTTGGCTTAGAAGATTGTGTTTTGATATTGGTTTTGATGCAAGGAAAATTATCATTTGTTGTGACAGTGAGAGTGCCATTTGTCTGGCAAAAAATCCAACTTTCCATGCCAGGATGAAACATATCGATGTGTAGTATCACTTTGTTCGAGATATGGTGGAGGATGGAAAAGTCTATTTAGAAAAGGTGGATACTTTGAAGAATGTTGCTGATGCATTGACAAATCCAGTGAGCACGAACAGGTTTAGGTGGTGTGCAAGTTCGATGGGCCTTGAGGCCTATGATCTTCAGTAATTTTGAATTTTGGAGGAAACCAGTAAGTCTTCATCAAGTGGGAGCTTGTTGGAATATGTGCCTCAACTTGTTGGCTTGAACCTCTATTAAGGACTTGACAAACTTATTTTTTGTTCATGCCTTTTTTGTTAATACCGTGGAGCCCTTCCTTCACTTTGGGGGTAGTGTGATGAACCTTGGCTTCATAGGCAGAATGATCGCATATCGGTGAGTGACAATGTGTTGTCTCACCGATATGTCGATATGCGATAAACATTGTATCAGTGTGACTTGGAGTCATCGATGGAAATTTTTATTAGGCTGCATTGATGGATTGATGGCAGTTGGAAGCGACTTGGTGGGGACCATAGCATAGTGTACCGATAAAAGGGGGATCTTGATCTACGGTTGAGATTTGACTAATCCAACGGTGCTCGTTCTATTCTGCGCTCAATTGTGGTGAGGACCGAAAGAATCTTGTAAACTGAGTGGAATTGGTTGAGGGTGTGACACCTATTGACTTGATCAACAGTTCTTGCTAGTCTTGTGCTTCTTGTGGTGGGTCTCGACTGACTCTTGTGAAGTGTGTGGGATTCAAACACGTGTTGTTGTTTTAGAGAAACTTGTTGGGAATATTGTAGATGCCTTATTTGATTCCTCAAAACTACACTAGCGATGTACACATATTTTGGTGGGTCCTGGCTACGACGAGCGGTATGTGAAGGGGAAGAATACATGGATCAGTTGACTGCTGATGTGGAAAGCATTCATTGGAGGTTGTCCCTGACCTAGCAGCTTTCGACAGTTGGTCTGATGAGGAATTCGAACCGAATCGACTGTCGTGGTTGTTGATATATATTGCAATGAACGAAAACTAAATGAGATACAGAGAGTTATAGAGATTGTATTGATCAGAGTTTTGTGAATATCATTGTATGTTGTTTTGAAAGAATTATAATGGTGTTGTTTTGTACAAGATTGATCAGGGAATATTTCACTTTTATAAATTGACATCTGAAAAGAAGCATATGTAACTTGTATGTAATTCGTTTACTGTAATACAAGAGAATTTCTTTAGTGTGGTGGGTTTTTCTCCTATAAGGGTTTTCCCACGTAAATCGAGTGTCAATTGTGTTTGAGTTATTTCTCTATTCTGAAATTTCTTTCATGTGTGTCTTAATGAACTGTAATTGTAAAGTTTAAAAGGCATATCTCTTTCTCCTCTTAGTTTCGACATTAGGAAAGTTTGTTCCGCAATCGATTTTTTCCTAACATGCTCTGATACCAATTGATGCAAAGCAGGGAGGAAAATGTCTCAATCAACTCAATTGGTTAGCTTAGAAATTTTATTTCCCTTGACAATACCATAACTTGATGGTTTTCACACTATGCCTTCAATATGTTTCTAGCACTCCTAAGGGTGAAAGGCAACCACAACACTCAAACAAATATGGAAACCCATAAATCAAATAGACTTTCAGACACCCTTTAACCCCTTTTCAAAACATATCTCTAAACCCCAATAGGTTACTTTGGGCCAACCCTTCCAAACTACTGCTGCAATGTTGTCCATTTAGGCCAAATAGGGTACTTTTACAAAGGAAATACCTTGTAATCTCACAAATAACTCCCAAAACCAACTCAAAATGTCTAGATAGAATTTAAATAGACTAACTCACCCACTTTCAGGCACTCAAACCCTCATCTACATACTCAACCAAGAAACCCTCAATTTTGCTTGTTTTAAGGAGGGTTTATTGAAAAACCTATGTCCACTCACTCTCTCATCAAACTAATTCTTCAAACACACCTAAATACACCTACACATTCTTAAAATACCATTACATAGCCAGCCACACCAACACCTTCTTGAAACTCACACCCAAACCTCATATTTTGCTAGCAAATTGACATAAACCCACCTAGGGTATCACTTTAAATCCAAAAAATACCTTCCCTGATCAATCCCTCATAGAAACAATCCCTACACCTTTTTGGGCCATTCCACCAAGTTACACAAATTGACAATGGGTGGAATGGCCAATTTTACATTTTTTTTTAATTTCAAAACCCTAAACTATGTTAGAGACCTACCTGCAAAGGAACTCTTGTAAAACGCTTAATAAATTCACTCAAAAAAGTTGCAAATTAAATTTAGTTCATGGATTTACCCAATCCAAGTGCTATTTGGAACAAATCTGGACTGTACGGGACCATACAAGGGCTGAAACTCAAAAAATACAGTCAATTAATGTAGGAAAACATTTGTTTAATATTCAAATTTGTGAATCTTGCAACTTCCAACCTCTACAATGTATACAAAGGATTTATATACCTTTCACAACTTCCTCCAATGACAAAAAGCACATAAAATAGCTTTTAACCTTCAATGACTCCTGGTCTTCCATGAAATTGCATTTTTGCAACTTTACAATGTTGCATTTTTGCACTTTTTACAATATTTCCACCTTTTGACCAAAATGACTCAAGAATCAACTTAATTACAATTAAATGGTCTCAAGGACCTTATTGAATTCAAAATTACACAAAAACCTAAGACACCTAATCACTTGAGCTCCTATTTGCATGAGTTGGCCTTGGTGCCCTTGCACCACACTCAAGTTTAGTAGGACAGTCCATTTCAAAGGTCACCTTCTAGAGTGCAAAGACAATGACATTAAAAGAATATCATAGTGACAAAGTTAGATATAACAGATCATAGAAGCCTCAAAAGAGTGATTTCCAGCATGGCAGTCCATGAGTGTACACAAAAAATGAAACAAGGAGTTCATGAATTTGCATCAAAGTGGTAGTCATATCAAGAAATGATAGTGTCTTCACATTTGCTAATAATAGTGCCCAACTTGCGACTTGACAAAAATAATTAAGGCTTAGAAGCTATATAAGATAGGTTTATTTTGAAGTGATACCTAGTAGATTTTTTCAAGGATTATATTATAGTGAAGGGTGATCTCTAATCAAATGATAATGTTTAGCAAAGTACAGTCATGTCATAGGCAGAAAGCCTTGAAGATTCATATGCAATAGGTCACAAGGCATGTGGGTTGTTTGACGAGAATACCTAAAATAAATGTGATCTCATAGAATGTTATAACTATAGGATATTCTTAGAATGGGTATCCTATACAAGTTTGATATGTGCAGATGCCTAAATAGAAGCTTGCACACCTGTGATAAGAGAAAGGGCCAATGTTATGAAGTAAGATAGATAGTAACTTTCATAATAGACTATGTTGTACTCAACATTCATAAAAATGCAAGGATAATCCATATTGCATACTAAATTTTATTTGATGGGACAATCCATAGGCGGCCAAGACAACTCACAATGAAAGTCTTCATATATGGTGGACAGGTTCACAAGAATGTAAATATTTACAAGCCAGGTTAAACAAAGGTAGAAAAGAATCATGCAAGCATGATTAAAGGAGTCTTTTAAGACCAATATGTAATGTGGAGTCATCACGCAGGGTGAAGTCATCAATCATGAGTGTAAAATGATAGCTAGAAAGCAATCTATAAAGGAAAATGAAGCAAAGGTGGATTTATTACTCCTAGAAGACCTTCTACACCCCTTAAGGTTTTTGACCATTTCAAACCTAATTACACATGTTTAAAAGGTTAAGGAATTTAGGTGGCAATAGTTAAAAGATTTATGGCTGATTAAGAGTTAGTTGCAAGCATCCAGGAGAGGATTTTGGAGTTGTTAAGGCAAAGGGATGATAAGGACAATAGCTGGAGCATTAATGAGAAATTTGAGGGAATATAGGGGTAGTTTCATATATCTAGGGAGGAGTTGAAATAGTCTAAAGATTTTGCAAGCATCCAAGAGCTTAAAATAATCCCACTTTCTTAATTCCAAGTTGGAGCTACACTTTAGGTCAACATTGGAGACTCCTCATGGTTGGCATCCAAAGATAATTTTAAACTATTCAAATAGTTTTGACACATGTCCCATGTTGATTGTAACTAGTAACTAGGAGTTAGGAAAGGATTGTATCCTAAAAGGCATGCCTAGTTTCATTTTTCTTCAATTCTTGCTAGTTTTTCTAAGTACTTGTATAAGCATAAATTTGCACCCCTAACGTAAATTCCCTTTTACCCCCTTACACTTTATAAAACCTAAGTTGGAGGCTTAATTCCACTTAAGCTCGTTGTCCACACCACACTTCTCACCCTGTTTGCGTGTCGGTGGAGGCGTTTCTGTCAGGGACACCTGTGCGACACATAGACGTTTGTGTGGCATGCTTACATCCTTGGTAGATTCCTACAGCTGGAGTCTGTAGATACATTACTCATTCGATCAGAATTTGAAGTGTAATGCTCCTCTTGGGCTGGTTGACCCGAATATGGTAATTTTTCATCATTTTCTTCATAATCTTCACTCTCTCATCCATTCTCAAGTTTGGATGAGGTTTCGCAAGATCATGAGTTCATCTCTCCATATCTTTCTCCACTCTTTCAATCATCCACAAGCTTTGTAGCAACATTTTACACTCCATTGCAACAATCTACCACTCCATCACTTCGATAGTGTGAGCGTAGGACGAACACCATTACAATAGAGGCTTGAGTTACTCTCATTTTATCCTCCACAAGCCTTGAGTGCTTTGGACAGAGGTGGTAAGCTCATCTCATCTCCTCTATCGTCTTTGGTTGAGTAAGCACATATTGTAGTGTTTTTTGTTTACGTAGCTTGTATTTATTTCCTTTATCTTTATTCCTATCGTTGCAAACTTGGTTGTCTGTGGAGGTGGAAACACCAAAATGGTGGTCTGACTGAGGCAGGCCCCTAAACAGCCCCAACATTTCCCCCTTTTCTATGTGTAGGTGGAGAGATCTTGGAGCAAGCTGGTGAGAAGACTGTTGTGCAAAATTGTCTTCATCACCCTTGCGGTAATATATTTCCTTTATCACGTTCATCTATATGTTTCATACTTCTTGATCTTACTCTATCATTCTAGAAACTCTTAAACTAGGTTGCTAGTCCTCATTTTAGAGTATAACCTCATCTCTCTGGTTTCCTAGCTGTACGAACACCAGTGCATCTGTGAGCTTCCAACGCACCACGTTTTTTTCCCAGAATTGTGCTTATGTCCTCAGACAAAGAGCTACCTAAGATGTAGAGTTGACTCTAAAAAGTGACTCATCTAGTCTCCCTTCATCTCTCGGGATTGTAGAGTGATCAAAGGATGCATAGTCTTCATCATTCTCATCCCTTCTATCCTAACCATCCTTTAAACTAAGGTAAGTTAGGGAATCCTTTCCACTCTTGGCCTTTCATGACCTGGGGCGTTGCAGTGGTTGGTCCCTCTCTCTTACATTTTTGGTGAACTCAACGTGAACCATTTTGGTTCCGTTTTGTGATACTAAAATATCCTTTCCTCGTATCCTAGGAGTGTTGTAGGTGTGAGTGTTGTGAGGCTCTCACCTTGCAACCCAACCTGTTACCCCTAGTAGGCATAGTTGGAAGGTTCCAAAGTATTGCGTAACGAAACCTTAATTGGGTCACTACCTTATCTCATAAACTTTAGGAGGCTCTATAGAAGTATTATTGGTATGCACAATGGCCTCTTTCTTAAATCAACCTATTCCCTCTGTTTAGACTGTGAGTAATGGTACGATCATAACCTTCACTTCATAGGACTTGCTAATGGGCTTCAATAGAGATCCGTCTCCTCTTTACATTCTTGCAAGGATAAATGGGAATATTGTAGCAAGTGTTCTTGTTGATCTGACATCTCAAGTGAATATCATAACTACTCATATCCTTAATTGGGTCACTACCTTATCTCATAAACTTTAGGAGGCTCTACAGAAGTACTATTGGTATGCACAATGGCCTCTTTCTTAAATCAACCTATTCCCTCTACATAGACTGTGAGTAGTGGTACGATCATAACCTTCACTTCATAGGACTTGCTAATGGGCTTCAATAGAGATCCATCTCCTCTTTACATTCCTGCAAGGATAAATGGGAATATTGTAGTAAGTGTTCTTGTTGATCTGACATCTCAATTGAATATCATAACTAGGGAGATCATGCTAATTAACTTCCTATATAAGGATGGGTATGATTCACATGAGAGTACCATCCGCACACACGACAGAATTTTCGTACCTCCTATAGGGAGTATTGTCCTATTGGTCCTCATTGGACCTAAATCTATAAGCCTTAAGTTTGACATCATCCTGGGGTCTGAAATCTATAGAGTGAAGTTGGGTATCCCCTGGCTAGTAGCTATGAACGCGGTTCCCTAGGTTATACACAAGTGTCTGAAATTCATTCATGGAGGTTCGGTACACTTTGTCCATGACACCGGTTATAGACTACCAGTTGCACGTGGGAGCTATACCTTAGATTAGTTTTGGCCTGCATCCCTTGGTCCTCTTCCACCTAGGAAGGACCTCCTACACTGCATGTATCAAAAATATAAGAAGGGGCGCGCTAGGCCAAAAGTGAGATACCCTCTGTAGCTTTATGTTGTTTCGAATAGAGCTTGTATAAAAGCTAATAGTGATGTTTCTAAGGCACGTAGAAGAGAAGAAGAGAATTGGTCTCAAGATCCTCCTTCTTCCTCTTTCGTCGTTCAACACCATGCTTCCTCTTACCCTATTGTGGTACCATCTATTTATGTATCGCGTTTGCGAGAGAATCCCATGGCGACCGCTTGGCAAAAGGCAAAGCATCCTGCATTTGAGCTTCCTGTCTTACCCACTGAGCCTAGGCTCATTTGGTATGGAAGATAGAAAGCCCCCCATGGAGAGTCCTCTTTGTTTCGGCCTCCGTAGCCTCCTACTGTCCCTGTTCCTAAAATAGTGAATGGGAAGAGACCCATCGTCGAGGCGTTAGATTGAAATCCTACCTCTGTTTCTAAACCTGCCCCTTATTCTCCCATTCAGGTGTTTGTATTTCTGCTAGAAGTAGCTATGGAAGACACTCCCATGGCTGAGCATAATACTTTTGTCCCTTCATAGATCTCGGCTTCCGATTTGAAGAGCCATAGAAATTTCCTTGCGCATGAATGCAAGCATTGACAAAAGGCCCTCCTAGCTGAGCAAGCCTCCTTAGAGAAGAATGAGGAGGAGAAGACTGCACCTCCTATTGTGTCCTCCTCTTTCCCCTCTTCTATCTCTGAATCTCATCTGACTCCTGCTTTGAGTGCACATGCGCTTGGAAAGGTGCAAGTGTTCATTTCTCCTTTGGCGGAGCTGCCCTTGTTGACTTCCATCCCAGATGTCTTGCCTTTCCCAAAGCCCGTGGATATGGTGAGCACTTTGGTTGTATCCACTGTGGTTCTTTCCTCTTCTCCCTCAACCCTCCTTGTTTCATCCATGGGGAGTTCACCTCCTCTGGTGAAGAAGAAGGTAGAGCATGGCCCCTCCAATGATGGAGGGTGTAAGAAGATCCCACCTTCTCCAAAAGGTGGCCCCAAATTGACTTGTTTTGTCCTAGTAATGAAACTAGCCCCAACCTCCCCCGAGTTTGTCACCACTCTCGAGTCTCTCGGTGAGCCTAGCGGTGAACCTTGGGTGCAAACTCCTCCATCCTCCAAGGTGAAGCATGGCACTCCCGTTAAGTGTATATTTAACTTAGTGGATGAAGTTCCAACCTTGTCAACGATCTTTGCGAGGTCATTGACCTTGGACCCACAAGAGTTGAACGATGGAGACCTTACAGGTCCCTTTGTCTTGGCCCTTGTTGCGAGAGGATCAAAAGCTCCTCCCCTTAACATTATACCATTACAAGATCATCATCCTTCCCCCTATGATGATCTAGAGTGGGAAGTTGACGACCTCTTGGTTGACCAATGTTAGGGGGAGACCCTTTTCTTTTATCTTAGAGTAGATGTGTGAATGTGTTGCGATGTGTTCCCCTGTAATCGTGCTCCATGTGTCTGGATGAACCTCGTCACCCCTATTGATGCTTGGATACAGGCATGGTTTTTGTGTTGTAAACCTTCATCTATATGTATATCTATTCTTTCTTGTTTTTTATTGACATTCGGTAAATTGGGAATGATGTAAAGCATCGGGAGCATTTAGGCCTCCTTCCATGTTGACCCAATTTTTAATTTTTACTTTATCTTCCGTGAATTATTCCTAATCTGGTTGGAGATTGATGATCCTTCACCTCCTATCACGGTTACCTAATGTATATATAAATAAAGGCAGATCCGATCCCACAAAACCAAATCCACCTATACCCTTTGTGTGTGTTCATGTTTCTTTCCTTTTACCTTTCTCTTTATCTTTCTCTTGTCTTTTCTTGAGTTGTCCCTTTCATGTGAGACAAAGCCTCTTCTACATTAATTTGTCTTTAGAAAATGCATTCATTTCCAAATGAATATTTTCTCAAAGAACCTTCACACACTTCTTTGTTAGAATAACATTCTCAACTTGAAACCCTAGCGGAATATGTTTCCTTCATCATGGGTTCGTAAAGAAAGGACTTGGAAACCCTCCTCTGAAGCAGGAACAGTCTTATTCTTTCCCTCACATGAGCGCATCTCCTTCCTTTCAAATTCCTTGATGAAGTGAACATATTTCAAAAGGATTCCTTGGTGATGAATCGATTTGAGAAGGAAGACTATGGCTTTTGAATAGTGTGTCCCTTGAGTGGACCTATCCTTTTCACGTTGGGTTCCCAAGGAACCCCTTCAAAGACTCTTAATAAGTTCTATGGCATCTAATTTGGGGGTAGCTTGATTAGACCAGCTTCACACCTTGACATCTAGTCTAGGGGCAGCCCGACTAGACCATCTTCACATATTTACGTCTAGCTTGGGGGCAACCTAACTAGACCTCAATTTTCAAGCAGCACATCCCTTGAGTGGACCCTCCTTCCTTCTAAAAGGTTCCTAAGGGACCCCTTTGAAAGTCCTACAACTTATTGATGGTCTGCGTGAGTGTCCGTTCACTGGCCTGTGCGGCCTCTTCCTGTTGTGTTCTATCTACGGTAAACATGTCGCCCTCTTTGACTCTACGGAATCCCCATTACTCAGTCTTCCTCATGTGAGATTTCTTGGGGTATACCTTCCTTGTAGGTCTATAAGGTGCTCTAATTGGTCTCCCTCATGTGAGAGTTCTTGGGGGATACCTTCCTTATATGTCCATAGGTTTGAAGGTGCTTTCCCTGGTTTCCTCAATGTGAGAGTTCTTGGGGGATACCTTCCTTGCAGGTCCATGGATTTATAAGGTGCTTTTCCTGGTTTCCTTCATGTGAGAATTCTTGAAGGATACCCCCCTTGCAAGATTGTGATCCTATAAGGCACTTTTGTACTTGAGCTTTGTAGTTCCGTGAAACTATGAAGACCTTTCCTGCACTTTCGAGTTCGCTAGACTGTGCTATGCTTCCTCATCAGTTTAGGTATACATCTCTTACTCTATTACTTCCTTACTACTCTAATTTACCAAAGCACTCATCATTATTCATGCTCGCTTAAGTGGGGGAAAATGTATAAGCACAAATTTGCACCACTAACACTTACCCCCTTACACTTTAGAAAACCTAAGGCAGAGGCTTACATCCACTTAAGCCCGTTGTCCACATCACACTTGGCGCCCTGTTTGTATGTCAGTGGAGGAATTTCTATCAGGGATGCCCGCATGGCTCACAGACGTCTACGCGGTGTGCTTACGTCCTTGGCAGATTCCTATGGATGGAATCTGCAGAGACATTGCTCTTTCAATTGGAATTTGAAGTGTAGTGCTCCTCTTCAGCTAGTCGACCCGAATATGGCCCTTTTTCATCATTTTCTTCATAATATTCACTGTCTCATCCATTCTCAAGTTTGGGTGAGGTTTTGAAAGATCTTGAGTTCATCTCTCCACATCTTTCTCCACTCTTTCAAGCATCCACAAGATTTGTAGCAACATTTTACACTCCATTGCAGTAATCTACCACTCCATCACTTTGATGGTGCGATCGCAGGACAAACACCATTACAACAGAGGCTTGAGTTTCTTTCATTTTCTCCTCCACAAGTCTTGACCACTTTGGACGGAGGTGGTAAGCTCCTCTCATATCCTCTATCATCTTTGGTTGAGTAAGCACATATTGTATTGTAGTGTCTTTTGTTTATGTAGCTTGTATTTCTTTCCTTTATCTTTATTCCTATCGTTGCAAACTTAGTTGTTCGTGGAGGTGGAAACACTAAAACGGGGGTATGACTGAGGCAGGCCCCTAAACAGCCCCAACATTTCCCCCTTTTTTTGTGTGTAGGTGGAGAGAACTTGGAGAAAGCTAGTGAGAATACTATTGTGAGAAATCATTTTCGTCACCCTTGCGGTAATATATTTCCTTTATCACGTTCATCTATATGTTTCATACTTCTTGATCTTACTCTGTCATTCTAGAAACTCTTAAACTAGGTTGCTAGTCCTCATTTAAGATTATAACCTCATCTCTTTGGTTTTCTAGCCATACTGATGCCAACGCACTTGTGAGATGCCAGCGCGTTGCGTTGTCATCCCATAACTGTTCTTTTGTCCTCATAAAGAGAGCTACTTGAGACGTAGAGTTGACTCTAAAAAGTGACTCATCTAGTCTCCCTTCAGCTCTCAGGAGAGTGATCGAAGGATGCATAGTCTTCATCATTCTCATCCCTTTTATCCCAACCATCCTTTAAACTGAGTTAAGTTATGGAAGCCTTTCCCCTCTTGGCCTTTCATGACCTGGGGCCTTGCAGTGGTTGGTCCCCCTCTCTTACAGTACTGTAACTCAAAAGAGAGTTCTCTTAGGTAATACTAGGCATTGTATCTCCATATTTATCAATCACAAAAATTGAGAAAACTTATGTATCAATTTCTAAGCAAGCAATACATATTTCAGACTTGTATTTTCTATAAGAACTTCTTTCTTTCAATAAAATCCACTATTTTTTCCTTCTCAATAGCTTTCTTATTGTGTAAAAATGAATGATTGATATGTAGTTTTGTGTTTTATGTTCAAATCCTCCAATATATTTTTTGAACACACCCAGATAATGAGAGGGGGGTCTCAATCAATATCTTCAAAAACTTTAATTCCTTCAGACCTTAAACCCTTCAACAATATACAAATTCAAACTTTTAACAAGATCAACAACTTATGACCAAATCAATAACCCTTAAATAGATCAACAACACTTAAACATATCAAAAATAATGAAATATAAGACTATGAACATGTTGGAAATTTGATTGTGATTGATTTCAAAAGGAGATCTGAGTAATATCAGTTGGTGAGATTGTTGATAGATGTCAAAATGGAGATGGTGGCTAGTCATGATTGGTTGATGTTAGAGGACATGTCACAAGATGTTTGGTGAAGAATGATGGAGATAAGAGGATGTTTTGCAAATTTTGTAAAAAAATTCATGTAAAATTGACATGTTTCTACAGAGGTCATTTCCAAAATTTTGAGGAGAAAACAGGTAGTAGATCTAACATTGGTTTTTACAAAGCTTTCCAATGTGTGATTTACATATGTAAGGTTTAGAAATCTCACTTAATAACTATTACCCATAATTTCCAAAATAATTTAATAGAACAAAATTATTATAAAAAGGTGCAAAGTAAGAGGAATAATTAAATTATTGTCATCACTAATTTCAAACAGAATAACAAACATCAATGAATCAAAGTATATCAAAACAAGGTTGTACCTTCATTAGTTTTAGCCATGTAGGCTTACACATCAATTATCATCTTAGAAAAATGTTTAAATTCAAATATTGTAGTGCAATTAAGGGAATAGAAAGATCTTAAATGCAACCACAATAGAACCATAACACAAGAATTTTTCAGGAGTGGAAAACCCTCATAGGGATGAAAAACCACTCATAAAAATTCCTGACTGACAGAGCCTTATTGGCTACAAATCTCAATAGTTACAAGATGCCTCACGGGCAATGATCATATTGTATTACTGACATGAACATTCATTACATATTTTAGAATATCATGAATATCACACATAACAAGGAGCATAAGGAAGTTCTTTTACAAGTCACAAGCAACATTTTCAAGTTTCACCAATGCATCATCCTTGCATAAGAAAATTATGGTATTACCAACACTATCATGTATCACTCCCAAGTATATACAAATTATACCATTCTACCTTCAATGACCTCTCAAATATCATACAAGTATGCTAAAATCCATTATCCAATCACATAAAGCTTTAGGAAAGTAACCCTAAGCCTATTGGAATGCACACATGCCTATGAAAATATAACAAGAATGCTTACTTCTAAACTCATTGATTCATAGACATTTCAAAAATAAGAGAATAAAACTATAAAATAATTAAGAAGCTATAGCTCATGTTTGTATGATAATCCATATATAAGCTAATAAGTATACATTCTTATGTAAATAAATCTCAAGATCAACTAAATAAGAGAATTCCTATTTTCTTCGTACACACATGATAAACCATGATGCATGAGAAGAATGTCATCATTAAACTTAAACTTTAATAAGGAAAGGTATGATTTAACATTTATTTATCTTTTTATAAAATCTCCAATTGATTCACATTACATAATATGTGTAGATTAATCTATATGTATAATGATCAAGCGTTATAAAATCTCTCAACTTTCATATTTAAATCTTAAATTTTTTCCTCCTATATGAATCTCATGCTTAGGATATATTTTTCTTCAATGATATATATAAAATATTATCTTTCTAAATAACTTAATTTGATTTTCTTTACTTTTTTATTTTATCTTTCAAAGGTACTCTTATAATTCCAAGGTTTGCTATTTGGTTACATCAAAGATTAGTTCACAAGAAAATAAGCTCTACATCTAGTTTTACATCTCATAATTGAATCGATTTGATCAATCTTCTAACAATCTGATGACTAGTGGTCATTAAATACATATATATACCTTTCTATTTGCACACAAGAGTCCAATAACTTATTTCTAGTTTTAACGATTTACTAAAAATTACCAATTTACACATAATCGAATGAAATACCTTCAGATCAAGAAAATATACACATTTTTAAAAATGAAACTTGTCCCTTCACAAATGCGCATATGTACAATTAAACACATACTATTTTCCCAAGTTCACTGTTTGATTTCATAAGAAAATCATTCACAAGGAAGAAATACTTCATCTAGTTTTACATTTCACATCATTTTAGTTTAGTCAATCTACTTTCATTTCAATGAATATTAGTATTCAAAACTCAAATGTGAAACTATCTACTTGTTTGAAATATCCAATAGGCTACTTCTAAATTAAATGGTTTAAAGATAACAGGTTTGCAAATAATGAAAGAGTTACATCCAAGTAGGAGTATATTTCTTTAAAGATGAAAAATAAATAATTGCATAATTATCCAAATTTCAAAAATAAACAAACGGATACAAAGACTTATCATTTTAAAACAGAGAGTTTGACCATTTTAATTCAGATCTCTATCATCTACTCCATTTGTAATATATATATTTACTTTCACACATAAAGTATTTGTAATCGTTATATATATATATTTTCACACACACACACACACACACACACATATATATATATATATATATATTCACATATATATATAATTAAATGTACAAAAAAATTATATCTACAGTCGTATTACCTTATGTCATAATCAAACAAAATGAGGTATATACATATATAGGTTCGATTTAACATGCATGTATATATGTATGTATATTTATATTTATTTTTCATAAACTTAATTTTGCTATGAAATAAATTATATAATTACAATCAGATATATATATTTATTCATTAAATTTTATGATGATCAAATGCTTAGCATGTTTCAGATAATTACATACTCATAAATACATATATATATTATGTATATACTTATGCAATTTTATCATTAAAATTTTTCTAGCAGCAAGATGATTGGTAAACAACAATCTAGACATATACTCGCATTTAATATATGTATATATACATTGTCCTATATTCACAACACATATACATACATACATACATATATACACATTTACTCGTTGCAAAACTTATATAATGCACAGGTTTCAAGTTTATCCGACCCATAAAAAATGAATAGTGAATACATTTTATTATTTTGAAAGGATTAGAACATAGCCCATAGTTGTGGGAGAGGCGACGACCTACCTATGGGAGGTGCTTCTTGTGGGAGGCAGTGCCCCATCCCATAGGTCACAACCTGTGGGGTAGGTCATTGTTCCCACAACACCCCCCCATGGGTGCCCATGTGTTCCCACCCATCATGGCTTTAATTTTCAATAGAACATTCAGAGGCCCATACAAATAAAACACATTTTTGGTTAAACAAAACTCTACTTCCAAGAAAATACAGAGTGATAATAGTAAATATATAGGGTAGTATATTTAGATATATATATAATATTATTATTCCAATACTGAAATTATATATTAATCTAAAAGAAAATAGAATTTACAATCTTTTACAGGCATGATTTAGCTTTCCTCAAATAGAGAATACAACATTCAAGCACCAACACTAGTTTTCGAGCAATTGGGGATTTGACAAAGGTAATTCTCTTTTCCATAATACAACAATTTGTTCACCATTGGAAATCAAAATACAATGGAGAAGAATTTAAAAACTTAGAAATCACTTCTTGTAGACGCCCTCCCTTGTTTTTTCCTTTCTTTCTCCCTTTTCTTCCCCTTTCCACCGTGCTAAATTCACTATGCTTCAGAAACCCTCATTTCGACAACCATCTTTCAGTTATTTTTTCAAAACAATAAAGAGGATTATAAAAAAAACAAAATGTGTCCTTTTGGTAATGATTTTCCTCCTTTTAAAGTTTTCCCTTCCATTTTCATAACCTAATCTTGAAGTTACTAAAATAAATAAAGTTTATTTATATGCATAATATTTATTCTCCATAACTATTCAAGAAATTCCATTTTAATTGCATTTAAATATTTACTCAAAATAAATAGTAAAGAGGTAACATTTAATTGCTAATAAAAATAATTATCCTAAATAATCACGCATTATCATTTAATTGCAAAATGAATTCTCTAATTAAAATGTAATTAATTCTTTTTTAATCTTTATACTTTTCTTTCATGCAAATTAAATTAATTTAATTAAACTTTGTAAAATACGAACAATAAAAATAGGGGTCGTGAAATCCTTCCCCCCTTAAAGAATCATCAACCAGATGATCGACTTAACTAAAGATAAAATATCATACCTCTTTAATTCGGTTTTACCTTAATGTCAAAAACAGCCCACTTGACGAAGATTTTGTTTACTTCAAACATCTATTTGTTCATAACAACAAAATTTATGTGGCTAACATCCATACACTTGCACACCTTGTTAGCACATCATGGCTTCATCAAATCACTCTATTTACCTTATCTAATAAAAGCATGCAACTAATTCATTTCTTTCATACAATCTTCTATATCTTATTCAAATATTTTCCATATTCTAAGATATTTACTAATAGAAAGAAAACAATTATGCTCATTTTGTCAATATGCCTACTCTCATGAGGCATCAAAACATTTTCCTTTATTATGAAAGTAATCCTATTAAAAAATTAAAACACTAAACAAAAAGAAAATTATCATCAAATAGAAAATGCAAAAAATTACAATAAGGTCTTCATCTTGATCAACAACATAAAAGGTAAGAAGATCATAAAAGATCAATTTTAAATATACAAATATCCACAAGGTTTCAACACTTAATTATTGAAATTTATCCTCACAAGAAGGTCATCAATACTAAAATAAAAGGTTCAAGTTGATTACAATAGTAACCCAAATCCAAATGTTTGGAAGATCATCATCTGCTCAATACTGATTCGACCATTTACTAAATTTCACAACAAAAAGTAACTCTCAATCTATAAATGGAAAAAGTAACTCTCTATTAAAAAATATATTCATAAATGTATAGTATGCATAATCCTTTACCTTTTTACAAATGCAACAAGATTGAATCCAAGAGAAATGCATTACATTAATTGACTAAACAAGCCATACAATGATCAATAAAATGATACATATCCATCTTCTAAATTGTATAAAGAAAATAGAATATTTAACATAAAGAAAATAGAATATTTAATCAATATTTAGCTACCATAACCCAATGGTCTTTCATAATATGAAGGTCAAGAGTATATGATTAAATTTCTTTTCCCACCCAACCATAAAGCATTGCACTTCCCTAGGATTCTTTCTAGCTCGAAGAACACCCAACCCTACATGAGGCGCCTAGAAACCAATAATAATAGGGAAAGAGGGAAATTCTTGATGCATGCCTGATGCCTTATATGCACTCTTATAATAGAATGAACATATTTCTTGCATATAGGATGTGGCATAGAAACATATAAAAATTCTAGGCATTCATTATCCATCTATTTC
This sequence comes from Sequoiadendron giganteum, assembly GCA_007115665.2. Lineage (NCBI taxonomy): Eukaryota > Viridiplantae > Streptophyta > Pinopsida > Cupressales > Cupressaceae > Sequoiadendron > Sequoiadendron giganteum. Next base: position 609,954,350 of record CM021103.1, read on the forward strand.
AATGGTACAACTCGATTTTTCCAAAGCATATAAACAAAATTTGGTTGCTCTTGGAAAATAAGATCACCTTCTCTGTTAACCCACATTTGGCATCCTATCCCAAAAGGTTTAAGCTTAAAATTTATAGCACATTCAACAAGAAAAATCAAATTGCATAGAATAAGGACCAGATGATACAATAGTGCATAACACGCTCAAGTGCACATAGAATGAATAATTAACAAACAAGAATACATGAAACCCTGGTGCCTATCTCACACCGAGTATGAATATACAATTTAATTTTAGTGCCTTAATTGCACAAATATAGAATATACCTTGCATACAATGAGCATTACTCATTCAAGTTTTCATACAATAACATGGTAAGTGCATCTCTCACACAAGTGCATTGCTTGCACAAAAGGTGAAATTTTCATAAACTACACTAGAGCAGTTATAGTGATCATTACTCGATCTAGTAAACACAATGAGTATCAAAATTATATCTCCCACACAAATAAGGAATGTAATAATTACTCAAGTGCTTTATCCATACAAAGGAATCAATAACTTCCTCTAGTGCATCTCTCGCACAAAGATAACAACAATATGAAGTATGCATTACTCACATAAGTATAGAAAACATGTCACATTCAAGTATAAATATAAGCATAATGAAGGAAATCAATTTTTTTTTATATGCTATGAATACAATCATCCATACAGATGTGTCATTTTCACAAAGCAGGAGAAGTGCATTATTCCACAAGTATAATTCTTGTATAGTACATATGTATAAGTAATTTCAATAATAACAATAATGCACACATGATTCATCACATCAATCATTCCTACCTTGTCTATTAGACATATCAAGCTATTTATCTAATCAATTTCTATCATGAATCACCAATGAAGATTATTAAGACATATGAACCTTGTGCTTTCAAAAGATCTTGTGGTTTCTACAAGATCCAAATCTTGTAAGAATAAGGCATTTCTCAACAATCAACTTACCCAAATCCTAGTACTGTTACAAACATTCTCGCCTTTAAAAAATACTTCTTAGGTTTCCTACCTTCGAGAAGGCTCAACCTATAGTTATCCATTATTATCAACTTCATAGATTATTTTCCTTCTCCCTCTCATCAAAATTTTATCTTTTCTCCTTTTCGTGTATCTTTCAACTCAGTTATCCTTTATGTCATCAAAGAGATCTCTTTTCACAATATACTTCTTTTACTAACTCACTTTTATAGCCACTTCATCATTCATGGGTTGTCACCATATTTTATCCATTTTGGCTCACTTCAAATAACACTATATATTATCCATCGTGGTTTATTTCAAATAGTCACCAAAACTCTTACTAGAAATTCATATGAAAAAATGTAAAGAGCAAAACTCTTTAGTTCCAAACAAATCTATAATTCCATTAATAAATTCATTTCCATTCCACATAATACCGTAATTCCATTTATTTAAATTACTTTAATCCAAAAGTATCCAAATATCGACATAAAGTCTACAATAAGATTCATAATACTTCCAATTAAATTTAAATACGTGTCATCTTTCACGACATTCAATAATACAAAAACATTGTACAAGAAATTTACAATTCCATAATTAGGTATTTTGTCGCCTTAAGTTCTACAATAATCATACAATAATGAAATAGAATAGATATATGAAGAAATCTTCATTTGATCTTCAATCCAATGGCTTATCTTCAAACATAAAGACGAGAACAAGGTTCAGGTGCTTTTTCCACCCAACCTCGAAGCTTACGCTTCCCCGGAATTCCTTAGTCATTCAAAGAATACCCGACCCTACACGAATCGCTTAGCAAAAAGAAGTCGACAAGCAAGATGGAATCTGATGCGTGCCTAGAATAACTAGTAAATCCACAAGCATTTTCATTTTTCTAATTCATTTAAGAAACAAGCAAGTTTGATACTAGGATATGGTAGAGAGTTATTCATATTCCATCTATTTCAATGGTCCTTAAGTTACTTGGCCAAGTAAAATTTCATGCACGACAAATAATAGTAGTTTTGGAAAAGCAAAACTACACTCTCTATAAACCCATTTTCGGCACCCGTCCCAGAAGGTAACTTTCCAAACACATGTCATGCACATTCATTTATCAAGCATGCATGGTTCCATTCAAAAAAAAAAATCTTTCCTAACACATGAACTGCACTTTTATTTTTAAGCAAACACAGTTTTATTGCAGTAATTTCACATATTTAAATCACAAATAACATTAAGTTCATATTTAAATTAAAATAAAAGAAGGTGTATCTCAAGTATGTAACTAAGTACATATAAAACCAGAATAAATGAGCACACATTCTTTCGGTTCATTTACTCAAGAAATTCAATTACAATTCAATATAATCCCCTTCTAATTTGTTTAATTTCAAAGTAATTATATTTTTTACTTTACTTTCTTTCTTTTCTTGTTTTCATATTTCCCTAAAATATTATCTTTTCTAAAACATAAAACCTCACATTTTACTTTTGTTTCGTAGCAATTTAAAATCATTCCAACATAATTATCATATTTCACTTAACTTTTCAAGCATATTTAAATACACAAAAGTTATTTAATCTTATCCTTTAAAATTTTATTTAAACCAAGAACATTCAGCTATTTAATTTTGTAATAATTTCACTATCTTTTTTGTTCCTTTTGTTTTGAAAATTTATCTCTTTGACATTTTTTATTTTTCTGAATCATTTCTAAATCTAAATAGATCTAAAACATATTGGTTTCTGTGTGCATCTTTTCAATAAACTAAATCAAAATTTCATAAATAAAGAAATCTACATTCTCTTAATAGTTTTATGTTCAAGTTGTTCAATAATTTTTTGTTCAAGTTGTTCTTTATCTACAGGAAAATACAGTTTGGAGTTCGATAGTTTTTTTTTTAAATTTGATAAAAATAGTGATAAGTTTTCAATAGTTAAAATACAAGAATAAAAGAAGAAGAATTAAACTCATATATGAATTGACTGTGAATTTGGTAAATAATGTTCTCATTGAATCTACTTGACAATTTTTTGTTGCTTTGTGTAATGCCCCGCCACTCAACCCTAGAGGAAGTTGCAACAACTACTTAAACAGGCTAATTTATTTTTTTGTTTAAGTACAATTAAATAGATAAGTTCACTAACTAATGACAACAACCTCTAAGGTTACAGGACAGAGGTTATATAGAACCTCAACACAAACATAATAAAACCCATGACAATTATTTAAATAATGAATTAACACATTCATTCCAAGTAAGATAATTTTACAACAAGCATAATAAATAACTTTCAAATGCATTACTCCATTCATTAAATAATAAGGTTACAACACTCATTCCCCGAATGATGCAAGTCCAATCAATAGGATCACAATTACAAATTCCACCTCGATAACAAGAGGGGTAATAATTACAAGAGTAACTGAAATGGAAACAAGCAAGAACTGCAATTGAAACCACGAGCTCTCCAATTGGAAGTCTCATCCACACGTACAAGGAGAAATCCCAACGGAGAAGGTGCACGTTCCACCCAACCAAGTGGAACCCAAAGGTCCACCCCCTGTGCTAGGAGATAGTAACAAGAATTTTATCCAAGGACGTCTACCTCTAGACATAGGCTAATATAATCATACTGAAATAATTACAGTGACATCACTAACACAAGGTTACAATGCTTCCAGAAATTACATAATCAATTGCATCACTGATGCGAACATACTGTCGACCTAGGATAAGTGTCATCACAATGTTACATGCGTTATCTTGGTGAGTCTTCCTAGGCTCCGGCCCCCATCTCGGGTTATCCTGGTAACCTCTAACAACTTTCGGCCCCTCATGTAAACCAATGCGGAATCAGTTATCTTTCGTAGAGACAAGATAACGATATTGCCATTCCAGGCCTTCTCATCTCAACCCAAGTCTTTACAAGCCCTTGTGTTCATGAGCGAGGCATAATTATCTTATTAAGTGTTTGATACTACGTGATACTCTAATCAGTTAATTAAGTTATCACTAGATTAACTAACTCACAACGAGTTATCCTAGCACCACTTCGTGTGTCGGCCCTCATTATAAGCTACTCCTCTAAGATGACACGTGGAACAACTCCACAACCCAAGGGTACACAAGTGCGATATAAGGGTATGACATCTCTAACCATGACATACAGTCAACACACTCCTGTTCGTGATAACCAAGAATTATACTGGTTACGCACTACCCAAGGCTATCTAAGGTTGACTACACAGTATGACAACCCACAAACTTGAAAACCCAACTAGAAGACTTGATTAAATGCTACAACCCACAATTCCCAAATGACCATACAAACAGACCAAAAAGAGACAATAATCAAATCTACTTTGGGTTCACTAAACCCATTTCTTCACTAGCATTCAGTAATCAATGCGTTAAATGAACTGAATTAAATACGCCATTTAAAAATTATTTTATTTCCACGTAGAATTTAAATACGTGAAACCTTAACCCGTGTCTCAATAATTCAGTGAAAAGCAAAATCCCATTTTTAAATAAAATATTTATTCCACATTCAATAAACTCATTTTTCAAAACAAAACATCCCCATTTAAATAATGTAATAATAAAATGAAATACTCATTTCCTAAATATTAATATTAAAACATTAATATGATTATAATTGTTTAAATCCCACATAACATTATATAATATTATATAAGTCATAATATTAATCTATTAAAAGCATTTTAATATTATATTAAATCGTAATATTAAAATGTGATATTATAATGGACTAAAGAAATATTATAATAATTATAATATTAAAATATTATAAAATTTATAATATTAAAATATAATAAAAAATCATAATATAAATATTTGTAAAATTTTTAAACAAAGTCCAAGAATGAGCCTTGGTTCGCACGTCAACCTAGGGTTGGGCCACACAACCTCGAGTTGCATGCTTAAGGTGGTTGAGGTCGAGGTCGGTCGTGGCTTTCATGGTTGGCGGCGGCGGTTTGACAGTGGGTGACCGTAGGAGGCGGCGCCATTGGGTAAAGGGAGGCACGGTGGGGAGGGAGGCGTTGCGGCTGAAGAAGTTGCCGCGGTTACCACGCGAGAGGCACGAGCGGCACCGGCAGTGCTTCCACCAACAGTGGTGGTCACTGCCTGTGCAGTCTGCACGGGCCGCAGACGGAGGGGACTGGGCGAGGCTCCCCCACTCCACCCCCATGGGAGCGGCGGTGGGGTGAGCCCCCAGCACCCCCAACAACACTTGTTTTTTTTTATTTTTATTTTTTAACTATCAACGTCATTTTATTTTTATTTTTTGAAAAAAAGCGAAATAGCCCATTTATTAAAATTTTGAATTTTAATAAACTTCAATAAAATTTGTGACATAACCTTATAATATGAAATTAAAAAAACACAAGCCCATTTAATTATATATATATGAAGATATATATATAAATAGCCATTCAACCAAGCTTGAGACTTCAAATAAATTGAAGAACAAAATAAAAACAAAATAGAATCAAATAACAATTTGCAACAAGAGTTTTGTTTCCAACCTTGAACAAACTTATTCAATTTTGAAAGCAAAGCTATCAAACAAATTTATTTTGCACACAAATTAAAGATTGCAAATAGTTTTCCATCCACACAATACCATTGAATCAACAAAATTCAATTAAAACAAGATGAGAACCTAATTCTTTTGGAGTATGTTGAAGATCCTAATGGTGCTATGAAACCCTTTTGAGCTCCTCAAATTCCTTGAGCCTATTCTCCAAACCCACAAAATTTAGCAATCCTTCTCCTTCTCTTCTCAATTTTTCTCCAAAAACTCCATTTTTGATTTTGTGAAGAAATTCAAAGATATGCAAAATTCCTTCCAAAAATCCTACACCCACCCTCATAAATTCCAGAAAACAAAAAAATAGGAAATATCTCTTTTTTTGAATTTTGTAATTTTCAAATTTCTAAATTGACTTTTAATTCATTTTCCTAATTTCCAATTCCAACTTAAATATGCATGCATTTCCAAAATGAATAATGTAAATCATTTCAACACAAATAACTTAATCAATTAATAAAATAAATCTACCATAAGATTAAAATATTTATTAATTAAATTAAATTACTCAATAATTTAATCACATTTCCCACATTATTCTAACTTCCAAAATAAACTGAAACAAGGCAAACAAAAAAAAATAGAACCATTGGACCATACTAGGACCGACGACACACTATGACCAAGGTGACAACTTGGCATGGAAATCCTAGTTACTATCTCCTAATCGAATGTTGTTGGCCTTGGACAGGCTCAAACCTATGAAACCAGGTGGAGTCGATGTCCTGTACCTGTCAACCTGCGAACAAAGAATATATCCACATGCAATAATATGTCATAAATAAAGCACACCATGAAGAGGAAATCATGAAATCGTAGGGCACTCGCAAGTGAGTGATGCAATACCGTCCTCTTCACCAATACAGTAGTACTAACTGATGCATATATCATAGCAGCATAATCAAAAGCATGAAACATCATAAATTTAAATATACACTTATGCTAATTCCAAACATGCCATAATAATCACATCAAAATATAGTATCATCACATCAAGATACATCACGATAAAACGGTGATCAACTATAACCAAGTACAATGTCAAAGTACAACACAATACTAAAGCATAAAAGAGGAAACAACATAGTTCGCACAATAGAGCAAAACGGGGGGTATTACACTTTGTGTCCTCTAAATCTTTCAATGATTATTTGTTTCCTTTTTCAATTTCCTGTTGTTCCTTCTTTCTCTCTGCCCTCTGTCTACTTTTTGTTCTCTCCTCTCCCTCTCTTCCTGCACGCATTTTCTAAATTCTCTTCTCTTATTTTATTTATGTTCTAAATTCTCGTTTTGTCCATTCCTTCACCTCTTCACTCGCGTATCAAGGAGAGCATGTTATATCCTCTGTCCTCCCATCCACTCTCCTAGATGCATCCCTTCATGTTCTACTTGCATGTGGGGGCAAATTTTTGTTCACAAATCCTCCTTTCTAGCTGCCGCGCCTCCTTCTCCTCCACATGCGCATGATTTTTGTCTCCTTGATTCAAGATAAAATCTAAAACAAATCCCTTCTATTCTCTTCTAGCCATGCATGGGAGATGAGAAAATCAATTTAATATAAAAACAATAACTATTTTTATTCTAGTTCTCCCTCTTCTTAAAATGTATTTCCTTTTTTTTTCATACAAATGGTGAAGGTTTTCAAGAAAGTTCGATCCACTTTTCATGCTTGATCTCCAGAAATATGGTGGACATAACTCAAAGTTCTATCTGTGATTGCATGTAAATATTGATTGAGAGGTAATTGTTTTCAAATTATTTACTACTGTTCTCAATTCAATTCAAATTTAAAATGTATTGCTTCTTCTTATTTTCATTTAAATAACTAAATTTAATATATTTATCTATTTAAACATATGTTTCCACTTTCATTTATTTCAAAAAGCCTAAGATTTAAATTTCATTATAGTTCCTATCCTAACAATTATAATTTATACTTTCATAAAGATTCCATTTATTATATGCAAAAATAACAAATAAACCAATAACAAAAATTTTACATTATATATAAATAAACCATTTTCTCACAACAATAATCAAATTGCTATTTAAAAAAAACATATTCTCTTTTTCAATTATGTTCAATCAAATGCATAGCCATAATAACAATTAAAATTAAACCATTTAATCATGCAAATTATGTTCTAATTAACTAAGTGGTTTGTGAGATTCCATCATCCTTATTAACATCTAATGGCTAAAATGACTCTACCTGATCAATGTTCTCACCTTCATTCTCGTTCACCTGTTCTTGCATTCCCTTGCACTCAAATTTTCATCAGCAATGACAAACCCCAAATTTCATAATAATGAATTTCAAATCATTTCATTTGCATTTAAATCTCAATTTCAACTTAAATAATCATCTATCATAAACATACAAATCTCATGATTAATAATTGTAATTAAATAATTGATAAAATCAGTACGTGACATCCATCCCCTCTTGGAAGAGACATCATCTCGATGTCTTATTAATCAATCAATAAGCATAGTATCTCAATTAATAAAACATAGTATCTCAATCATAATGAAATAATAACTAACATCATAGTCCTCAAAATATAAGCATAATAAAATTCATAGTAGCATCCACGCTATCCAAGTTCACAACATGTGATTCAAAAACCAGAGTATCAAGTATCTCATGCATTAAGCAATTACTATTCTAAGAAATCAAATAAGGAAAATGATGGTCAATCGTCTCAGAATCTTCCCATGTAGCACTATCCTCAGTATACTAGTGCCACTGGACCTTGTACTGAGTACTATCCCTATTACATAGCTTAATGCTACACCTGTCTAGGATTTGGATGGGCTCCACTAGCACCACCCATGGGTCTTGTACCTATAATGAGCGCCAATCAAGTATATGAGATGCATCAGGATGGTATGGTTTCAATAAAGAAACATGGAATGCATTATGGAGTCGAGCTAGAGTAGGTGGTAACGCTAGTCTATAAGCAACTAGATTAATGAATTCCAGTACATCAAAGGGTCCCACAAATCTCAGAGCCAACTTTGATGATTTCCCAAATGAGATAGAGCTCTTATGAGGCTTAACCCTCAAAAAGACTTTATCTCCCGCAACAAACTATCTAAAAGTCCTGTTTCTGTCAGCATAGCTCTTATGTCTATCAGTCGCTTCCTTCAACCTACTCTTGATCAACTTCATTTTCTCATCCATTTCCTTGAGCATATCCAGACCAATGATGATCCTATCTTCCATCCTATCCCAACTAATGGGTGTGCGGTATTTCCATCCATAAAGTGCCTCAAAAGGTGCCATACCTAGTGATGCATGAAATGAGTTGTTGTAAGCAAACTCAACCAATGGCAAATATTCCTCCCACTTGTACTGTTGATCCATGCAGTACATCCTAAGTAGATCCTCAAAAACCTGATTGACCCTTTCTATTTGGCCATAAGTTTGTGGGTGATATGCAGAACTAAAATTCAATTTAGTTCCCAAAGCTACATTTAGTGTTGTCCAAAACCTAGATGTCATCCTGGTATCCCTATCTGATATAATGGTCTCGGGTACACCATGCAATCAGAATATCTCTTGCAAAAATTTCTTTGCAAGTGTCAATGATCCATCTTTCATATTCCCAGGTATGAACCGTGAAACCTTCATTAACTTATCAACAACTAATAAGATGGTATCATGCCTATTCTTGCTCAAAGGTAATCCTTGGATAAAATCCATATTGATTACTTGCCACTTATACTCAGGTATATCGCAGGGATACAAAATTCCTTCTGGATGCACATGCTCAACCTTGACTCACTGGCATTCCAAACATACTGCCACATACTCCATAACATCTTTCTTGAGCTTGGGCCAAAAATAAAAAAGTCTTCAACTCTGTTGCCATCTTCGTAACTCTTTGATGCCCTGAGTAAGGTACATCATGTACTTCCTCAAGAATCAACCTCCTCAATTCTCCACCCTCAGGGATATACACCCTTCCTTGATATCTCAAAATACCATCATACTCCATCGCATATCCATCAAATCTATGATCTAAAGGATCTGCCTCTAAGGCCTGCTTGACCCTTTTATAATGCTCATCTACTGGAAGATGATGCAACACTTGTTGTCTCAAATTTGACCTTGTGGTCAGCATAGCAGAGAGATGTCTTCTCCTTCTAAGAGCATCTACAACTCAGTTTTCCTTTCCCTTGATATACTCAATACCAAAATCATACTCACTTAGGAACTCAAGCCACCTCCTCTGTCTCGCATTGAGGTTAGGTTGTGTAAAGATGTACTTAAGTCCTAAATGATCTATCTTTAGTTCAAATGGTTTCCCTAGGAGATAATGTCTCCACATCTGTAATGCATGAACAATAGCTGAAAGCTCAAGATCATGTGGTGCATAATTCAATTCATATTGTTTCAGTTTCTTGGACTCATATGCAACCACTTTCCCTTCCTGCATTAACACAACTCCTACACCTACACCTAAAGCATCTGTAATCACTATGAAGTGGTTGTTAGGATCTGATATAGTCAAAACTGGTGTCGATGTCAACTTATATTTTAGAAATTGAAATGCCTCCTCGCACTTCTCATTCCACTCAAATTTCATTCCCTTCTTCTGAAGAGAAGTAATAGGTGTTGCTATCCTGTAAAATCCTTCCACATATTTCCTGTAATACCCTGCAAGTCCCATGAAACTACGAACTTCTATAACACTCTACGATGTTGGCCAATCCACAATTTCTTCTATCTCCATAGGATCGACTGAGATTCCCTCAGTAGATATGACATGACCTAAGTAGTGAACCTTCTTCTGAAAGAATGTACACTTCAAAAACTTACCAAAAAGCTTTCGATCTCTTAGTCGTTGCAAGACTATCCTCAAGTGCTTCTCATGCTCCTCTTTTGTCTTAAAGTAAATCAAAATATCATCTATGAATATAAGCACAAAATCATCTAAACAATCTCTAAAGATGTTGTTCATAAGATTCATGAATTTCGTTGGGGCTTTCTTTGGACCAAAAGGTACCACTGTGAACTCATAATGTCCATACCGAGTTCAAAAGGTTGTCTTTGGAATATCCTCCTCCTTAATCCTTAACTGGTGGTTACCTGACCTAAGATCAATCTTAGAAAACATTATGGCCCCTTTCATCTGATCAAATAACTCATCTATCCTAGGTAAATGATACCTATTCTTGATGGTAACCTTGTTCAACATTCTGTAATCAATACATAATCTCAAGGTCCCATCCTTCTTCTTCATGAAGATTACCAGTGCACCCCATGGGGATACAGTGGGTCTAATAAATCCCTGCTTCAGCAACTCCTACAATTGAGCCTTCAGCTCATATAACTCTGTAGTAGTCATTCTATATGGAGCCTTGGATTGAGACTCAATTCCAGGTAAAAATTCAATCGAGAAATCAAATTCTCTCTTCGGTGGTAACTCAGTAAGTTCTTTAGGAAAGATATCCAAGAACTCCTTGAGAACTGGATAGCCGTCTAAACTTTGTTGGAAATTATCCAAGTCACTCACCAATATAGCATATATGGAACATCCTTTCTGATGTGCTTTCTTTAGCTGCATGGCTGCAATATGTCTCAACTCAAGAGGCTCTTGAGATCCAAAAATCTCAACTGGATGTCCAAAATAATCAAGACAACTCTCAATCATATCCTCACAGTTCGCTATAGCTTTGTGCTCAGTTAACCAATTGATCCCTAGGATCACATCATATGACCCCAATGGTGCTACATATAGGTTAATTTGGGTTTGGAAATCAGGTAGCTCTAAATCGTTGCAAGATAGACATAAATCTACCCTCTTCTCTGCTCGGTTTCCATATTGAACCATCCATGCATGTGACATATAACCAGGTCTAATAGGTAACTTAGCAACTACTTTAGGATCAATAAAGCATTTAGTAGCTCCTGTATCTATCAAAATAGAAACTGATTGACCAAAAATCTTACCCGTCATCTGAATAGGTGAATCTTGAAAATTTACTTAACAGTTTTCAACCGCTACATGAATCTGATGTTGCGGTGCTCACCGATCATTTCCTCCTCGCTGACCTCCTACACATTGAGTGCAATTGGAGACATAGTGATCTCCTCCACAATTGTAACATCCACCTCGTGGCCCTGGGTGACCACCTGTCTTGTTCTTGGTATTGGAGAAGTTGGTGTTATTATTATTCATTTTCTTGTTTCCACCAAAGTTTCCTTCTTCTTTTTCCTGAGAGTTTGTTCCTCTCTTTAGGTTCATTATCTGTTGATTATTGTTACCCTTCTGGTTATTACTGTTTTGGAACTTCTTGTTTCCAAATCCAAATTTAGAATTCACATTCTTTCTGTAGTTTGCTACCTGCTGCAACTTTTGTTCCTATTTTATAGCCTTCTCAAAGACCTCATCCATAGTCAATGGATTATGAATATCCACATCAGCTCCTATTTGTGGCCTCAATCCTAGGATGAATTTCCGAATATAGAACCTCTCATTCATCTGATACTGTGGTACACACTTTAGGAGATTAGTGAATCTCTCCTAGTACTGAGTAACTGTCAAACCACCCTATGTCAAATTTTGAAACTCTGTCATTTTTCTATCAAAGAACACTTGTGGAAGCCATCTCTTCCTGAAAAGTTGCAAAAATACTTCCCATGTATTCCCACCTGGTAACAACTTCTTCTCAATTTTCTCATTATCCCACCAAGTAGCAGCTTCTCCAGTAAGATGATATGCAACCCAAACTGCCTTGGTCTCATTAGACATATTCTTGAGCTCCAAATACTTTTCCATTTCAATTACCCAAGCTTCAGCTCCATCACTGATGGTCTTACCATCAAACTTGAGTGGCGCTACCCTTTTCAAGTCTTTTTCCAACTCCCTTTCAATCCTAGCTTGAGGATTTGGTAGTTCTTCAACCCTTGGATTTTCATTAGCGGGTTGCTCCTAATTTTGAGGAATTTTGTTCTGAGGGTTTTGACCTTCTCTCACTCCTCGAACTTCTTGTTCAAGATTATCCATTATGGAACGTTGTTGATTCAAAAGATTGAGAATCAAATCCAACCTGTCATTCTCATTACTTGTAGCAACTCATTTTTCTCTTAAACCCATTATGTATCAACAATTCCTACATCAAGGAATGTTTCTTTAGCATAATGGACAAAGGACCCTAGTGTTCAAACCTAGGGCTCTAATACCAAATGTAAAGAGTGAAACTCTTTAATTCCAAACAAATCTATAATTCCTTTAATAAATTCATTTCCATTCCACATAATACCGTAATTCCATTTATTTAAATTACTTTAATCCAAAAGTATCCAAGTATCGACATGAAGTCTACAATAAGATTCATAATACTTCCAATTACATTTAAATACGTGTCATCTTTCATGACATTCAATAATACAAAAATATTGTAAAAGAAATTTACAATTCCAAACTTAGGCTTTTTGTCACCTTAAGTTCTACAATTATTATACAATAATGAAATAGAATAGATATATGAAGAAATCTTCATTTGATCTTCAATCCAATGGCTTATCTTTAAACATGAAGATGAGAACAAGGCTCAAGCACTTTTTACGCCCAACCTCGAAGCTTCGCTTCCCCGAAATTCCTCAGTCATTCAAAGAATACCCGACCCTACACAAATCACTTAGCAAAAAGAAGTCGACAAGCAAGATGGAATCTGATGCATGTCTAGTATAACTAGTAAATCCACAAGAATTTATATTTTTCTAATTCATTTAAGAAACAAGCAAGTTCGATACTAGGATATGGTAGAGATTTATTCATATTCCATCTATTTCAATGGTCCTTAAGTTACTTGGCCAAGTAAAATGTCATGCATGACGAATAATGGTAGTTTTGGAAAAGCAAAACTATGCTCTCTATAAACCCATATTTGGCACCCGTCCCAGAAGGTAACTTTCCAAACACATGTCATGCACATTCATTTATCAAGCATGCATGGTTCCATTCAAAATAGATAAATTATCTTTCCCAACACATGAACTGCACTTTTATTTTTAAGCAAACACAGTTTTATTGCAGTAATTTCACAGATTTAAATCACAAATAACATTAAGTTCATATTTAAATTAAAATAAAAGGTGTATCTCAAGTATGTAACTAAGTACATATAAAACCAAAATAAATGAGCACACATTCTTTCGGTTCATTTACTCAATAAATTCAATTACAATTCAATATAATCCCCCTCTAATTTGTTTAATTTCAAAGTAATTATATTTTTTACTTTACTTTCTTTCTTTTCTGGTTTTCATATTTCCCTAAAATATTATCTTTTCTAAAACATAAAACCTCACATTTTAATTCTGTTTCATAGCAATTTTAAAATCATTCCAAGATAATTATCATATTTCGCTTAACTTTTCAAGCATATTTAAATACACAAAAGTTATTTAATCTTATCCTTTTAAATTTTATTTAAACCAAAAACATTCAGCTGTTTAATTCTATAATAATTTCACTATCTTTTTTGTTCCTTTTGTTTTGAAAATTTTATCTCTCTGATAGTTTTGATTTTTCTAAAGCATTTCTAAATCTAAATAGATCTAAAATATATTGTTTTTTGTGTGCATCTTTTCAATATACTAAATCATAATTTCATAAATAAAGAAATTTATTGTCTCTTAATAGTTTTTTGTTCAAGTTGTTCAATAATTTTTTGTTCAAGTTTTTCTTTATCTACAGGAAAATATAGTTTGGTGTTTGATATTTTTTTAAAAATTTGATAAAAACAGTGATATGTTTTCAATAGTTAAAATACAAGAATAAAAGAAGAAAAATTAAACTCAGATATGAATTGACTGTGAATTTGGTAAATAATGTTCTCATTGAATCTACCTAACAATTTTTTGTTGCTATGTGTCCTCTAAATCTGGCAATGATTATTTGTTTCCTCTGTCAATTTCATGTTGTTCCTTCTTTCTCTCTACCCTCTATCTACTTACTGTTCTTTCCTTTCCCTCTCTTCATGCACACACTTTCTAAATTCTCTTCTCTTATTTTATTTCTGTTCTAAATTCTCTTTTTGTCCACGCCTTCACCTCTTCACTCGTATATCAAGGAGAGCATGTTTCTATCCTCTATCCTCCCATCCATTGTCCTGGTCGTGTCCCTTCCTACTCTACTTGCGTGTGGAGGTAGATTTTTGTTCACAAATCATCCTTTCTAGCTATCACGCCTCCTCCTCCTCCTCACGTGCATGAGTTTCGTCTCCTTGATTCAAGATAAAATCTAAAACAACTCCCTTCTATTCTCTTCTAGCCACGCATGGGAGATGAGAAGATCAATTTAATATAAAACCAATAATTGTTTTTAGTCTCGTTTTCCCTCTTCTAAAAATGATTTTTTTTTTTCATGCAAATGGTGAAGGTTTTCAAGAAATTTTGATCCACTTTTCATGGTTGATCTCCAAAAATATTGTGGACATAACTCAAAGTTCTATCCGTGATTGCATGCAGATATTGATTGAGAGGTAATTGTTTTCAAATTGTTTACTATTGTTCTCAATTAAATTCAAATTTAAAACGTGTTGCTTCTTCTTATTTTCATTTAAATAACTAAATTTAATATATTTATCTATTAAACATATCTTTGCACTTTCATTTATTTCAAAAAGCCTAAGATTTAAATTTTCTTATAGTTCTTATCCTAACAATTATAATTTATATTTTCATAAAGATTTCATTTATTATATGCGAAAATAACAAATAAACCAATAAAACAAATTTTACATTATATATAAATAAACCATTTTCGCACAACAATAATCAAATTGCTATTTAAAAAAAAAAATTCCCTTTTTCAGTTACGTTCAATCAAATGCATGGCCATAATAACAATTAAAATTAAACCATTTAATCATGCAAATTATGTTCTAATTAACTAAGTGGTGTGTGAAATTTCATCATCCTTATTAACATCTAATGGCTAAAACGACTCTACCTGATCAATGTTCTCGCCTTCATTCTCATTCACCTGTTCTTGCATTCACTTGCACTCAAATTTTCATCAGTAATGACAAACCCCGAATTTCATAATACTAAATTTCAAATCATTTCATTTGCATTTAAATCTCAATTTCAATTTAAATAATCATCTATCATAAACATACAAATCTCATGATTAATAATTGCAATTAAATAATTGATAAAATCAGTAAGTGACTAAAAATGACTAAGGTGAAGGGGACTCTCACCTCTAGAGTTCTCGAATGATTGAACTACGTCCAAACTTCTAATCAGTTCCAACTATACATCTAAGAATCACCAACTCATCAAAATAATCTTAACCCATAACCAGGGTTCTCGATTCAATACAACAGGTTCACATACCATAATGCAGCCTAAGCATAAAAGACTCAAGGTCCGAGCATTGAACCTGAGTGCTCTAATACCAAAATATAAATTCCAAAAATCTCACTTACTAATTATAACCCATAATTGCCAAAATAATTTAATAGAACAAAAATATTATAAAAAGGTGCAAAGTAAGAGGAATAATTAAGTTACTTTCATCATTAATTTCAACGGAATAAAAACATCAATGAATCAAAGTATATCAAAACAAGGTTGTACCTTCATTAGTTTTAGCCATGTAGGCTTACACATGAATTATCATCTCAACAAAACATTTAAATTCAAATATTGTAATGCAATTAAGGAAATAGAAATATCATAAATGCAACCACAATAGAACCATAAAGCAAGAATTTTTAGGAGTGGAAAACCCTAGTATGGATGAAAAACCACTCGTAAAAGTGCCTTAGTGGCTTATTGAAATGTCACACTGGCAGAGCCTTACTATCTACAAATCTCAATAGTTACAAGATGCCTCACAAGAAATGATCATATTGTCTCACAAACATGACCATTCATTAAATATTTCAGGATATCATGAATATCACACATAACAAGGAGCATAAGGAAGTTCTTTTACAAGTCACAAGCAACATTTTCAAGTTTCACCAATGCATCATCCTTGCATAAGAAAATTACGGTATTGCCAACACTATCATGTATCGCTCCCAAGTATTTACAAATAAGACCATTCTACCTTCAATGGCCTCTGAAATATCACACAAGTACGCTGAAATCCATAAGCCAATCACATAAAGCTTCACAAAAGTAACCCTAAGCCTACGAGAATGCACACATGCCTATGGAAATATAACAAGAATGCTTACTTCTAAACTCATTGATTCATAGAGCTTTCAACAATAAGAGAATAAAATTATAAAATAATTAAGAAAGTATAGCTCATGTATGTATAAGAATACATATATAAGCTAATGAATACACATTTTTATGTAAATAAATCTCAAGATCAACTAAATGAGGGAATTCCTATTTTCTTCATACATGCATGATAAACCATGATGCATGAGAAGAATATCATCGTTAAACTTAAACTTTAATAAGGCAAGGTATGATTTAACATTTATTTATCTTTTAATAAAATCTCCAATTGATTCACGTTATATAATATGCGTAGATTAAATCTATATGTATATTGATCAAGCGTTATAAAATCTCTCAACTTTCATATTCAAATCTTAAATTTTGTCCTCCAATATGAATCTCATGCTTAGAATATATTTTTCTTCAATGGTATATATTAAATATTATCTTTTTAAATAACTTAATTTGATTTTCTTTACTTTGTTATTTAATCTTTCAAAGGTACTCTTATAATTCCAGGATTTGCTATTTGGTTACATCAAATATTAGTTCATAAGAAAATAAGCTCTACATCTAGTTTTACATCTCACAATTGACTCAATTTGATCAATCTTCTAACATTCCGATGACTAGTGGCCATTAAATACATATATGTACCTTTCTATTTGCACACAAGAATCCAAAACTTATTTCTAGTTTTAACGATTTACTAAAAATTACTGATTTACACATAATCGAATGAAATACCTTCAGATCAGGAATATATACACATTTTCAAAAATAAAACTTGTCCCTTCACAAATACGCATATGTACAATTAAACACACAATATTTTGCCAAGTTCATTGTTTGATTTCATAAGAAAATCATTCACAAGGGAGAAATACTTCATCTAGTTTTATATTTCACATCATTTTAGTTTAGTCAATCTACTTTCATTTCAATGAATATTAGTATTCAAAAATCAAATGTGAAACTATCTACTTGTTTCAAATATTCAATAGGTTGCTTCCAAATTAAATGGTTTAAAGATAACAGGTTTGCAAATAATGAAAGAATTACATAGAAGTAGGAGTATATTCGTTTAAAGAGGAAAAATAAACAATTGCATAATTATCCAAATTCCATAAATAAACAAACGGATACAAAGATTTATCAGTTTAAAACATCATTTTAGTTTAGTCAATCTACTTTCATTTCAATGAATATTAGTATTCAAAAATCAAATGTGAAACTATCTACTTGTTTCAAATATCCAATAGGCTGCTTCCAAATTAAATGGTTTAAAGATAACAAGTTTGCAAATAATGAAAGAATTACATACAAGTAGGAGTATATTCGTTTAAAGAGTAAATATAAACAATTGCATAATTATCCAAATTCCGAAAATAAACAAACGGATACAAAGATTTATCATTTTAAAACAAAGAGTTTGACCATTTTAATTTTGATCTCTATCATCTACTCCATTCATAATATATATATTTACTTTCACACAAAGTATTTGTAATCGTTATATATATATATATAATTAAATGTATAGAAAAATTATGTCTACAACTATATTAACCTACCTTCTGTCATAATCAAATGGAATGAGGTATATACATATATAGGTTTGATTTAACATGCATGTATATATGTATGTTTATTTATTTATATTTATTTTTCAGAAACTTACTTTTGCTATGAAATAAAATACACAATTACAGTCAGATATATATATTTACTCATTAAATTCTATGATGATCAAATGCTTAGCATGTTTCAAATTTTGACAGAGGTAATTCTCTTTTCCATAATACAACAATTTGATCACCCTTGGAAATCAAAATACAATGGAGAAGAATTTAAAAACCTAGAAAGCGCTTCCTATAGACTCCCTCCCTTGTTTTTCCTTTCTTTCTCCATTTTATTCCCCTTTCCACCGTGCTAAATTCGTCGTGCTTCAAAAACCCTCATTTTGGCAGCCATCTTTCAATTATTTTTGCAAAACAATAAAGAGGATTATAAAAAAACAAAATGTGTCCTTCTGGTAATGATTTTCCTCCTTTTAAAGTTTTCCCTTCCATTTTCATAACCTAATCTTGAAATTAATAAAATAAATAAAGTTTATTTATATGCATAATATTTATCCTCTATAAATATTCAAGAAATTCCATTTTAATTGCATTTAAATATTTACTCAAAATAGATAGTAAAGAGGTAACATTTAATTGCTAATAAAAATAATTATCCTAAATAATCACGCATTATCGTTTAATTGCAAAATGAATTCTTTTTAAATTAAAGTGTATCTTTTTATTTCTTTGTACTTTTATTTCACAAAAATCAAATTAATTTAATTAAACTTTGTAAAATATGAACAATAAAAATAGGGTTCATGACAACATACTAGGGTTTTGCAGATAAACCCTAAGGGTTCATAGTCATGGCACCTCCATAATGTTCTATTTGATTGTTGACTGGCTACCGATAGTTGAAAATCACTTAAGTTATAGCTTAAGCCTTTGAAGTCATCGTGGTGACCGACTCCTTGACCTAGGCGATTACCAGCTTGGCAATGTGATATGGATTTTATATCTCCTAAGTCTGGTGACAAATATTTTCCCAAGAAAATCAACGGTTGAGATCATAAATTGACAATCAAGTGGCTCTCGCATGCTCGCACTTCTCAGAAGGTGAGGTCATATGTTGCCTCTAGGATTGTAGGAAGCTAACTTGTGTCCCTTTGATAAAATGAAACAGTGATATGTGACGGTGAGTGGAGTATGATGTAAGTAGACAGATGGCATATCCTTGCTATCCCACTGAGAGTATGGTCAGACCTCGGATAAGATCCACATTAATATGGGGATGTGACACCTATCCTTGCTGGGAATGAGCTCCTGGTTAGTGGTATGAAGGAATCAATGACACATATTTAAAAGTATGTTGATCTAATGGTTTTTTTTTAAAGTTTGAGTGAATGAATGAGAAGTGATAGATCATGGAATGAAACAGGAAGATCAACGATCCTAATTCAAAAAATTTATTCCACAATGGCTAGGTGGAAAATGATGGAACTTCCAGTCAGGTGAATGTTATTGTGCCACAAAAAATGAAATTGATCGCTATAACTACTCCAACAATTACAAAATCTAGAAGAGGATGATCAAGCTTGAATGGTATCAAATGATTGGAAACCATAAGATTGATTTATGCCAAGATAGAAAAAGAAATGTAAAATTTTGATGTGTGTTGAAGAATGAATTAATGCATGTATATGCATTCAATGAGCACATAGTGTGTTAAGAGAAGAGTGAAGAGAGGAGAGGAAATTCTTGTAGAGAAAGGTAGAGATTGAGTAGTTGCAAATTGATTCTATGACAAAAAATTGGATTCATTTGAATCAAATGTAACCGGAGTTGTTTCTCCATATAATTTCATTGTAAATCTGATTGGTTGGTGCCATCAGATAGCTAGGTTGGTGCTCAGATTAGGGAGTGGGTGCTTCCTTAGAGTTGGTGATCTTAAATCAAGGGATTAGTGTCTCCTTAGGGTTGGTTCCCTTAAACATTGTAACCAGTGAGGTTCTATTGTGAGGCTGGATTAGGATAGTAGATCCAAGTAGCATTTCTCACCAAATATTTTCCCATATTGGGTTTTCAACGTATATTTGGTGATATAAATATTTGTGTGTGATCTCTACATATTTGTTTAATCTACATAACAAGGGTAAAGAGAATTTTTTTAATTTATCTACTGATTCACCCCCCCCCCCCCAACCCCTCTCAATAGATAGTTGTATTCCAACAAATGGTATCAGAGATTTGGTTCCTTTGAAGAATCTTAATTAGCTCAGGTAGATCTTGGATAGTGAACACAAATGGTTAGTCAAGAAGGTTCTTCCTCAAACAGAGTAACTCTCTTTAATGGCTTAAACTATGCTTTTTGGAGCATCGGGATGCACTTGCATATTTATTATCTTTAGGTTTTGATGTATGGATGACTGTAGTAAATGCATATGTTATTCCTACTACACCACCCACTGACTAGGCTGATAAGAAAGCATATGAGAATAGTTCCAAGGCAAAGAATGTTATTCTTTATGGATTGTCTAACTCAAAGTTTGTAAAAGTAATGCATTGCCAAATAGCCCATGATATTTGGGTCAAATTAAAGAGAATCTATGAAGGTGGTGAAAAGGTAAAGTTGGCCAAGATACAAACTTACAAAGGCAAGCTTGAAAGTCTTAAGATGGATGAAAAAGAGAAAAATTCAGAATACCTCCTCAGGGTAGATGAAATAGTTAATGCAATTAGAGGTCTTGGAAAAGAGATGAAAGAATCTATTATTGTCAAAAAGGTACTTAGATCCCTACCATCTAGGTATGATTCTAAAATTTATGCAATAGAGGAAGCAAGAAATTTGAATACAACCATTGTTGATGAGTTGCATGACATCTTTACTACCTATGAGATGAGAATAGGAGACACTGATAACTCCAAGAAAGAATCAACATTCAAAATAGCCAAAAAGGAAAAGTTAGAAGCACCTACATATGAATCTAAGAAGACTGATGAAGAAGAAACTAACTTTGTTAGAATATTAAGAAAAGGCTTTGGAAAGTATAAAGGTAAGTTACCCTTTAAATGCTTTAATTGTGGTAAGAGAGGATATTTTTTTGTTAAACACCCTTATAGAGAAAAAGGATAACTTCAAGCAAGTAGATGATAGAAAAAAGAAGAAACCCTACTTCCCAAAGAAGAAGAAATTCTTTAAAAATAAGAAAAGTATGTGCACACAAGAAGAAAGTGATCCATATGATGTTAGTGATAGCTTAGATGATGACCACAATTTTTCCTTTGTGGTTGAGGGAGATGAATCCATATTCATGGCATTAAGATTTGAGGATAAAGAAAATGAAGAAATTGAAGATTTTGATAATGAAGAAGAAGGAGAAGTGGATCTAGAGGGTGAACTCATATGTGTTCTAGATGAGATTGAAAGCCTGAGAAAGGAGAACTCAAAGCAGAGGAAGCATGCACAAAAATAAACTAAAAGGCTATCCAAAAGGCTTAAAAAATATGATCAAATGATAGTTAGCCAAAAGACACAAGTTGAAGAAGCTAAAATAATAGAAGATGTAGTCAAATTTGAAAAACAATATAAATTTGATGAATGCATGAAATTGGAAGCAGAAATAGTGGCATTGAGAAAAGAACTGAAAAAGGCTATAGAAAAAATAGATAAAGGTCTGAAGCTAAAAGGAGGCTCAAATATTCTTAAAGAGTTGATTAACTCACAAAATCCTTCAAAAGAAAATTTTGGCCTAGGTTTTGAGAAAGGAAAGAATCCTACTACCAATGCATTTACAAGTTTATATGATACATTCAAAGCAGAAGAAAATCATGGAACAAAGAATGAGAAAACGAAGAAGGATGCCTTTGGACTAGATGCTACTGAGAAGAAGAAACTTGATGGACAAAAGAAGCCTATAGCAGATAAGAAGATGAATAAGTCATTCCTTGAAGACTCGAAGAAGAAGCATAACATAAAGGGAGTTGATGCAGATGGTTTTACAAGGTTGAAATATTTGAAGAAGAAAAATACAAGAAGACCTCCTCATCTTGCACAAATAAATTATATGACAAGGTATTCCTCATATTTCTATGGTTATTGTTATCCTTGTAATCAGTTTGGTCATAGGGCTAGTGAATGTTGTGTTGTAAGTAAAAGGCGAAAAAACTTTGTTAGTAAACATTCATTTGCTCCTTTGTTAGATCCAAATGTAATATGCTATTATTGCAATAATTTTGGTCATATAGCTAAACAATGTAGAACAAATTTTGTAAGACCTAATGTACAAGATAAGAAGAAAATCATGTCCTTCAAAGTAAACAAAGGTTCAAAAATCTACTATTTATAGAAAGATGAATTAGAAAAGAAAACCAAGAAAGTGTGGAAAGAAAAAGGTCAGAAGGTTGCACAATCTATAATTTCTCAAATTGCACTCCATGCCAAGAAGTAGAATTTGTGGGTAATAGATAGCAGTTGCTCTAAGCACATGACTGGTGATAAGAACAAGTTATCAAACTAGGTAAATGCAAAGAAGGATTTGTTAGTTTTGGAGACAACATTGTTGTGAAAATTTGTGGTAATGAAACCCTAAGCATTAATGGAAAGTTTCCTACACATGATGTCCTTTATGTTGAAGGATTAAAGAATGATTTGCTAAGTTTCATCCAAATATGTGACAGTGGATAAAAATTCACATTTAATGCAGAAGGTTGTGAGATAAGGAAATCAAGGAGATTAATAGCACAATGAAAAACAACTAAAAGCAATATTTACACTCTACGAGGTGAATGGTCAAATTTGTATGATAGGATAGATTGATGAGATTTGGTTATGGCATAGGAGAATGGGCCATGGAAATTTTTATAATCTTGTAAAAGTAAGTTCAAAAGGACTTGTGAGACACATGCCTAAGATAACCAAACCTACAAACACCACTTGCAAGGAATGTAAACAAGGAAAAAAAATAAGCGTCAGATTTTAGATAAAAGAGTATTCAAATGTAAAACCTTTGGAGTTAGTGCATACTAATATTTGTGGCTCCAAAAGGACAAAAGGATTGAAATGAGAAAGGTACTTCATGTTACTAATTGATTATTACTCAAGAATGACATGGGTAACCTTATTGAAGGACAAGTCTCAAGCATTTGAAAGATTCAAAATATTTAGAGCCATGGTTGAGAAAGAGATTGGTAGAAGGATCAAATGATTAAGATTAGATATAGGTGGAGAATTCACATCAAATGAATTCATAGAATATTGTGAGAAACATGGAATCGAGAGGCAATATTCAGCAACAAGAAATCCACAACAGAATGGAGTGGTTGAAAGAAAAAACAAGACAGTCAATGAGATGGCCAGATCAATGCTAAATGATGCCAAGTTACCTGATGTATATTGGAGAGAGGCAATACATACAACAATATATACTTTGAATAGGGTTTTGCTAAGAGTAAACAACAAGAAGACAACATATGAACTATGATATAACAAACCAACATCTATTAAATAGTTCAAAGTGTTTAGAAGAAAATGCTATATCAGGAGAGAAGAAGACAAATTAGGAAGCTTTGACTCAAGATGTGATGAAGGAATATTCCTTGGATATTCCACTCAAAGAAAAGCCTACAAATTCTACAACAAAAATCTATACAAAAATTTTGAGAGTATCAATGTCAAGATTGATGAACATTTTAAGCATGTTGAACCTAACAGAGATATCTATGAAGATGAATCAAATTTTGAAGAAGAATTTTCTAATGAAGATTTTGAAGAATAGAATGAAAAGGTGCCTACAAGATATGTCCAAAAGGATCATCCTGAAGAGAAAATTATTGGAAAAAAAATGGAGTTCAGGCAAGGAGGAGAGTTGCAAAGAACAAAGAACAAGTAAAATTTGCACTATTATCTGAAATAGAGCCCAAGAGTTATTTTGAAGCCAACAAGGATGAGATATAGATAAAATAAATGGAAGAAGAGTTGAGCCAAATTGAGAAGAAAAAAACTTGGGTATTAGTTCCAAGACCCCCAAGAAAGAATGTAATAGGCACAAAATCGGTCTTTAGAAACAAGCTTAATGAAAATGGAGTTGTTGTAAGGAATAAATCTATATTAGTGTGCAAAGGTTATGCACAAGTGGAAGGAATAGAATTTGAAAAAACATTTGCACTAGTCGCAAGATTAGAAGCCATAAGAATGTTTCTAGAATTCTTTGTTTATAGAGGATTCAAAGTTTATTAAATGGATGTTAAGTCTACTTTCTTAAATGGAAACCTAGAAGAAGAAGTCTACATAGAACAACCTGGAGGTTTTTAGTTGTTAGAAGAAGATGACTATGTTTGTAGACTCAATAAAGCCTTGTATGGTTAAAACAAGGGCCTAGAGCATGGTATTCAAGATTATATCAGCACCTACAACAACAAGGATTCAAGAAGGGATTTGCATACAATAATTTGTACTTCAAATATGAAGGTGAGCATATGATAATTGTTGTTGTGTATGTAGATGACATTATTTTTTATGGTAACAATGATAAAATGTGTAAGGAGTTTTCTAAACAAATTAAAAATGAATTTGAGATGTCAATGTTTGGAGAACTCTCTTTCTTCCTTGGTTTAAAAATAACATAAATTGATGAAGGGATATTCATATCTCAAACTAAGCATGCTAAGGAGATTCTCAAGAAGTTTGGGATGGAAGATAGAAAACCAATTGGTACCCCCATGATAACTGGATGTAAATTAAGCAAGAAAAATGAATCCTCATATGCAAATTAGACCATGTATAGATCAATGATAGGTAGATTGTTGTACCTAACTACATCAAGACCTAATATAATGAAAGTAGTGTGCATGGTTGCAAGATTTCAAGCTGATCCTAAAAAGTCTCATGTCAATGCAATAAAAAGAATTTTGAGATATGTCCAAAGCACACTTCACTATGGACTGTGGTATCCCAAAGGTGAAGCTTTCAATTTGACATATATATATGATGATTGGATAGGAAGTGTGGATGATAGAAGAATCACTAGTGTTGGTCCATTCTTTCCTAGAAAAAAAATTGTTTCATGGCTGAGCAAAAAGAAAGAATTAGTTACTCTTTCTACAACTGAAGCAAAGTATGTTGTACAGTAGTGGCATGTTGTACTCAAGTGTTGTGGATGAATAAAACACTTAAATACATCAAGGTGGAGTACAAATAACCTATCTATATATCCTTTGTGATAATTCAAGTTCCATAAATATATCAAATAATCTAGTGATGCATTCTAAGACCAATCATATTTCAATCAAGTATCACTTTTTAAAAAAAAAGGTAGTAGATCAAGAAGTCGGCATAGAATATGTGCCAACCACAAAATAGGTTGTAGAAATATTCACTGAGCCTCTTCTCAAAGATAAATTTGATACTTGAGGCAATAATTGGGAGTGGTTTCTCCCACATCATATCACTAAATCTTAGTGATAGGGCATGAGTCCAAGGGGAGATTCACATAAACATTATTCATCCCTAGAAGAAGAGAGATGGTTGCAGAGTATTGGACACATTCTTTCACTTTGCATGGTATGTCAAATGGGAATAACATAAATTGTAGCAAGGTGTTCAGAGATTGTCCCTTTGTCATTGATGTCAAAGGGGGAGTTCTAACAAAGAAAAATGCTTCATGTTTTTAAAAAGGGGAGATGAGCCTAAAGGGGAGAATGGTTGCTGAGTAGATGTTTTCTTGGAGCATTTAATTTTGTGATCAATGAAAAAGGAAGAGATTGTTGGAAATTTTATTGTCATTTATGTCAAAAGGAGATCTGAGTAATATCAACTGGTGAGATTGTTGATGCATGTCAAAAGGGAGATTGTGGCTAGTCATGATTGGTTGATGTCAGAGGATGTGTCATAGGAAGATTGGTGAAGAATTGTGGAGAGACGAGGATTTTTTGCAAATGCTAAAAAAATTGTCATGCAAAATTGACATGTTTCAACAGAGGTCATTTCCAAAAGTCTGAGGAGAAAACCTGTAGCAGACCTGACATGAGTTTTTCGAGAGATTTCCAATGGTGGGATTTGCATGGTCAAAAGTTGAATAATGACCTTAGAAAATAACTATTTATGTTCTCTATGCATACTAGGGTTTTGTAGATAAACCCAAAGGTTTCACAATCATGGCACCTCCATAATGTTCTATTTGATCATTGACTAGCTATTGATAGTTGAGGGTCGCTTAAGTTATAACTTAATCCTTCGAAGTCATTGTGGTGATCGAACCCTTGACCTAGGCGATTACTAGCTTGGCGGTGTGATATGGACTTTATATCTCCTAAGTTTGGTGACAAATATTTGCTCAAGAAAATCAAAATGGTTGAGATCGACAATTGATGAGCGAGTAGCTCTCGCATGCCTACACTACTTAGAAGGTGAGTTCATTTGTTTCCTGTGGGAAGATAACATGTGTCCCTTCGACAAAAAAAAGTGATATGCAATGATGATTGGATTATGATGTAAGCAGATAGATAGTGTATCCCTGCTAGCCCACTGAGAGTATGGTGGGACCTTGGCTAAGCTTTGCAGTAGTGCAAGGACATGACACCTATCCTTGGTCGGATCAAACTCCATGTTGGCAATATGAAGGAATCAATGACACATATTTAAAAGGACGTTGATTTGACGGTTGTGTTTTAAAGTTCAAATGGACGAATGAGAGGTGATAGATCATGGTGTGAAATAGGAAGATCGACAACCCTAATTCAAATATTTCATTCTACATTAGTTGTAGAGTCTAAAATAATGAATCATAAACTTGGGAGAACCTACACAATTCAGAGGTTTATCTGTTGAACAGTCCACCCAACATTGCAAGATTGCATTAAAATGTCAACCTGAGGTTTGTAAACTTGTGATGGTGCAACATTGTATATGGCTTCAAAGACTCGAAACTATCTAAGTTATCATATTCAATTTATTCTATTTGTTGGAAATCATAAAATTGCATAAAAATGAAAGAATAAGTCATAACTAATGGTTATGAGTACCTATAGTTGAAACTATAACTAAACTACTATAAATAAAATATCATTGTAACAACTCAAAACTAATCAAAACTATAAACTTAGCTAATTTAACCTTTGGAGTATTACTGGTTAACCACTACATGCATGATCATGAACATTCATCACCAAGAAAAAAATTATGGGATTCTAGTTTAACTTGTATCTAGTTCATGAAGTAATGATAAACAAAAAATCAACTATTAAATAGAAATAAACAACTAGAAAATGAAGTGAAGAACAATTAACTTGAGTGGCCTGCTCAAGTGGTTGTTCTCACTTAACTGAAACCAAATCTAACTAATAGATTCTATGCATCCAGTGAAATTGACTTCATTCATTGCATATCATAAAAGATTAAATAATATCTTCTCACAAATTGTATTCAATCATTCTAAATATTCATGATATCTTGAAACTAAAAAAATAATTGATAATAAAAAATTGAAAAACCAACTAGCTTACCTAAGGAATCAACCATTGGCTATATACAAGCTTGGGGGAGTCTTATTCAAAGCAAAAAATAACCACAATCATTAACTTCCACTCCTAGATATCAAAGCGTATAACTAATATTGAATTGTTCAAACCTTAACTGAAAAGAAACAAGAACCCTAATAAGACTAAAATTATGTAAAATAGGATTGCATGTAAAACACACAAATATTTTTCAAAATCCTATCAGTGAAGGAGTCCTCCTCTTCTAGTGCTTATTAAATTGTTATAATGATGCACATTCAATCTCCATCAAGTGCCTTTAATCAGTAATTATCACAATTAGTTTAATCTAGAACTCCCTTGTTTCACTATCCTAGTCTTCCTTTTGTTGTGGGTTCAACTTTCAACTACTATGTGCTACAATTCCTTCCTGGCTACAAAAAAGGTTAATTCACAAAGCATGTGCACAAGACTAACTATCATAATTAAAACATAGAATTTCATCCATATTCTATGCATATCTTAATATAAACCATACAATACTACTATGTCATAACCATATTTCCATTATTATATTTTAGGTTCAAGTATGCATAATAAGTATGAAAAGATAGTATAATATAGGAGTATTGTCTAGAAGGTATATCTAAAAGTGTTTGAAAGTAGGCATGAAAGTAACATAAAATAATTTAATAAATAGACCCCTCACTCCCCCCAACTAGACTTTTGTTTGTCCCCAAGAAAAAACTAGGGGTACTAATTATACTACAAGGTGATCTACCTCAGGCCGATAACAACGTCATCTCCCTAGATTTGTTTCAAGTTAAAAACTCGGTATTCTACAAGTTGAGTCATTCTAATAAGCCCAAATATTTCACATTCATCACCTTTCTCCCCAGTCCAATATGGAATTCAATAGAGCAACATAGGTGGGTGAAAGGTGAGTGGCACCCAGTAGATTCCTTTGTCAATACCAATCTTCATGTATTTGTGTACCCTTTGGAGCATGGTAGTGAAATTATACATTGAATTAGGTTCCTTTTTCTATAATTACAGAGTTAAGTTATTTCATGTTCTTTTCATGTATCTGTAGCATTGTTGTCCCAAACCTACAACCAATTTTTGCATTCTTTCATAATCTTCCTTCTCGAGTTTCATGATTTTCTTGCCTACACCCTTATGATAAATGAGCTTCAAACATTCATCACTAATTGTGTCAGGGTTTTTTAGCCTCCTTCCTTATGGGGAGAGCAATTGATTTCTCCTTCTCCTCATATTCCTCCCTAATTTCACTCTTGAGTTGTTCATTTCTATAATAAGATGCAAGTACTCTTAGTTGGAGATCCCCTACAAACATCAGAGGATTCCAATTTGTCTCATTTGACACTACATAATTATGTAAGTAATATTCACACAACTGGTCTTGCTCTTGAGGTGTAGAATCAACAAATTATTAAGAAACTCAAAGATTATACTCATACCAAATGATTGTGTATATGCTGAAAATTGGAAAACAACGATTTAAACTATAAATCCAAATCAATATTTCAACAACATCAATGGAGCATTTCCTAAATGAAGACACATGCAAAATGAAGCTACACTATGAAAACCCAAAAAAACATGAGCATTCAAAAGAAATCAAACTCCATTGTTATCCTATCTACAAGATCTTCTCTTTGCTCCCAAATTTTTGCAGCAAAAAGCACACAAGGCTATGTAGAATGGATCTTGATCAAAAAAAGATTGGAGTTTCGCAATCAAAATCTATATGATTTTTGGTGAGAAGAAGGGGCTTTTTATAGATGTCCTCATGCCATGGATTCATTTTATGGGATAGATGTGGGATAAAAAGAATGAGATGAGAAATGAATAATTATCCCATATTCTTTAATCAAATGCAATTGATTGAAATGGGAGAGATAAATGAGTGACTTTATGATATGATGAAGGTTTAGGAATTAGGAGTAAAAGTAAATTTATGAATGATTTAATGGATTAAATGATTTAATGATTTGTGAATTTAGATAAATGATTAAACGGTTTTATGTATTTAAATGATTTAATGAAACATATATATGGATGAAGATTAATGATTTAATGATTTGTGAATTCAATGCATGGATAATACAATATGAAATGATTTATGGATAAATGATTGTGCAAATTTATTTATGAAATGTATTTATGATTATGGAAATATGATTATGTATGAATATAATGATTATGTATAAAATGTGTAATGGATGTATTTAAATGGTAATGGATTAATGATTAATGAAATGAATGAGTTAATGATTATGCAAATGGTTAAATGATTTATGCAGATGACTATATGAAATATACAATGGATAAAAATGATTATGAGGACATTTTATGCATCTACATTTTTCCCCTCTTTGAGATAATGCAGCCTGCCACATTGTTCCAAATAAAAAATGGTTAACTGATACATGCCCCAGGGATATTGTAAAGAGTGAAACTCCATTCATTAGATTACACAAAATCCAAAAGATTCCATAATATTGACTTAAAGTCTACAATAAGATTCAATAATACTTCCAATTAATATCATAAACGTGTCATCTTACACGACATTTAATAATACAAAATCATTGTAAAAGAAATTTACAACTCGAGACTTAGGCATTCTATCGCCTTAAGCTCTACAATAATCATACCCAAAATAAAATAATACATATATGAATAAATCATCCTTTGATCTTCAATCCAATAGCATATCTTCAATCATGAAGACGAGAACAAGGTTCGGGCGCTTTTTTTGCCCAACCTCGAAGCTTACGTTTCCCCGAAATTCCTTAGTCATTCAAAGAATACCCGACCCTGCACGAATCGCTTAGCAAAAAGCAGTCGACAAGCAAGATGGAATTTGGTGCGTGCCTAGTATAACTAGTAAATCCACAAGCATTTTCATTTTTCTAATTCATATAAGAAACAAGAAAGTTCGATACTAGGATATGGTAGAGAGATAATTTCATTCCATCTATTTCAATGGTCCTTAAGTTAATTGGCCAAGTAAAATTTCATGCACGACAAATAATAGTAGTTTTGGAAAAGAAAAACTACACTCTCTATAAACCCATATTTGGCACCAGTCTCAGAAGGTAACTTTCCAAACACATGTCATGCGCATTCAATTATCAAGCATGCATGGTTACATTCAAAATCAAAAATAATCTTTCTCAAACACATGAAATGCACTTTCATTTTCAAGCAAACATGGTTTTTAATGCAGTAATTTCACAGTTTTAAGTCACAATTAACATTATGTTCAACTTTATTAAATGAGCACACATTATTTCGGTTCATTTGCTCATGAAATTTAATAACACTTTAATATAGCCTTTCTCTAATTCGTTTAATTTCAAGGTAATTATATTTTTACTATATTTTCTTTTATTTTATGTTTTTCCTATTTCCATTCAAAATATTATTTTTGCCAAAAACATAAAACCTCATATTTAATTATGTTTTGAAGGCAATTTTTAGAATCATTCCTGAAGATTTATCAAATTTAACTCAAGTTTTCCAAGCATATATAATACACAAAAATATTAAATTATCATTCTGGAAAACATTCAGCAATTTTATTTAAACCAAAAGCACTATCTTTTTTGTTTCTATTGTTTTGAAATTTCTATCTATCTAATTTTTGAAGCATTTCTAAATTTAAATAGATCTAAAATGGTATGTTTTATGTTTGCATCTTTTCAATATATTAAATCAGATTATCCTAAAATAAATAAATCTTTGTTTCTTGATATTTTTTTGTTCAAGTTGTTCAACAATTTTCTATTTGATTTATTCTTTGATTTTCCATAAAAACATAGTTTGGTGTAAGATCTTTCTTCTAAATTTGATTAAAACAGTGATTTGTTTTCTGTTCAAATTAAAATACAAGAATAAAAGAGAAAGAATTAAACCCAGATGTGAATTGACTGTAAATTTGGTGAATATTATTTTCATTGAATCTACCTGGTAATTTTCTGTAGCTATGTGTTTCCTGAATCTGACAATAATTATTTGTTTCCTCTATCAATTCTTTTCTTGTTGTTGTTCCTTTGTTCTCCTATTCTCTTCCTGTTTCCCATGCATTCTCCTTCTTGTTCTCCTGGTAGACTCCTCCTTTCCTTACTTCCCACTCCTTTCTCCCCTCTACCCCTCACGCATGAGACCTCTCTTCTTCTACTGGCGCATCAGGGAGAGATATCAGAATCTCATGAAATTAGAATATAAACTATTTTTTTTTTTTTTTATATCTAACTTTCCTCCTTGGTCGCGCCCTGCCTCCTTTCTTCTCCCCACGCGCACCTCCTCCTCACCTTCTCCCATGTGTATGAAGATTCAAAAACATTCAAAATAAAACTGTCCTCTATTCTTCTAGCCGTGATGAAATAATAACTAACATCATAGTTCTCAATACATAAGCATAAACAATTCATAGTAGTAACCACGCTATCCAAGTTCACAACATGTGAATCAAAAACTAGAGTATCAATTATCTCCGCATTAAGCAAATACTAGTCTAGGAAAGAAAATGAGGAAAAAGACAGTCAATCATCTCAGAATCCTCCCATGTAGCACTATCCTCAGCATACTGGTCCCACTCAACCTTGTACTGAGTACTATCCCTATTACGCAACTTAATGCTATGCATGTCTAGGATTCAGATGGGCTCCACTAGCACCACCCTTGGATCTTGTACCTGTAATGAACACTAATCAAGTATATGAGATGCATCACAATGGTATGGTTTCAATAAACAAAACATGGAATACATTATGGATTTGAGCTAGAGCAGGTGGTAATGCTAGTCTATAAGCAACTGGATTTATAACTTCCAATACATCAAAGGGTCCCACAAATCTTGGAGCCAACTTTGATGATTTCCTAAATGAGATGGAGCTCTTATGAGGCTTAACCCTCAAAAAAAATTTATCTCCCACAACAAACTGTCTGAAAGTCCTGTTTCTATCAGCATAGCTCTTTTGTCTATCAGTTGCTTCCTTCAACCTACTCTTGATCAACTTCATTTGCTCATCCATTTCCTTGAGCATATCTGGACCAATGATGATCCTATCTTCCATCCTATCCCAACTAATGGGTGTGCGACACTTCCGTCCATAAAGTGCCTCAAAACCTGCCATACCCAATGATCCATGGAATGAGTTGTTGTAAGAAAACTCAACCAATGGCAAAAATTATTCCTACTTGTACAGCTGAGCGATGTAGTACATCCTTAGTAGATCCTCTAAAACCTGATTGACCCTTTTTGTTTGGCCATCAGTTTGTGGGTGATATGCAGAACTAAAATTCAATTTAGCTCCCAAAGCTGCATTTAGTGTTGTCCAAAACCTAGATGTCATCCTCGTATCCCTATCTGATATAATGGTCTCTAGTACACCATGCAATCAAAATATCTCTTGCATAAATTTCTTCACAAGTGTCAATGATCCATCCTTTAGATTCCCAAGTATGAAATGTGAAACCTTCATTAGCTTATCAACAACTAATAAGATGGTATCATGCATAAACCTGCTCAAAGGTAATCCTTGGATAAAATCCATACTGATTACTTGCCACTTATACTCAGGTATATTGTGGGGATACAAAAATCTTGTTGGATGCACATGCTCAACCTTGACCCACTGGCATTCCAAACATCTAGCCACATACTCCATAACATCTTTCTTGAGCTAAGGCCAAAAATATAAAGTCTTCAACTCTACTACCATCTTTGTAACTCCTGGATTCCCTGAGTAAGGTGCATCATGTACTTCCTCAAGAATCAAACTCCTCAAGTCTCCACCCTCAAGGATATACATCCTTCCTTGATATCTCAAAATACCATCATACTCCATCACATATCCATCAAATCTATGATCTAAAGGATCCACCTCTAAGGCTTGCTTGACCCTCTCATAATGCTCATCTGGTGGAAGATGATGCAACACTTGTTGTCTCAAATTTGACCTTGTGGTCAGCATAGCAGAGAGATGTATTCTCCTGCTAAGAGCATCTACAACTCTATTTTCTTTACCCTTGATATAACTCAATACCAAAACCATACTCACTTAGGAACTCAAGCCACCTTCTCTATCTCGCATTGAGGTTAGGCTATGTAAAGATGTACTTAAGTCCTAAATGATCTTTCTTTAGCTCAAATGGTTTCCCTAGGAGATAATGTCTCCACATTTGTAATGCATGAACAATAGTTGCAAGCTCAAGATCATGTGGCACATAATTCAATTCATATTGTTTCAATTTTTTGGACTCATATGCAACCACTTTCCCTTCCTGAATCAACAAAACTCCTACACCTTCACTTGAAGCATCTATAATCACTATGAAGTGCCCATTAAGATCTGGTATAGTCAAAACTGGTGCCGATGTCAACTTTTATTTAAGAAAATGAAATTCCTCCTCACACTTCTCAGTCCACTCAAATCTCCTTCCCTTATTCTGAAAAGAAGTAATAGGTGCTGCTATCCTGGAAAATCCTTCCACATATTTCCTATAATATCCTACAAGTCCCATGAAACTACAAACCTCAGTAACACTCTGCAGTGTTGGCCAATCCATAATTGATTCTATCTTCATAGGATCACTGAGATTCCCTTTGCAGATATGATGTGGCCCAAGTAGTGAACCTTCTTTTGAAAGAAAGTACACTTTGAAAACTTACCAAAAAGCTTTTGATCTCTTATTCATTACAAGACTATTCTCAAGTGCTTCTCATGCTCCTCTTATGTCTTAGAGTAAATCAAAATATCATCTATGAATATAAGCACAAAATCATCTAAACAATCTCTAAAGATGTTTTTCATTAGATTCATGAATGTTGTTGGGGCATTCATTAGATCAAAAGGTACCACTGTGAACTCATAATGTCCATACCGAATTTGGAAGGTTGTCTTTGGAATATCCTCATCCTTAATCCTTAGCTGGTGGTAACCTGATCTAAGATCAATATTAGAAAACACTGTGGCCCCTTTCATCTGATCAAACAACTCATCTATTCTAGGTAACGTATACCTATTCTTAATGGTAACCTTGTTCAACATTCTATAATCAATACACAATCTCAAGGTCCCATCCTTCTTCTTAACGAAGATTACCGGTGCACCCCATGGAGATACACTTGGTCTAATAAAACCTTGCTTCAGGAACTCCTGTAATTGAACCTTCAGCTCATATAACTCTATAGCAGTCATTTTGTATGGAGCCTTGGATTGAGACTCAATTCCAGGTAAAATTTCAATCGAGAATCAAATTCTCTCTTCGGTGGTAACTCAGTAAATTCTGCAAGAAAGATATCCAAGAACTCCCTGAGAACTGGATAGCCCTCTAGACTTTGATGGACATTATCCAAGTCACTCACCAATATAGCATATATGGAACATCCTTTCCGATGTGCTTTCTTTAGCTACATGGCTAAGATACGTCTCAACTCAAGAGGCTCTTGAGATCCAAAAATCTCAACTGGATGTCCAAAATCATCAAGATAACTCACAATCTTATCCTCACAGTTCACTATAGCTTTGTGCTCAGTTAACCAATTGATCCCTAGGATCACATCATATGAACCCAATGGTGCTACATATAGGTTAAATTGGGTTTGGAAATTAGGTAGCTCTAAATCGCTGCAAGATAGGAATGAATCTACCCTCTTCTTTGCTTGGTTTCCATACTGAACCATCCATGCATGTGACATATAACTAGGTCTAATAGGTAAATTAGAAACTACTTTAGGATCAATAAAGCATTCAGTAGCTCATGTATCTATCAAAATAGAACTAATTGACCAAAAATCTTACCCGTCATTTGAATAGGTGAAGCCTAAAAATATGTTTGACGGTTGTCAACTGCTGCATGAATCTGGTGTTGCGGTGCTCGCCGATCATTCCCTCCTCGATGACCTCCTATACACTGCATACAATTAGAGGCATAGTGATCTCCTCCACAATTTTAACATCCACCTCATGGCCTTGGATAGCCACCTGTCCTGTTCCTAGTATTAGAGAATTTGGTGTTATTATTATTCACTTTATTGTTTCCACCAAAGTTTCCTTCTCATTTTTCCTGAGAGTTTGTTCCTCTCTTCAGATTCCTTATCTATTGATTATTGTTACTCCTCTTGTTATTACTATTATTATTTTAGAACTTCCTATTTCCAAATCTAGATTTACCATTCACATTATTTTTGTAGTTTTCCACCTGTTGCAACTTTTGTTCCTGTTTTATAGCCTTCTCAAAAACCTCATCCATATTCAATGGATTATGAATATCCACATCAACTCCTATCTATGGCCTCAATCCTAGGATGAATTTCCAAATATGGAACCGCTCATCCATCTAATACTATGGTATGTACTTCAGGAGATTAGCGAATCTCTCCCAGTACTAAGTAACTGTCAAACCACCCTATGTTAGATTCTGAAACTCTGTCATCTTCCTATCAAAGAACAATAGTGGAAGCTAGCTCTTCCTAAAAAGTTTCAAGAACACTTCCCAAGCAGTCCCACCTGGTAGTAACTTCTTCTCAGTCTTCTCATTATCCCACCAAGTAGCAGCTTCTCCAATAAGCCGATATGCAGCCCAAACTACTTTAGTCTCATTAGACATATTCCTGAGCTCAAAGTAATTTTCCATTTCAATTACCCAGGCTTCAGCTCCATCACTGATGGTCTTACCATCAAAATTGGATGGGGCTACCCTTTTCAAGTCTTTTGCCAACTCCCCTTCAATCCTAGCTTGGGGATTTGGTATTTCTTAAACCCTTGGATTTTCATTAGTGGGTTGCTCCTGATTTTGGGAAATTTCATTCTGAGGGTTTTTTCCTTCTCTGACTCCTCGAACTTCTTGTTCTAGATTATCCATTTTGGAACCTTGCTGATTCAAAATATTGAGAATATGATCCAACATGTCATTCTCATTACTTGCACCAACTCCTTTTCCTCTTGTACCCATTATGTATCAACAATTCCTGCATCAAGGAATGTTTCTTTAGCGTAATGGACAAAGGACCCTAGTGTTCAAACCTAGGGCTTTGATACCAAATGTAAAGAGTGAAACTCCATTCATTAGATTACATAAAATCCAAAAGATTCCATAATATTGACTTAAAGTCTACAATAAGATTCAATAATACATCCAATTAATATCATAAACGTGTCATCTTACATGACATTTAATAATACAAAATCATTGTAAAAGAAATTTACAATTTGAGACTCAGGAATTATGTCACCTTAAGCTCTACAATAATCATACAAGAAATAAAATAATACATATATGAAGAAATCATCCTTTGATCTTCAATCCAATAGCATATCTTCAATCATGAAGACGAGAACAAGGTTCAAGCACTTTTTCTGCCCAACCTCAAAGCTTACGCTTCCTCAAAATTCCTTATTCATTCAAAGAATACTTGACCTTGCATGAATCGCTTAGCAAAAAGCAGTCAACAAGCAAGATGGAATCTGGTGCATGCCTAGTATAACTAGTAAATCCACAAGCATTTTCATTTTTCTAATTCATTTAAGAAACAAGAAATTTTGATACTAGGATATGGTAAAGATTTAATTTCATTCCATCTATTTCAATGGTCCTTAAGTTACTTGGCCAAGTAAAATGTCATGCATGACAAATAATAGTAGTTTTGGAAAAGCAAAACTACACTCTCTATAAACCCATATTCGGCACCCGTCTCAGAAGGTAACTTTCCAAACACATGTCATGTGCATTCAATTATCAAGCATGCATGGTTCCATTCAAAATCAAAAATAATCTTTCTCAAACACATGAAATGTGCTTTCATTTTCAAGCAAACATGGTTTTCAATGCAGTAATTTCATAGTTTTGAGTCACAAATAACATTATGTTCAAATTTAAAATAAAATAATAAAAGTAATTTAAAAGAAGGTGTATCTCAAGTATGTAATCTAAGTACATATTTAAACAAGAATTAAATGAGCACACATTTTTTCGGTTCATTTTCTCATGAAATTTAATAACACTTTAATATAGCCTTTCTCTAATTCGTTTAATTTCAAGGTAATTATATTTTTACTTTATTTTCTTTTCTTTTTTGTTTTTCCTATTTCCATTAAAAATATTATTTTTGCCAAAAACATAAAACCTCATATTTAATTATGTTTCGAAGGCAATTTTTAGAATCATTCCTCAAGATTTTCAAGCATATATAATACACAAAAATATTAAATCTTATCATTCTAGAAAACATTCAGTAATTTTATTTAAACCAAAAACACTATCTTTTTTGTTTCTATTGTTTTGAAAGTTTTATCTATCTGACAGCTCTGATTTTTGAAGCATTTCTAAATTTAAATAGATCTAAAACAGTATGTTTTATGTTTGCATCTTTTCAATATATTAAATCATATTTTCCTAAAATAAATAAATCTACTGTTTCTTGATATTTTTCTGTTCAAGTTGTTCAACAATTTTATGTTTAAGTTATTCTTTGATTTTCCACAAAAACATAGTTTGGTGTAAGATCTTTCTTAAAAATTTGATTAAAATAGTGATTTGTTTTATGTTCAAATTAAAATACAAGAATAAAAGAGAAATAATTAAACCCAGATGTGAATTGATTGTAAATTTGGTGAATATTATTTTCATTGAATCTACCTGGTAATTGTTTGTAGCTGTGTGTTTCCTAAATTTTGCAATGATTATTTGTTTCCTCTACCAATTCTTTTCCTGTTGTTGTTCCTTTGTTCTCCTATTCTCTTCATGTTGCCCATGCATTCTCCTTCTTGTTCTCCTGGCAGACTCCTCCTTTCCTTACTTCCCACTCCTTTCTCCCCTCTACCCCTCATACATGAGACCTCTCTTCTTCTACTAGTGCATCAAGGAGAGATATCAGAATCTCATGAAATTAGAATATGAACTGTTTATTTTTTTAATTTTATATCTAACTTTCCTCCTTGGTCGCGCCATGCCTCCTTTCTTCTCCCCACGCGCACCTCCTCCTCACCTTCTCCCATGCATATGAGGATTCAAAAATAGTCAAAATAAAATTATCCTCTATTCTTCTAGCCGTGCATGGAGATAATCAGGTTTCAATTTAAAACAAATATTGTTCTTCAATAGTTTTTCTGGCCGCACGCATTAAAAAAAAAAATCATGAATCCAATAAAAATAAAAACAATTCTGTGTTTTCTGCCCAACTCCAAAAACGGATTTCACTTCTATGTGTTCTTCAATTCGAATTTCTTCTCCTTTATCTCATGCAAAATTTTGGATTTCTTAATTAAATTTGATCCACAAAATCAGAGCTATGATCTCTAGAACTCCAAGTTCTAATCTCTGATTGCATGCAAATTGATTGTGAAGGTATTCGTTTTCAATTTGATAACTATTGTTTTGTTTTCAATTTCAATTTTGATTGCAAACGCATTTTGTTTTCTCTTTGTTTTAAATAACTAATTTTGATATTTATCTATTTTCTATTTAAACAAATCTTTCCTCTTTCATTTATTAAATGAGAAAATAACAAATAATTTAATAACACAATTTTTACATTTTCACAATTAAAAATTTATTCCAATAATTTAGAATAAAGCATTATTATTTTTAACTAATAATAAAATATTTACACAAGGAAATAATTCTTTGAATAAAAATCAATTTCCTCACAAAAATAATCAAATTGCCATTTAAAACAAACAAATTCTTTTTCCCAATTATGTTCAAACAAAGCATAGCCATCATAACCATTTAATCATCAAATTACGTTTTCATTAATTAAGTGGTGTGTGAGATTCCATCATCCTCATTAACGTCTAATGGCTAAAACGACTCTACCTGGTCAATGTTCTCGCCTTAATTCTCGTTCACCTGTTCCTGCATTCACTTGCACTCAATTTCTCATCAGCAATGACAAACCCCGAATTTCATAATAATGAATTTCAAATCATTTCATTTGCATTTAAATTTCAATTTTGCTTTTCAATTTCAATTTAAATAATCATTTAATCATAAACATTAATAATCTCATGATTAATAATTGCATTTAAATAAATGACAAAAATCAATACGTGACAGATATCCTGGTAAGGATGATATGCCCCCTCGAGAGATTGATCAAACAAGCTATGATAAGATTAATCTCTTGATAGATCATGAGGAGAAGATTTGATAACTGATATTGTGTGAGTGATTAAGCAAAGATGTACATCTGATGAAAATTCACAGTTGGTGGGTGTAACTGAACAATTGATGTAAATGATCAGTATAGTCAGGTTGATAAGTTGATTAAGCTGATTGAGATTGATGCTAGCACAAAACAATGATTGATTAATAGATTGAGTGATCAGAGAGCATATTGATTGATTTAATATTTGAATTAAAAGACAAGAATCAGTTATGTAAACCAATTAATCATTATTTGAAATAAGGATCATGAAGGAAATGAAATGATGAAGGAAACGAATGATGGAAGAAATGATAGATGAAAAAGAGATATGCAAGAAATGAAGGTGATGAAGCTTCTTGTGCTTTACAGAGTGCTTTATCATCATAGAGATTATTATGTCACAAATTAGTATAAGCGTCTAGTTATCATGAACATCTAGACGACCTAAATATTGTTTTCATTTTTATTTAGCAATGAAGTATAAGCATCTAGGTATAAGGACCTTAGATTACTTGAATACTTATTGCATGGAAGACACTATTAGACAAGGAATTCTCTCAACCACATAGACTCATAGGTCCCTGATGATTTTAGACAACCATGTCTTAAGATGAGTCATCTTGTGAATGAGAAATAGTCCACAGACAACAAACAAGTGAACATGCCCCATCCTCACCTCTCTAGTCCAAGACATCCTCGAGAAGCTAAAAGACATGCCACCAAAGATAAAATCGTAAAATAATCAAAGATCAACAAACAAACATGCATCCTGCTTTGATGTAGAACTTCTTGTCACAGTTTATGTGTTTAGTTTGGTTTGAGAGATGGATTGATAAGTATGTTGCAATGTCTAATTGATTGTCAATCATGGCACATTTTGATTTTTTTGAAGTTCAAAGTTGTGTGGCGATCTGAAAGTGTCACTGTTTTTGGAATTTTTGAGGTTATGTGATTTTTTTTTGGATTTTTGGAATATTTGATTTTTTTGGATTTTAGGACTATTTGAATTTTTTTTGGATTTTTAGAATATTTGATTTTTTTGGATTTTCATAATATTTAATTTTTTAGATTTTGGAATATTTGATTTTTGGATTTTTAATATTTAATTGGATTTTAGAATATCTTTTTCTTGAATTTTTGGGATATACAATTTTTTGTATTTTTCAGGACATTTTATGATTTTTAGGGATTTTTTTTCAAGACATTTAATGATTTTTTGGGATTTTTTCAGGACATTTTATGATTTTTATGGATTTTTTCAAAACATTTTATGATTTTTATGGATTTTGTAAAGACATTTTATAATTTTTATGGATTTTTTTAGGAAATTTTACAATGGAAAGAGATGAAACAGAAGTGAACAGACAGACAAAGAGGGTAGTTTCTCTGACCATGAGATATTTGGTATCCCAACCCAGAACTAAGGTTGGAGAATGCCCCATTGAGGGATAGGACCAACCTAGTATGTATGGAAAAGCGAGAAGCAAGGGGAATGTCGAAC
Organism: Sequoiadendron giganteum; assembly: GCA_007115665.2. Lineage (NCBI taxonomy): Eukaryota > Viridiplantae > Streptophyta > Pinopsida > Cupressales > Cupressaceae > Sequoiadendron > Sequoiadendron giganteum. The sequence continues at coordinate 609,995,914 of CM021103.1, forward strand.
AATTCACAAGCCATGGTGAGTGTGGAAAGGCTATTGTGAAGTGGAGGGTGAATGAAAATGGGATGAAAAGATCAAGTAGAGCTCCAAAGGAAAGAGGAGTAGAGCCTCTACACATGGCATCGATTTCTCAGTTTTCACCATGGTACTTGCTGAAGGCACCACTAAAGTGGTTTTCACCATTCACTGAATTGATTTCTCTTTACTTTTTTCAAAAAAAAAAATTAGTACTCTTTTTTTTTGTATTTTTTCTGGATTTTTTTTCCATTTTTTTGTATTTTTTCAAGACTTTTTAAGAGTGTACTATTTGAAGTATTCAAGTATAAAACCTGTGGATGTGCATACTATTGATGGGATCACTAAGAAATTTTCCTTTTGGAGTAGATATTGGTATACCCTAGATCCATACACAACAGTGATAACGTATGGACCCAACCAACTAGGCTCAAATTTACCCTTTTTTTCTTTGTCTTGTTGATTGCAAGGATTTTCATGAAGGACAAGATCCCCAATCTCAAATGTATGTGGTTTCACTTTATAGTTATAAATTCAGCACATCCGCTACTATTATGCTATAAGATTATTGAAATAAATTTGTCTTTGTTCATCCAACAGTTCCAATTCTTTCAAATGGGAAACTCGGTATTCTTCATCATTGATTTGATCATGCAAGGAGATGTGCAAAGAGAGCAGCTTGACCTCGATGGGCAAGATGGCTTAAAAAGCATAGACAAGGGCATATGGGATAGCACCTGTGGGAGTGTGGACACTCGTGCGGTAGGCCCACGAGGCAGGATTCAGTTGAATATGCCAATCTCGACCAACTTCATTGACCGTCTTTTTAAGAATTTTGAGGATGGTCTTGTTAGAGGCCTCAGCCTGGCCGTTACCTTGGGGATAGTAAGGTGTGGAAAGATGATGTTGAATATGGAATTTCTCGCAGAGTTCACGAACATCCTAATTTTTGAATGGATAACTATTTTTTGTGATGATGGATAAAGGAACGCCATAACGGTAGATGATATAGTTTAGTATGAAAGTGGCTATTTTTTTCAAGTGATATGGGTCAAGGGAATTAGGAAGGGTGATAGGATCTTGACATGGGGATGATGGGGTACTTTGATCTTGACTAGGAAAAGATTCATTAGGTGGAGGAGATGGAGTAGCTTTCTCTTTATTAGGTATGGAATCATCATGAAGTGGTATGAAAGGAATATCTTGATCATGAGATGGATGAACATGAGCATGGAATGAAAGGGTATCCTTGAATGGGGGTATATCTTGATCTTGATGAGGAAGGGAATCCTCAGATTTTGTGGAAAGCATATATTGATCATTAGATGGTAGAGCATCATTAGATATGATGGAAAAACTATCATTCTCTTGGGATGCAATGGAATCATGAGATGGTATGGATTCATTAGATGAGGTGGAAGGAGGACTTGGAAGGATACTTTTCTCTTGAAATGGAAGGGGATCATCATGAGGCTCTTGAGATATAGGATCTTGGTCAAAGATTGGAGGGGATTAGATATTTTTGGTATCATTGGATGGAGTGGAAAGAATAATTTGATCTTGATGTGCAAGGGAGTCTATGCTACCATGCTTTGGACTAAGAGATTGACATGAATCATTGGATGTAGATGGTATGATGGGAGAGGATGATTGGATGGATTCATTAACTTTGGCGAAAGACTCATGAGGTTAATTTTGAAACATGGGGGATGAAGATAGATGCATGACATAGTAGGATTGCACAACATTATTTGTGTTTGGGGACTTAGATTTCTTTGCACATAATTCTTCAAAAAATTTATCAACAAGGGACTTGGAGGATGGGGGAGTTGTATTATGGATTGAGGTATCAGACTTATATAAAGGATTAGGATTATGTGGAGATGGAATTTAATATGGAGGATTAAGATTAGAGGTTGAAGAATAATTATATGTGTGTGAAGGATAAGAGGAATACATGAATGATGGAGAAGATGGTGCTTGGACTCCCTTAAGTGTGATTATCGGTTTAGGTTGTCAAATGTGATTAGGGGATCCCATAAGCACAACTTTTAGTTTTATTGAAGGAATGTAATTAGGAACTCCCTTAAGCACAACTTTTGGTTTTATTGGAGGAATGTCATTAGGAACTCCCTTAAGCACAACTTTTGGTTTTATTAGAGGAATGTCATTAGGAACTCCCTTAAGTGTGATTATTGGTTTAGGTTTAGATGAAGATTTAGTAGAAAATTATGTGGAAGATAGGGATGAAGACATGTTTGGCTTTGAGATTTTTTGAAAGGGGATTATAAATGATCTTGGAAAGTTTAGAAAGGATTTGAGGAAAGTTTTGGGATGTTTTGAGGATGTTGTAGGATGACAAGTGAATTCTTTGAGAATATTTTGAGATAACTTAGGAATTTTTTGTGATAAGAATATAGTTCACACATGAAAGCACAATGTTTGAGTGTTTTGACTTGACTCAAAGACAAGCACAACCTATGGTTGGCTAGGACAATATTTGTTGGGTTCCCACTTAGGTTTCTCCATCCGCGCCTATTCAGAGCGGATAACTTAGGAGTTTGGTGGCACTAGCTCCCCTCCATGGTACTCACTTCTGAGACACACCAAAATTTGAACTCCCCAAAGAGGAATGTGTTATCTCTACATTGAATCACAAAAGTGCGAGACGCCTTCAGAGGTCTGACCTCCCACACCAACAAATAGAAGGATTTTGGCTTTATACACAAAGGTTTCTAGTGAGGGCATTCGGTTCAGGGGATACTATGATAAAATCCCTCGATAGGTCTCCCAACCCTTAGAACAAGGGATTTTCACATCATAAAGATACTAGGGGAGATCTATCATGTACCACTTCCCGTTGATCACAATTTTCATCGCAACTACACATTTATATAGCGGTTCCGAAGAAATTGGATTTAGCCCATTACCGCTTGGGTTGTTCCCACCTTTTAAAGTGGAGCGGTAGGCCCTCTAAGGGGTAAACCTAGAAATAGATGGGTTTGGATTCTGATCACCGATTTTGCACAAGGTGAGAGCATGCACCTACCATCTTACAAACATGAAAAATAGTGGTTTATTATCCCCATAGTTAAATCTATGTGAAAAAAGAAAGTTGTTCTTTTTAAACACTAATTGAAAGGTGGTCTAATCTAAAAGACAATTAGTTTTAGAAAAAATCAAGTCTTCGAGAAACATCCTGCACCAAATGTCATTACTATTTTTTTAATTTTCAATCATCAGCTAATGTGTGTTTATGTTTTCACCTTTCAAATCTTCGACATGTGAACTTGCACAAAATTCCAAGACTAGTCATAAAATTAACAATTAAACTATGAAGGAAAGAGACATTAATCTAAATTAAAAACTAATCTAAACTTAAAAGTTAATTTAAATTAAAAGCTAATCTAAATTAAAAACCAATCTAAATTAGAAATTACTCTAAAATTAAAAACCAATCTTAATTAAAATTAGTCTAAATTAAAACTAAATTAAATATAAATCTAAATTAAAATTAAATCTACATTCTAAATAACAAATCAAATCTAAATTAGAAATTAGATCTACATTAAAGGCTAAAAGCTAAATCTAAATTAAAAATTAAAAGTGAAATATAAATTAAATTAATACTAATCTAAAATTGGCGGGTGTCACTCCACCCTTTGAATGACTGTGTGGAGTGGTCGTTTGGTGGTGGTACGGGGTAATTTGTTGAGTTGGTGCCATGGTGGACTAATTACCATGGAAACTTTCCAGAGGTTGCAAATTTCATGATTGTTCGCTGAATTTGGATGGAGTGTATCATTTGATTCCAGACGCTTGCTTGCTTATGCACATTCTAAACTTGGCACATGGCATGGGTATTCATAGTTTTTGGTGGTGACTAAATCCCCAAGGTGGTGTGGTGGCTCCTTGTATTAATAGTTTTTATGAAGCTCGAACCGACAGATGGCCTTTGAAGGTGCAGTGACTTCCCTTTGGCTGAGTCATTTAATCTGATTCCAAGATTATCTCAACTTCATTACGATAAAATGTATCACAGGGAAAGGGTTCATGGAAAGTGTGAAGGGCTACCAGTTGGACTCAAACATTTCATCATGTGTTCTACCTGGCCTACTAGATGTTGAGGTCTCCAAGGCAGACTCACAGGTGATACTGAAGTGGGTATTTCGAAAGGATATGCTGGTTGGTTTAGATAGAACCTTAGCTGCTACATCAATGGGTAAGGGCATACCCAGGCCTCGCAACCTTGTTCTTTTGGATGATCCTGAGGTATTGGTCAAATTATTTCCTTTTCTCTTGGACGTCTATGGTCTGGAGTTGTTGGAGCATCGACGATTGGTCGACTATCTCAAGAATTTTTTTTGTCTAGTTCTGGTTGGTGACTCGACTTGGAAACGTGAATTTTGCATGCTCGTGCAACAAAATTTTTGGTAAATGGGTCTAGGTGGTGGGTTGGGCTTGAGTTTTGTGTTGAGTGTTTTGGTCAGTCACTATAATCTGGTTGTGGTTGCCAAATTTTATCTTTAAAAAAAAATTCAGATGGGCGGTTGTATGGTTTATGTTTGAAATATGTGCCTCAATCTCATTGACCCATTCATCGGTATGACATGAGTAGTTGGTGCAATTATCCTAACTCTCGGAAAAGAAAGAAGTCTGGCCCGGTGTAACTTGTTTTGTTGGGATGTGTTGGCGGTTTGTTTCTATCGGTGTGACTTAGGGCTATCATTGGAACCTAATAGGTAGTCCCAACGATAGAACGATAAACCTTATATCGGTGTGACTTGGAGTCTTCAGTGGAACCCTTCACCATGCTACGTCGATGGACCAATGCTTGTTAATGGTGATCAGGATCTACGCTTGTGATTGGACTAATCCAACGGTGCACATTTTTTTTTGGGCTCCTTTGTGGTGAGGATCGCCAGACTCTTATGATCTGAGCGGAATTGTTTGAGGGTGTGACACATGTCATCTTGATCAACGGTGTTTACAAGCCTCGTACTTCTTGTGGTGGGTCTCGACTGACTCTTACGAAGTGCACGGGCTTTGAACACGTTTCATTGTTTCGAAAGTCAATGAGGGAATATTGTGGATGCCTTTTTTTATTCCCTGAAAGTGCACTAGCGATGTACACGTGTCTTGGTGGGTCCTGGCCATGACAAGTGGTATATGAAGGGAAAGTACTCAGGGGCCGTTTGAATGCCTAGGTATTTTTCGATGGTTGGTCTGTTGTTGAAGTTGAACTGAACTGATTGTTTGGAGTGATAGACAAAGTGATGGACGAATAGAATTATGACACATGGCACGATATTATTCATTGATTTTACATCGCTGTTGTAAATCAACGTTGATTGGCTGAAAGGTTTTTCCTTTGGTAGAGATTAACTATGGTGGTTGACAGAGTATATTTCAAGGCACATCTCTATAATCCAGTTCAATTTTGGGTGGCTCGATGCAAGCTGCGGGGTAGTGTTGCCAAAGAATGGTGGAAGCTTGTCGGTGGGGTAATTAAATACCTTGATGGTTGTTGGTTGTTGGTTGTTGGTGAGTAGAAGGTGAACAGTTATGAGTTTGTGTGTGTTCGAGTGGTATGCACAAAGCATTGAAAATGTGAACACTAAGACACACAAAATACAAAAATATGTGAACCTATGGTGGCCATTAGGTTGGGTTGGCCGAGAGGCTAGCTGAGATAATTTGGAGGTTAGCATGAGATGAATCTACACTGTGTGTTGTGTGAGGGTTCTGTAACAATGTGAATATTTTGAATATGTTGTTGCCAATATTCTCCAGATGAAACAAGATGTAACTCCTGTAAAGGCTATGAGCCTGGGATTGTATAGTAACTTTGTTTGTTGATGAATAATACAATGGATGGATCTTTTGGAGGGTGGAGTTTTTTACCTGAAATGGTTTTCCCAACGTAAATCTATGTGTTCATTAGTTTGTCTTCCATGTTGTTAGATTTTGGGTTTTGAATCTGTACATATGTGTTGAATTTGTTATTTCTCTGCATTTACTTTTCTTAGAAGGATTAATGGGGGAAACAATTGTGCTTTTTTCTGCTTTATGGCATAGTGGTTTGTGTCTTTGAGGTGGTTTGAAGAAATGAAAATCACCAAAGGAACTATTCATCTTAGATGTTTTGTTCTAATTTGAACCGTTCCTTCCCCAACAAGTGGTATCAGAGCCTTCTTCCAAGATTTTCTTATGCTTGCATGTGTAGGTTGTTGCATGTAAGAGTTCCTGGTGTTTCGGTTATGTGGATTTCCTCTATAAATATTTCTTAGCCTGGCAAGCTTGAAGAGATCTGAAGGAGTCGGTTGATGATTTATCCTTTGGTGAGTAAAAGACCTTTCTCTTTTTGAGACAACACGTAGCATGAAAGACATTGAAGATGGAGAAATTGGAGTTGATCATATTGTAATGATGTGGTATGAGGCTCCTGGTTGGCAGTGAATGATCCTGATGCAAGGGGTGTGATTTTATGCTTATGGTTGTGTTGCAATAGAGTATGGTTCATACTGGGTGTCTATGTGAGAGGCTCCCTAATGGTCTGGAAATGCTTGGGGTGTTATTTAGCCATGATTATTGTGCTTGTGTTGGGTGTTTTGACTTAGCATTGAAGGCATTGTTCTTTGTTACCCCGATTGCATGAAGGCTATGAAGGTGATCTCTGGGTGGTTTGAAAACTTCTGAATAGCTTGGCTCTCTCGAATGCATGTGCATTCTTGTGGTTTTGGAATTGGTTGAGAATGGGCTTGGATTTCCTATACTACTTGTTCATTTTTTGGATACCTTGTACTTGCATGGCTCAGATTCATGTTCTTTGGTTCTGAAGGTTTTGCACGGTCAAAAAAACTTGTGGTTTTGTGGAGCTGCTAGTAAAGCTATTTTCTAGACCTTGGTTGTTTGGGGTGTTGCTGGATGAGATAGTTATAGTTTTGCACGTAAGTGTTTGCTTGATAGTTTCCTAGACTATAGTGCTTGAGTTGTGGATAGGATTGGAAAATCAGATTTGGTTTTAATCTGGTGTTGGAGTCATGTTGTCTACATGGGTTTTCTCTTTGAGATCTCAGTTTTGCAGTTTCCAATGCGATGATGGGTTTTGAAATTTGTTGTGATTGATCTTTTAGTTATGTGGTTGGTGGATTAGCTACCCATTGGCTGCATTGAAATAACTTGGAAGCGGGTTGTCTATATCCTCAAGGTTGATTCAGTGTTGGTGCAGATCGGTTAGTTGACCTTGTCTATGGTCACTTGTGCATTGGTGTAGCTGTTTTTGAGATGAGAGGATGGATAGCATGGAGTACCTGAATAGTCAGTTATGGGGACCTATAGGTTGTGTATCACGATGTCATGAAAGGCTTGGGTACACTGGTTAGTGTAAGCTTTTGATAGTGATGGTGTGGTTTGCATGGTTTGGAGATCTTGGTGCTGCTTGGTATTGTTGTTAGATGGAAATGTTGTCTATTGTACCTAGAGGTTATTTTTCAGATCAGCAGATGTTTGGTAATGATGCTTAGAAAGCTTGACTATCACGGTTTAGTGGGAGCTTTAGCAATGACTGATAATTAATCACTTGGTGGTGAATGATCTTCTTTAGTGTTGCAGATGTTACTAGGACGGACTCTTAGATCCAATTGTTGCATAAGAGTTATTTCACATTTTCATGGACACTATTTGAGGATGTGCAACATCTTGGAACCATGGAGGATTTTTGGAGTCTTTGGTTAAGGTTTTGGTGGTGCTTGATAGGTGATGTTGGTTTAGATTTTGTTTTCTTTATGTCTGGTATACTCTTGTTTATGCATTAGAGTTTTGGCATGATGCATTTCTCTTGAGACCTTGGTATGTTCGCCTAGAGCATGGGATCTCCTAAGGGGGATGGTAATATCATGGTGTCATGACAAGTTCCTAGTTCAGAAGATTGGAGCTTTGATAATGGTCTAGTAATTCTATGTGTTTGGAGTACATTGGTCATATGCTTGAGAACTTCATGTTAAGTGCAGTCATGCAGGATTGGATTTTAGCATGAGATGATTGATTGCAGGTGTTCATGGATACATGTAGAATAAGGTGAGGTTGAAATTCCTTTTGAGAAAGGTTTTGATTATAGTTGAAAGTCTGAGTAGCCTACACCTTGGTTGGACGTGAGTTCAATAGAGATAAATGAGGAGATTGTTCTTGGATGAGTCATGGTGGCTTGTATATCTTGGAGGAGCATTTTCTTTTTCCACTCTTGGTCTGCTCAGCAGTAAAGTCTGTTTGAGAGGTATTTCCCATTATATCTTTCAGAGGTGTTTTATGCTTTCTTTCATGATATGGATCTTGAATTTCTATTTAATGGTTTTGGAGGATTCATAGTGGAAGGTGGACAACATGGTTTATCTCCTTGAGCTTTTATGTGATATCATTTATTGATGAGAACTGGTAGGAGATAGTTATATGGGTTATTTTCCTAAGATGGGAGATGAAGTAATTTGATCTTCTTTGAGAGGCTTACATCCATGATTGATTACATGTAACATATGTTAAGTTTGATCTTGGTGATTGAACATTTGGGTGTTGTTATGGCTTTTCCTTTGGGATGAGAGGGAGACCATATTTGACATAGTTGGCTTTTATAATTGTATGTACGAGGATGTTCTACAGGTATATGTTGTGCAAAGTGTCTCTTTGGTCTTGGTTGTCTTCCTGGAAGTTTGAATTCATTTTACAGCAGTTCAAGATTTGGTCAGAGCTTTTGTTTTCATTCAAGTTTTTGAGTGATAAATTGGAGGTTCTTTATCTTTTTCCTATGTTGGGTATTGAAGAACTTGGAAGAGCTCTAGAAAACTGTTGAGAGAAATGATTCTTGTAATAGTTGGTTGCAGGTTGTGCATATATTTGTGGATATTTCCTTGGTACTACATGGTTACATTTTCTATGTGTTGTCATTGGTAGACTTTTTATGCCTTTGATCTTTCATATTTGGCATTACCCATGCAGTGGGAGTACCTGGATGTGTTTGATCCTTTTTCGATTGGTTTGTGCATGGTGCTTGTATCTTTGGTTGATAATTTGGTTGTACTATTGGCATGAGTTGACTAATGTGGATACCTTGAGGGTATGTGTGATTGGATGGAATATCAAAAGCTATGGGTGCTATTTTCAGTCATGTGGGTTGATCAATTGGATGGGTGCAGTTAGTGTACTGGTTGTTGTTCTAACTGGTGTTCTATCTTTTTTTTGGAGAATGTTTTTCACAGAGGTGATCTGGTTTGGCCCTTTCAAGTTGATGATGTTTGTGCTTCTATATGGTTTTTTGTTGGTGCTCTAGAATTTCCAGTAAGATCCTCGTCAAGTGGGAGATTGTTGGAAATATGTGCCTCAATCTCGCTGACCCATTCATTGGTGTGACATGAGCAGTCGACGCAATTCTCCTAACTCTCAGCGAAGATAGAAGTTTGGCTGAAGTGCTTGGTCGATGTAACTTGTTCTGTCTGGATGTGTTGGCATTTTTTTTCTATCGATGTGACTCAGGGTTATCAGTGGAACCCGATAGGTAGTCCCAATGATAGAATGATAAAACTTATATCAGTGTGACTTGGAGTATTTGGTGGAACCCTTCACCGTGCTATGTTGATGGATCGATGATTGTTAATGGTGATCAAGATATACGGCTATGATTCAAATAATCCAATGGTGCATGTTTTGTTCTGGGCTCCTTTTTGGTGAGGATCGATGGACTCTTATGATCTGAGAAGAATTGCTTGAGGGTGTGACACATGTCAGCTTGATCAATGGTATTCACAAGCCTCGCGCTTATTGTGGTGGGTCCTGACTGACTCTTGTGAAGTGCACGGACTTTGAACACGTGTCATTGTTTTAGAAGTCGATGAGGGAATATTGTGGATGCCTTTTTTGATTGCCCAAAATTCCACTAGCGGTGTATGCGTGTCTTGGTGGGTCTTGGCCACAGCAGGTGGTATATGAAGGGAAAGTGGTTAGAGGCCGTTTGAACGCTTGGGCAATTTTCAACGGTTGGTCTTTTGTTGAAGTTGAACCGAACCAACTATTTGGAGAGACAACCAAAGTGATGGACGAATAGCGTTACGACACGTGGCACGATATTATTCATTGATTTTATATCGCTGTTGTAAATCAATGTTGATTGGCTGAAAACTTTTTTCTTTGGTAGTGATTAATTGCAGAGGTTGACAGAGTGCAGTTCAAGGCACGTCTCTGTAATCCAATTCAATGTTGGGAAACTCGATACGGGCTACAGGGTGGTGTTTCCAAAGAATGGTGGAAGATTGTCGGTGGGGTAATTAAATACCTTGATGGTTGTTGGTTGTTGGTGGGTAGAAGGTGAGCAGTTACGAGTGTGTGTGTTCAAGTGGTATGCACAGAGCATTGAAAACATGAACACTAAGACACACAGAATATAGAAAGATGTGAACCTGTGGTGGTCATTAGGTTGGGTTGGCCGAGAGGCCAGCTGAGATAATTTGAAGGTTGGCATGAGATGAATCTACACTATGTTTTGTGTGAGGGTGTTGTAACAATGTGAAGAATCTGCATATTTTGTTGCCAATATTCTCCAGATGAAACAAGATGTAACTCTTGTAAAGGCTATGAGCCTAAGATTGTATTGTAACTTTGTTTGATGCTGAATAATACAATGGCAGGATCTTTTGGAGGGTGGGATTTTTTACCTGAAAGGGTTTTCCCCACATAAATCTATGTGTTCATTAGTTTGTCTTTCATATTGTTAGATTATGGGTTTTGAATCTGTGCATATGTGTTGAATCTGTTATTTGTCTACATTTACTTTTCTCAGAAGGATTAATGGGGGAAACAACTATGCATGTTTCGGCTTTATGGCATAGTGGTTTGTGTCTTTGAGGTGGTTTGAAGAAATGAAAATCACCAAAGGCACTGTTCTTCTTAAATGCTTCATTCTAAGTTGACTCGTTCCTTCCCATATAGTTTCGACCCTACGTGGTCTGGTGTTTTCCCAGGATAGTAGTGTAATGGGGTTTTTTGGGTGTTTTATTGGTTTCCCTGGTTAGGCTTCGGGCTCGATCATGTATCACTTAATACTTTTTGGATATCAATACAATCTTACTTACTTATAAAAAAAAAATACTAATCTAAAATTATTTCCTAAAATGAATCTAAAATTTAAAGTCTACATTAACAAATTAATCTAAAAATAAAATGCTAACTATTAAAAACTATTTAATCCTCTTGACAAAATCATTCAGAAATCCTCAGCAAAAAAATCATGGACCAAGATTAAAATAGCACCACAATGTGCCTATTCTTGGCATGTAATAAATTTGACATTATTAATTTATTTTTGGCATGTAATCAAGGGTGAATATATTTGCAATTAAATCGTCGTACAAAAACCTTCATTGCTGCACAAAAATAAAAAGTGAATAGAGAAAAATGCCTCCATTAATATATTGCAGCCATAAATATATTCGCTTGAAATAATGTTTGTAGAGGAGTTTGAAAGTGCACGGTGGAATTTTCCAATAGATTTACTGCAGATGATATTAGAGACAAAGAGATTGCTTCAATAGGTTTCTTACAAACAATAATAGGCCAAACACTTTGGACGTGTGTTCTATTACTCAAACACAATCACTAACCATTCATTCTATGTTATATTTTGCAACGCAAAAATTTGTGATTTTAAACACTCCAAAAGTAAAAGTGTACCGTTGATGAGGTTTACATTATTCTAGTGACTGATATAACACAATTCAAGAATTATTTTTTGTAGATCGATGAAAATGAAAAATGTGAAAACATATGCCACCAGCAAATATATATGCGAAATCTCATTCAAAATTCACACAAAATGTGAAAGCTTAGATAAACTAGATAAATCTTTTGCAAAGAGGCCCCAAAGAAATGTTATCACACATAATAAACACTGAATAAGAGAAAAATCAACATATTTGTTCTCCAGCATCAACATCTTATCACACAGAGTATTGCAGAATATTGCAGAATATTACAGAATATTGCAGAATATTACAGAATATTGCAGAATATTGCTAAATATTGCAGATTATTTGGATTCAATAGAATTCAACTTGTAATATTGTTGCAAAATAATTTTGAAATAAGCATGCAGCCATAAAATAAATTCACCTTAGCCTGCAATATTGTTGCAAAATAACTCTGAAATAAGCATGCAACCATAAACTAAATTCACGTCAGATTCACCATTTTGTATATGTTGAAAATTGAAAAACTAAATGATTTAAACCATAAATCCAAATCAATATTTCAAGATAACATTAGTGGAGCATTTCCTAAATGAAAACACATGCAAAATGAAGCTACACTATGAAAACAAAAAAAAACATGAGAATTCAAAGGAAATCAAACTCCATTGTTATCCTATCTACAAGATCTTCTCTTTGCCCTCAAATTTTTGCAGCAAAAAGCACAAGAGACTATGTAGAATGGATTTTGATCAAAATGAGATTGGAGTTTCACAATAAAAATGTATATTCTTTTTGGTGAGAAGAAGGGGATTTTTATAGATGTCCTCACTTGGTGGATTCATGTTACGGGAGAGATGTGGGATAAAAAGCATGAGATGAGAAATGAATAATTATCCCATATTCTTTAACCAAATGTAATTGATTGAAATGGGAGAGATAAATGAGGGACTTTGTGATATGATGGAGGTTTATGAATTAGGATTAAAAGTGAATTTATCAATGATTTAATGGATTAGATGATTTAATGATGTGTGAATTTAGATAAATGATTAAATGGTTTTTTGTATTTAAATGATTCAATGAAACATATATATGGATGAAGATTAATGATTTAATGATTTGTGAGTTCAATGCATGGATATTATAATATGAAATAATTTATGGATAAATGATTGTACAAATGTATTTATGAAATGTATTTATGATTATGGAAATATGATTATGTATAAAATGTGTAATGGATGCATTTAAATGATCATGGATTAATGATTAATCAAATGGATGGGTTAATGATTATGAAAATGATTAAATGATTTATGCAAATGACTATATGAAATATGCAATGGATAAAAATTATTATGAGGAAATTTTTATGTGTCTACAGATTATTTACTAATTAACCTGCAAAATTGAAAACATGGAAATCTTTCTTATAGAAACAATGTGTATGTCCTTGTTGGTGGTCTACATTTGATGATCTATGCAGCTTTATCTTCTGCTTCCTCCAACCTAGCTGTTGATCTTCTTTATTCCATATATTTATTTTCAAGGTCCTTTGCATGCTCTTCAATCAAAATTTATTTGTCTTTCTTCCATATTTCCTTTTCTCGTGAAAACTCCTCAACCATTTTAGGATAGTTGATGACCAAGTGACAAGGTGGTATGGTAAGTTGGAGTTTTGATGGAAGGAGGTTTTTGATCTGGTAAAACCAGTTCTCCATCTCCAGTCTTAGTTATGGCCAACTGTGCCAATAAATCAATCTTAGTACTGTGGCCATACATTTGCAATTTCTCCTCCATTTCTTGCATCTTTGTTTCCCTCTCCTTTTCCTTTTATTCATAGCTTTTTACTAACTCTTCCAAGTGTTTAATCCTATCTAAGACTTCTTGGAGATCCTTCCTAACATCTCTTTCCTTTATATAACTTTCCTATGCATCCACAAAGTGCTCATTACCTTTCCTTTCATAGTTTTCATGAATGGGACTGTCCAAGATTTCATTTTGTGTTTTCTTAGTAGTAAACATATCTTTTGATTCTGAATAAGAAGTTGTTAATATATATCTCTTTCTTTTTACTAGCATATTTACATTACTAGGGATATCTCCCTTTTCTTCAGATTCTATTTTTACTAATGTGACATCTTCTTGTTGTTGTTCTTTACTCTTTTCTTCTTTTTCAGGTTTCTATATGTTTCCCCCATGACACCTTGTCTTTTTAATCTACCTCAACATCTAGGTGTAATTATTTATTTCTCAACTTTCTTCTTTTCCTTTTGAACACCCTTCTTCTTCTTTGGAACATCCTCTTTCTTCTTTTGAACATCCTCTTTCTTATTTTGAGTATCCCTCTTCTTCTCTTTTGTTTTAGGGGGTGTGAAGGATGTAAATGCACTACATCTCTTGCTCTTAGGTCCTTCTGATTTTGAAGAAGGTGGAATTTCCTCAATTATAGGTAACCTAGACTCTATCTCATTGGGTTCCTCATGCTCACCTTGGCTACGGGTAGGTGAAGCCATAGGTGAGACATGAAGGATTTTTCTTATAGGTTCATATTGGGGTTTTGCATTCTCAGGTACCACAAGTGCATCCAACAAACTATTAATATATGTACACTCCTTAAAATCTTCCCAATTTACTTGTGGGTACTTAATCCTCAAACTTATTTTTATCAGTAAAGCAATTAAACAATGGTGAGATAGAGAAGTGTCACTTTGTTTTCATTGATATTCTAATTCCATCTGTTTTAACAAATTATAAATAAAGTTTGGCACATTCACTAACTTATTATGTCGAAAGTGACTGAGTACTTTAAAATGTATTGTATACAAGAGGTTTTTCCTACTGTCATAGGTGATATATATAACAATGCAAGAAGCACAATTAGCCCATAACCAGGGAAGAGAGAATCTCTTTGTACCTTGTAAAGATGAGTCTAACTCCTCTCCTCATTCACATAATTCTTGCCTAACCACAATTGTGTCTAAACATGTTGGAAACTTCACCCCAATTCTAGGTAACCCAGTGACTTATTTAATGGAAGTCTCAAATGCATCCACTAATAGTCCCTTCACCATTGCTTCATCATACTCAAGTGTAGATGAAAACCTTCTTGTCATAGCATCACTGAATTCTATTAATTTTAGGAAATAATCAAGACAACCAACCCTAGTAAAAATGGCTAGAACCATTGCATCCTCTATAATTTACTTATGATTTTTCATCTTCCATCTAATAACATCGCCTCCCTTTATGAATTCCTTTCTCTTCTCAATGTATCCAACTCAATCTTGACAATTAAGCTCAATTCACTCTACCACCCTCAAAAACCTTCTTATTTCTATCATTTATTTATGTACTTTTATTACCATACAACAACTACAACTTCTCTTCTTAGTACCCACTCAATTTGAGCTCATAAACAAGTTCTAGGTTCGACTCTAGTTTAGACTAAGCTCAAGTGCTCAGGTTTTGAAATTGGCAATTGGAAACGGTAGAAAAAATAAAATATAATGTAGGAGGGTTTTGCATATTGTGCATATCTATTGAATTTTATTTAGATGGGAAATTCCAAAAAAAATGAGTTGAGTCGTACCCTCCCCCCAACTTAATGGTTGAATTGACCACACTTCAACTTTCTATTGGGAGTGGTATGATTTATATATAAGGAAATTAATGGTAATGACTTTTCGCATGCATGAATTAATATGAAAGATATAATTAAAGTTTATTGAAATTTATGCTAATTATGATAGCTTACCTTGCATACCGGCTTGAAAAGAGAGTTGATCACTGCGCATGTAAACTAAAAATCTTATATCTATATTTTGTACTGATGTGATTGGAATTAACTGCATGTGAATTAATTTTGAAGTGGCATGAATGCAAATTGGTGTGACAAATTAGATGTTTATTAGTTGGTGATGTGACAGCTCAAACGGTTCAAATGAGAAGTGGCAACAAGCAATAAAGGATTTATGCTATAGGTATTTATTGTGAAATGATGGGTATTGCATAAAAGAATAGTGAGATGAATGTGAATGAACTGTAGTTAATGTGGTGCAAAAAAAATTGAATTTTTCTTTGCCAGATGGTGCTACTGGTACTTTTAACAACGGGAACCTTTCTAAATTTTGATAGTTATTGCTACAGGTCCCTATGGCATCAAGATTCTTCTGAATATGGTTGGAAAATAGGTCCCCATGGAGAAATTGTAAACATCATTACTGTGTTGTGTGTGCTTGTGAGATAAAGTAAGAGATTAATCTTGAGTGATTTTAGGGATTGAGTTGTGTAGCTCAATCATTGGACGACTTGAAGTGTTTGGTATATCATGTGTTGTTGAAACATAATTGGTGGTGTTTGAGTTTGTATCTAGGTCACTACGAGCACTGTATTGCTTAAATAGGGAGAAGATAAATTCATCTTTTTGTAATGGATTCTTATATAGATTCGATCTATGGCCATTAACCAAAAGATAAAATATGACTGCATCAATGGTGTGCAACCTAACTTCCCCATTAGGATAGACTTGACTAGTTTCATAGGGTTTCAACCACCTGGATTGGAGTTTCCCCTTGAAATATTTGTACCTTGAATCAAATAGTAGTGCCCAGTCTCTGAAATTGAACTCCTTTATTTTAATGCACTAATCATGCCATTTCATTCTTTGATGTTGTACTACCTCAATGTGATGGATTTCTTCCATTATGATCTCATCCAAACCATTTAAAGTATGTAACCTTTCCTTTTGAGCTTATGTTAGATCCATTTCTAGTTCCACCATTGTCCTTAGTGTTGTGTATTCAAACTCAATTGGAAGGACTGTTATCTTACCATGTACTAGATCATAAGGTGTAAAACTAGTGGTGGTTTTCTAGGTTGTTTTATATGCCCATACTACTTCAGGTAACCTTTCAACCCAATCTTTCCTATGTAGTTGCACTGTCTTAGTGAGAATTCTTTCAATTTATCTATTAGTGGATTCCACCTGACAATTAGCTTGGAGGTGGTAAGGTGTTGAATTCTTATATCTAATTTGGTATTCTTCAACCAATTTGGTGATGAGGTAAAAATTAAACTGTGCTGCTTGATTAGTGACTATCTCGCTAGGTACTTTATACCTAGTAAATATATCCTCATACAAGAATTAAGCCACATTGCCATCTCTAGAAAATTGCAAGGCCTTTACTTCTACCCACTTAGTCAAGTAATCAATGCAAACAAGTGTGTATTCCTTATTGTTGAAAGTAGTTAAGATTGGTCCAATGAAGTATAGACCCCATTTTTCAAAAGGAGCTAGTGTTAACTAAGGCTGCAATGGCATTTCATCACTCTTTGTTGGTCTTCCCATCCTTTGGCACCTATCACAACTTCTTGTGTATTTAACATCTTTATGTGAAGTTGGCCAATAATAGTCAATTGTGAGGATCTTAAAGGTTGTTCTTTTTTTCTACAAAATGACCTTCACATGGCTCATCGTGGAAAGCCTTCACGATATCAAATATTTCATATTCCCTTATGCACCTTCTCATGATGTTTTCAAGTCCAGTGTAAAACAGATAACCTGATACCCAAGAGTATGGAAAACATTTGTGTACTAGCTGCCTCTTTTCTCTTAGAGAAAAGTGTGGTGGAATTTTTCCCTGTTACTAGATAATTGGCAATATCAACATACCAGGGTATATGTACACTTAGAGAAAATAAATTCTCATCTGGGAAAAAATCATCCACCACTCCTTCAGTTAAATGTGTTGGAAACCTTGACAAAAGATTTGCCACTACATTTGTTTTACCAGGTTTGTCCACTATGGTAATGTCAAATTCTTGTAGAAGGAGAATCCGTCTTACCAATCTACCCCCAACTACTAGCTTGTTCATCAAGTATTTGATGGTTATATGGTCTGTGTGGACAAAAACTGAATAACCAGTAATGTAATGTCTGAAATTATTAATAGCATACACTACTGCAAGCATCTCCTTTTTTGTAACAATATAGTTCAACTTTTCTCATTGAATATTCTTGTTGATGTAGTAAATTACATACTCTTTGTTACCTTTTTTCTAACCCAAAACTACTCCAATAGCAAAATTTGAAGCATTTGTATGTATATGAAAAGGTAAGGTCCAATTTGGTCCCCTCAAAATATTCGCTTAAGTCAAGGCTTTGTTCAAATCTTCAAATGAATGTTGCCACTTTGATGTCCATTCAAATTCAATGTCCTTACTCAGCAAAATAAACAATGGTGCAACAATATTACTGAATCTTTGTAAAAACTGCCTATAGTAGTCTACATGGCCAAGGAAACTTTTGATATCTCATTGCTTTTATGGAATAATTAATGTAGATATAATTTCGATTTTTTGTGGATCAACTTGAATCCCTACACTGGATATGAAGTGCCCTAATGCTATGCCTTGTGTCATCATCATAAATCACTTTTCATTGTTGAGTGACAGGTTGTGTTCTTTACATATTTTTAACACCTTTTCCAGATCTCCAAAGGCTTCCTCATAAGTTTCCCCATGTGTGGTGAAATCATCCATATATTTCCATAAAATCATGTGCATAATCAAAAAATATGTTGAGTACTACCCTTTGAAAGGTAGTTGGAGCATTCCATAAGCTAAAGGGAAGAAAAAAGTAGGCATAAGTACCCCACAGACAAGTGAATGTGGTTTTGTCTTGATCTTCTGGAACATTTTTTATCTGATTGTAGCCACTGAAACCATCTAAGAATGAAAAGTACTTCTTTCTAGCTAGAGAATCAATCACTTGATCTATGAAGGGCAATGGAAAGTGGTCTTTCTTGGTGGTTGTATTCAGTTCACTGTACTCTACACAAACTCTCCACTTTCCCCATTTTTTAGGAATAATTACCAAAGGTGAGACCCATTCACTGTCAGATATAGGATAGATAAAGCCCACATCAAGGATTTTTTGAAGTATCTAGCTTTGACCATGTCTCTCAAAGCAGGGTTCATACATCTTTGAGGCTATCGAATGGGTATATAGCCATCATTGATATAAATTTTGTGCATACATAAGTCAGGATCTATTCCTTTCATATCATGGTAATCCCATGCATATGTTGTTGAGTGTGCCTATAGCACAATGTGCAAGGAATTCTATTGTTCTTTAGTCAAGGCATTATTTATATGCAAAAAAATTCCTAGCATGACTTCTAATTCCTTGGATGATTCTTGCACAGATGAAAGGTCAAGGCTCTCAATGATTGGTACACAGTGCTGTGGTAGTAAGGAATGAAAGATCTAAGATATTTCTTCTAAGGAATTAGTGGGTATAATACTTTGCAAGGGGTCTTGTAGGCATGTGAGACAATCATGTTGTTGTGGGATCCTACCATAGTCATTCTAGATTATGTGAGCAATGATCTCATCTTCAATTTGATCATCCAATAGAGGGTTGCATTTTATGGTCATCAATGTCTATAGAGAATAGTTATCTTCCTCATCCAAAGTGGGTCGAATAGTTTACACAAGATCAACATTGTTGTGCATGTTTTGCACACATGCCCCTCCAAAGGCAGGGACCCCCTTTGCTTTCACTCGTAACAGAGCATTTTCGCTCACAATGACTCATTTTTTTTATCCCACCTTGCTTTGCGTGCCTTTTTTTCTTAGCCCAAGTTGGTCATATGCCTTAAAATGATCAAATCCCCTTAGCCAAAATCACCACCTTGAAGTTTTCTAAGTCTTTTTCTTTTGTGGGAATGCTCCTGCGGGTTCCCTTAGCCTCTTTGCCTGGGTGTTTGTTGAGCTTGGTGGACCTGCGTTTGTTGGTCTCCCTTGGTGGGTCATCAACATTGTCTTGCCATCATTTAGCGGCCAAGTCCTCATGACTCCCCACGGCGTGAAACCCGCATTCATCTTCGTTGTTGTGTGGACTAAGCCCATCACCCAAAAATTTGCTAAGTCCAAGCACCCCTATGGGTCTTTGCAAGTGGTTCACCATCCTTTGGTCATCATCCTTCGACAGCAAGGTCACCCTATCCACCCACATAGCAGACTTCGGTCCTTTCATTTTTGTCCCATCCTCAGGAGTCTGCCACATCAAAATAAATAAGTCAAAGTTCCATGTGGCCTAGCCTCTATGGGTCGCCATGTGCGGGTCACCCCTCCTTCATCGTTGTTCCCTAACATCCAAGTTCCCACTATCATCTACATTGTGGATCCCACAAGGGTGGTTTCCCTTTTCTCTTTTGAAGCTCGTCTAGGTAAAGCTTAAGTTTGTGGGCTCGATGCGGGATCGCCTATGTGGATTGCCACCTACATACCATCGTCTCCCTGAGGCCATTCCTTGAACAAAAAACATTCGACGATGGCCCAATGGTCTCCCTCCATGGTTCCAAGAGCAATAAAAATTTAAGGCACAACCCCAAGCCATCAGAGATGCCCGCAGGTCCCGCAATGCAGACTTT
The DNA here is from genome assembly GCA_007115665.2 of Sequoiadendron giganteum. Classification (NCBI taxonomy): domain Eukaryota; kingdom Viridiplantae; phylum Streptophyta; class Pinopsida; order Cupressales; family Cupressaceae; genus Sequoiadendron; species Sequoiadendron giganteum. Next base: position 610,016,096 of record CM021103.1, read on the forward strand.
CGCCTGCGGGTGGTCATTCCCCAAATGTCACCAACTCAAAAGCTAAATTTGAGCATCCTTCTGCCCTTAGTATTATGCATTTCCCTACCCTCATTCCATTTGGTGATGGATGTCTTCCGTGCGGGGCCCCCATTTTCCTTCGATTTTGCCTTGCCCTTGTTGGTTTGGCCCCTTTTCGCTTGCTTCGCTTTTTCCTTCATTTTTGACTTTGGGGAAAAGTTACCTATGGATTTTGGATGTTTCCATGATGCCCAAGTGAACTGCAAAGGTCTCGTTAAGTTTTGTGAGGTTGCAAAATTTTTGTTACGGGTTTCTGCCTGCAGGTTGTTGTTGGCGGGCTATTATTTGTCAGCTACTATTTGTGGGCTACCACCTACAAGCTAATGTTTGTGGGTTGTCATGTGTGAAATTTGTTGCTAATTAATTTGGACCATCCTGCTTACACATTGCAAATCTTCGCATTTCCAAAGGGGTGCAAACTTCAAGTTTTCAACATCTAGGGCCCCTAAAATGCATGTCTCCACATGCCCAAAGAGGTTTGAGTCAAATTCACTAAGTGTTTAGACGTTGTGGAAATTTTGCAGCGGGTTTCCATGTGTGAGTTGTTGTTTGTGGGTGGCCACCTACGGGTCTCTGTGGCCCTGCAACCATTTTCTCATTGCGTTTATCCTGACGGCTTCCACCCCAAGAAAACTCGCATCTCTGGGCCTGCATTGTCTTTTATGATCCAAATGAGCTTTAAATGATGAATGATTATGGATTTTATGATCTTCTAATGATGCATTGTTGGATCTAACCTTGGATTTGCTAGATTTGGCTAATTTTTGCCCCATTATATGTGAAAACACTTTTTGCATCTTTTTCCTACAAGATTTATGGAACTTGTTGTGGGTCCATCAGGAAGGCCCATTGAGAATACTAAACAAGGAAAGAGTGCATTGCTCCAATCACCATTCATTTTATGCTCACCTCTCCTCTTAGCACCCATCAACAAAGTTGGTGTTAGAAGGAGGCTTATGCCAAGGAAGTTAGTGGAAAAACTACAAAGGGTGGCCTTGAAGGGAACAAGAGGGAGTTGCCTTATTTTCCACCAAATGATGATTGATCGTTAAGTGGTTCACCGCTAGGATAGGGAGAAACACATCAAAGAAAGGGAAGCATGTAGTAGTTTCAGCTATAGCCAAGAAGGCAAACACTACAGGACAAAACTGCTATAGTGCCAAGGTCACTAGATGACAAAATAGGAATGAGACAAAGTTGTATTTTAAATTCCTATATATTTGGGGGTGGGTGAAACCCTAACTTGTAACAAACCTGGGCCACACATTGTAATTAAATCATGGCCATTCAATCTCCTTTTGGAAAACTATAAATAGGCGCTTGCTCCTCATTTGTAAGTGTTGGGGAATTGGTGTAAAAGGCATTTTGCAAAAATAGAGAGAAGCATTGCATTGTTTTATGGGTGTTTCTTTTGAGTTTATTCATTATGCATGCATGGTTCAACTTCCATGTTAGATTTAGCTAGTAGTTTCTTGAATGGTTGTGATTATGGAGTTTATTGTTATAGTATTTGATGGACTTCCAACCCATACTTTTGGCATTTTTTGATGACAAACTGTTGTGTAAAGTTATCTTGGGCTTCTTTATTTCATTCCTGCAACTTAGTTCAATTGTATGTTAATGGAGTGAATGCACAATCTGAAAATTAGCAGACCTTAGGATATTGCACTATTTTTGTGTAGTTGTAGGTTCTCTTGGTCAAGCAAAACCCAATTTAGGGAAGTTTCTCTATGGTAGCAGCCTCCATTGTTACTGTTCATTCATAGCTTAGATTTAAAATAGCTCTCTTATCCCTTTCTCTTTTTCTTTTTCTTTTGTTCCTTTGTTAGTTTAGTATTTCAAGCATCACAACAAGGCTAAATTTGATCAACATAGTGAGTTCCATCTTGTTGTTTTGAGTGGGAAGACACTGTTCATTCATTTCCAACACTTTTAAACTCCATTTGTAGACCCAACTTCCTATGCTTTGTAAACCATAAAGGCCACCCTGTGATTACCAGCAAATCACATCAACCAATTGAATTATTCCAAGCATTTTCATGACCTGACACCCAAGAGACCTTGGGGTTATTTCTCCAACTTAGTTGTTGAAATTACCTTTCAAGAGAGGTAGCATACTTGTGTGCTTCCTGTGTTGAGAAGGTGCAAAAAAATGCATTGAAACAAGTATAAGGTTGGGTTAGCGAATAAAATACCAATTTATTGGTTACTATCCCATTGGATATTATCATATTTCTAGACCTACAACCTATAAATGCATCAAATATAGCTAATTAGGGTCTACCTTGGTGAGTGGGTAGCCTACAAGATTAACCTTTGGTTGTAAAACTATAAAATTAGAAGGATATTCCCAGGAATCCAATGTAATAACTAAGTCTTCAATGATTCCTTCAGGCTTGATTGTTGACCTATCAACTAGTTGTAGAACAGTTTGTATAGGTCTAAGGTTGGAAACTACATTGTTTCTTTGGTCATAACATTTATTGTTGGCGCCAAGTCAATCAGTGTTTTTAATAAGGGTCCCATTAATCTTGACGTCCACTACTGGATTACTAGGGTCTATGTACTTAGGGATAGTTATGTTCCCTAACATGATATCTATAAGGTTTCCAAGGACATGGATTGTTTGAGGACCCTTCCTTTTCCTTCTTGGTTTCTTAAGACATAGGCCCCTTACAGTTTTAGTATAAATATGGATGTCTTTAATAGCTTGGATGAGTGGAATCTTGATGCTCACATCTTTTAATTGACTCAAGAGGTGTGTCTTAGTCTGTGTGTGATTTTTTTGAATAGCTAGGCATTCAGGAAAATTAGGCTTTAGCCTTGAGGTAGTTTGGTGTACCTGATTGACTTAGGTTCCAAAGATGTTTTGTTTGAAGCTTCAACTGTAGTTTCCTCATCCTCCATCTCTATAATTTGTGGGGATGAAGGTCCAACAAGTTGATTTCTTGATCTGAGGTGGACATCACTCACCTCTACCCCATAAGTGGGGTATTTCATAGCTTCATTAGTATAATCTTTTTGTTAGGGTTAGGTTCAGGTTGGGCAAGTATTTGTGGTGGCTTGAGCGGTTGGGATGAAGGAGGCATCATAGCTTGCTATTGTTGTAGATGTGAAAGCATAGGCTACAGATAGTTCATGTTTTCCCGCTGCCACTGCTGACGTTTTTTCCACTAATTCTGCTATGTTGGCCATTGGGGGTTATAATTGGAACCCTGGAAAAATTTTTGTGGCCAAGGATTTGGCTATTGCTAGTTCCAATTTTTTTGGGGTTGTAGCCATTGTTGAGGGTTTCACCATGGATTTTGGTTTGCTAGCCAAGGCTAAGAGTTCCAAGAAAAAAAGTTTTGATTCCCAATAGGAAGGGATGAATTAAAGTTGAGGTGGTCTTATGGCATACCTTTTCCTTTTTTACATGCCCTCCTCTAAGCTATATAAAATAGGTGTCCATCATCTCCTTCAATTGGTTGAAAATCAGGTTTCTAAAAATTTTCTTGTTGGATACTAGCCACCCTCTTGAGTTTACAACTTGCTTTTCTTTGCCTATAGTTTAGGCAGTATTTAGTAAGTAGCTTCCTCCCGCTTCTTCTTGATGTGGAGATTATCCAACTAAGTTGCTCAGTGGATGATAATTTCCTCCTTCATGTTGGACAACAAGTTGCTTAAATCTATCTTTGAAACCCCTGTAGATGATTTACCAATAGTGAATGTCTTATCTCCTCTTAGCCTTGTAGTGAAGGTCCTAGAATAATTCTTACATACCTTAAAAATGTCTTGAGATGGTAACTGAGAGATATCTTCTTGTCCAATGAGGTTCAATGAATCCATAGAGTCATCATTGACTCCCCTCAAAAATACTAACTTGAGGGGCTCTTCTAACAACTTATTTTGTGGGTTTTCTTCAAAGAAAATTGAAATCTCTCGACATAATATTCTAATGGTTCATCCTCCTTCTATGACATTCTAAAAATTTCATCTTTCCTTCTATCAAGTCCCCTAAAATAGGGTACTTCTCCAAGAACAATGTCTTCATGGTGTCCTAATCAGGAAGAACATCCCTGCCTAATCCCATGAACCATCTTAGGGTTGCATCTTTTAAAGTGGCAGGGAAGAGTTTGAGCCTATGAGCATCAGAATTATAGTCATAAATTTTGGATAGGACATCAAATTCAAATAGAAATGTATCTGGGTCCTTAGTCATTAACCCATAAAAGACTGGCGAGGCTAAAAGAGGGATGTTCTTCAGCACTGTAGCCCTTTCCTGGTTAGTGATTGGGAACTCAAATGTTGCATGTTTAGGATTATCATCAATTGCACCACCCATGGTGCAATGTGTTCCCTTTGTAAGTGTAGTGTATGTTGGTGATAGATAAGTTTATTCTTGAGTATTACCCTCACTTTGAGTACCGGGCTCACCAATTTCTGCTATGGCTTCTTGTTGTGTAGAGGGAAGGAATCTACCCAAAGAATCTCTCTACCTCCGCATACAGTGATCTTGGACAATGTTAGTGTATCTTCTAGTGTTGAAAATATTAAGTCTAACAATCCTAATGCTAAAAACATAATGTAAACTATGAAATCTTAAAAACAAGTCTATGAAGATAGCACCATCCTTGGCAACGGTACCAAAAATGTAGAGTCTAAATTATTGTATTTTAAACTTGGTAGAACCTACACAATTCAGAGGTTTATCTGGTTAAACAGTCCACTCAACATTGCAAGACTACATTAAAATGTCAACCCAAGGATTGTAAACTTGTGATGGTGTAGCATTGTATATGCCTTCAAAGACTCAAAAATATCTAAGTTATCCTATTTAAGTTATTTTATTTGCTAGAAATCACAAAATTGCATAACAGTGAAAGAATAAGCTAGAACTAATGGCTACAGGTACCTACAACTGAAACTACAACTGAACTGTTGTAAATAAAAGATCATTATATTAACTTAAAACTAATCAAAAATAACAACTCAACTAATTTAACCTTCAGAGTACTACTAGTTAACCATTATATGCATGCTCATGAACATTCATTACCAATAAGCAAAGTATGAGATTCTAGTTTAACTTGATTTAGTTCATGAAGTAATGATAAACAAAAAATAGCTATTAAATTGAAATAAACAACTAGAAAATGAAGTAAAGAACAATTACCTTGAGTGGCTTGCTCAATTGGTTGTTCTCACTTAAATGAAACCAAATCTAACTAACATATTATGTGCATCAAGTGAAATTGACTTCATTCATTAAATATCATGAAAGATTGCATAAGATCTTCTCACATATTGTATTCAATCATTTTGAATATTCATCATGTCTTGAAACTAAAAATAACCGATAATGAAAAACTAAAAAACCAACTAACTTATATAAGGACTCAACCATTGGCTATATACAAGCTCAAGGGAGTCTTATTCAAAGAAACAACTAGAACCACAATCATTAACTTCCAATCCTAAATATTAGAGCGTATAGTTGTCAGAGAGGGGGACCACCCACTGCAACACCCCAAGTTACGAAAGGTCAAGAGTGGAAAGGCTGCCCTAACCCACCTCAGTTTAAAGTGAAGTTAGGATGACGAGGATGAGAATGATGAGGATTATGAACCCTTCGATCACTCTACAATCCAAATGTAGGAAGGGGACCAGGTGAGTCGGCCATTTAGAATCAGACCCGTGTCTCAGGCAGCTCTTTGTCTAAGGATGAAAGCGTAGTTCTAGGATAACAGCGTGGCATGTTGTCATCTCACAGGTGTGCTAGCGTCTGTACGACTAGAGAACCGAAAAGACAAGATTCTGACTCAAAGAGGAAGACTACTAGCCTAGCCTAGGAATGTTTAAAATGATAGAATGAGATTAAGATAAATGAAATACAAGTACGAATGTGATAAAGGAAACGTATTACCACCAAGGTGACGAAGATGATCTCGTAGAATACTCTCCTCGCTAGCTTGCTCCAAGCTCTCTTTACCTGCACACACAAAAGGGAGAATTTGTTGGGGCTATATTGGGCCTGCCTCATTCAGACCCCCCATCTTGGTGTTTCCACCTCCATAGACAACCAAGTTTGGAATAGTGTAGAGAAATGATAAAGGAAAGAAAGTACAAGCTACATATGCAAGAAACACTACAAAAAAATAAATGCTTACTCAATCAAAAGAAAAAGGAAAGAAGGGAGGAGCTTTACCGCCTACGTCCAAAGCACTCAAGGCTTGTGGAGGAGTGAACAAGAGGTACTCAAGCCTCTGTTGCCATAGTGTATGTCATGTTCTCGCCTTGTTGGAGTCATAGAGTGTTGAGTTGTTGCAATGGAGTGAAGGATGCTGCTACAAAGCTTGGAATGAACACAAAATGGTGGAGAAAATTCTCAAGTGATCTTGCAAACTTCTCTCAAACCTCTGCTCGTTCTCCTTCCCCAAAAGCCAAGGCTAGAAGAGTGAAGAATATGAAGGGATGGATGAAAAATGGCCATATTCGAGTCGGCCAGCTGAAGAGGGGCATTACTCTTCTACTTCCAATCGAAAATGTAATGCCTCTACAGTCTCAGGTGCAGGAATCTACTAGGGACCTAAGCACACCGCAAGGACATCTGCACGCCGCGCAAGCGTCCCTGACAGAAATGCCCCCACTGACACTCAAAATAGGCGCCAAGTGGATGCAAGCAATGGGCTTAAGTGGAATTAAACCCCTACCTTTGATTTTATAAAGTGTTAAGGGTCAAAATGAGATTTGCGTTAGGGGTGCAAATTCATGTTGATACATTTTTCCACCACTTTAGTGAGCATGAGTACTGATGAGTGCTTATGTAAAGTAGAATAGTAAGAAATTAGCTAAGTAAGAAGTATATACCTAAACCGATGAGGAAGCAGAGCACGGTCTGGAAAACCCGGAAGTGCAGGAAAGGACTTCATTTTTTCACGGAACTATAAAGTTGAAGTATGAAGATACCTTACAGGATCACAGTCCTGAAAGGGCGGTATCCTTCAAGAACTCTCACATGAAGGAGACCAGGAAAGTGCCTTACAGACCCACAAGCCTGCAAAGAAGGTATCCCCCAAGAACTCTCACATGAGGGAAACCAAGGAAGTGCCTCATAGACCTGCAGACCTGCAAGGAGGGTATCCTCCAAGAACTCTCACATGAAGGAAACCAAGAAAGTGCCTTACAGACTCACGGACCTACAAGGAAGGTATCCCCCAAGAACTCTCACATGAGGGAGATTGAGTGAAGCACCTTACAGGCCCACAGATCTACAAGGAAGGTATCCCCTAAGAACTCTCACATGAGGGAGACCGAGAAAGGGGGCTTTGCAGAGTTAGAAGTGGTGTCATGTTTTCCCACAGATGGGACACATCAGGAAGCGATCGTGCAAGCCGATGAATGGACAGTCACGCAGACCATCGCTAAGTTGTAAGGCTTACAAAGGGGTCCCTCAGGAACCCTTCAAAAGGAAGGAGGGTCCACTCAAGGGACGCGTTGTTTGAAATCTAAGTTCTAGTCAGGCTACCCCCAGGCTATACGCAAGGATGCAAAGACACCCTGGTCAGGATACCCCCAGACTAGACGTCAAGATGTGAAATAGGTCTAGTCAAGCTGCCCCCAAGCTAGATGCCATAGAAAATGTTTGAAACTTTGTGATGAGGTCCCTTGGGAACCCAAGTGAAGAAGAGGGGTCCACTACAGGGACACACTGTTCAAAATCTTAACATATTCCTTCTCGAATCGATTCGTCGCCAAGGAATCCTTTTGAAAGATGTTCACTTCATCAAGGAATTTGAAAGGAAGGAGATGTGCTCATGTGAGGGGAAGACTAAGACCGTTCCCGCTTTGAAGGATAATTCCATGTCCTTTCTTTACAAACCCTTGATGGAGGAAACACGTTTCGTTGGGGTTCTAAGCTGAGAATGTAATTCTAACAAGGAAGTGTGTGGAGGGTCTTCAAAAAAAGGTTCATTTGGCAACGAATGCGTTTTTTAAAGACCATGTGATGTAGAAGATGTGTTGTCACACATGGAAGGGACAAATCAAGCAAAGATGAGAGAAAGATAAAGAAAATAGATCACACACAGAGGTCACAGGGGGATCTTCTTATGCGGGGTCAAATCTACCTTTATTTTTATATATTAGGTAACGATGGTAAGAGGTGAATGATCATCAATCCTTAACTAGATCAGGAAGAATGCACGACAGACAAAGTAAAATAAAAAATTGGGTCAACATGGAAGGAGGCCTAAATGCTCCCAATGCTTTGCATCGTCCCCAATTTACTGAAAGTGAATCACAAACATGGAAGAATGATGACACATATAGAGGAAGATTTACAACACAAACACCACACATGTATCCATGCACCAACAGGGGTGACGTGGGTCATCCAGGCACATAGAACAAGATCACGGGGAACACATGTCACAACACGCACACATCTAATCTAAAGATCAAGAAGAGGGTCTCCCCCTAACATTGGTCAACCAAGAGGTTGTTAGCTTCCCATTCTAGATCATTGTAGGAAGGAAGGTGAGCCTACAATGGTGTAATGTTAAGGGGAGGAGCTTCTGATCCTTTTGTAACAAGGGCCAAGGCAGAGGGACTTGTAAGGTCTTTGTCACTCAACTCTTGTGGGTCTAGGTTCAATGACCTAGTGAAGATTGCTAACATAGCCGAAAGTTCATCTAGTGAGTTAAACATGCACTTGATAGGAGTGCCATGTTTTACCTCAATGGACGGTGGAGTCTACACCTGAGGTTCACTACTAAGCTCATTGAGGAACTTGAGGATAGTGAAAAACTTAGGGGAGGCTAGAGTTGGTTCTATGACTAGGACAAAACAACTCAATTTGGGGCCACCTTTCGAAGAAGGTAGACTCTTCTTACGTCCTCCATTACTGGAGGGACCACGTTCCACCTTCTTCATCGGAGGAGGTGAACTCCCCACAAATGAAGCGAGAATCGAGGGAGAGGAGGAAAGAACTATAGTGGACACTACTAAGGTTTTCAACATGTCCATGGGATTTGGGAAAGGTAGGACATCCAAAATGGGAGTCAACAAGGGTGGCTCCGTAGGAGCGATGAACACTTTCACGCTTCCAAGTGCAGGTGCACTCACAGCAAGATCCAAAAGAGGTATGGAACTAGATCACACAAGGATAGGAGGGAGAGAGGAAGACACTATAGAAGGTGCGATATTCTCCTCTTTCTTCTATAAGGAGGCTTTCTCGGTGAGGAGAGCCTTTCACTTGTGCTTATGCTCATGTGCAAGGCATTTTCTATGGCTCTTTGCACCGGAAGCCAAAACTTGTGAAGGAACAGAAGGATCCTGCTCAACCATGGGAGTGTCCTTCGCGGAGGTCTCTAGTGGAAGGGTATTCTCCTGAATGGCAGAAAGAGGAATGGGTTTGGAAATGGCGGGAGGAGTTACCTTTACCACCTTAGAGGTGGGCCCTTTTCTATTCGAGGGAACAAGAATAGGTCGAGGGGAAAACTCTCTCTGCGAGCCTTTCTTTCTATCGTATAAATAATACCAGGGCCCTGGAGACCCATTAGAGAGGTCCGATATCCAAATCTTGGGCTTTCGCCAGGGAGGTATCATCGGACTCAACGGATAGATTCTAGGCTTCTCATCTAGTACTCTTCCCAAGAGGGAGGAGCAGATGAGTCAGCCTGAGAGGGAGTGAGCTTCTCCTTTCCCTTTCGGGAGGAGGAGGTAGCTGACTGCTCAACTATAGGAAGGGTCAACTTTGGTTGTCCCTTACCTCTAGTCTTGTACTTCACATAGTTCTTGTAAATTAGGTTTTTTCTTTATGGGAGAGAATCAACGTGAGTAGGCCAGAAGTGATCTAATGAATAACCTCCATGGGATACCATAGGCTGATATCCAGTGTCATGCACCACATGCACGACACCTTCGTGGGAAAACTTAAGACACTTATTAACCACAGAGGCGATCCCATTCATGGAGGCTAGCCAAGGTATGCCTAGCTTCGTGCTCTAAATAGGTCTGACTCAGGAAAAACATCGAAGACCATGTCTATGCTCCTGGGTCTAGCTAGGATGGACAACACTATCAATCCATAAGGTTTAAGAGAAATTCCATCATGTGTACGGATGATGGATTTAGTTTTTTTTTATTCTTCCCTTTACAAGGAATTCAAGGGTAATGTCTCCTCTATTACGACATTCACTCTACTCGCAGAGTCAACCAAGACCCCTGTCACAATATTTCCATTGAGGTGAGCGGGAATATATAATAGAGAAGGTTTGCTATTTGCTGGAACGTATTTGGAGGTAAATGCAACATCCAATGAGTTGGTCACCAGATGAGGAGAGGGAGTAACAGTAACTATGTTAACATATGCCTCCGGGTGAGAGGTAGAATCAGTCGGATCAATAATCATGTTGGCAGAATGTGACGAAAACAGCTCTGTCTATATCTACAAATCACTATTAGATTTTGCCATTGATTTGTTTGTATTGTGTTTACTCCCATCAAGATGAATAGTATTTTTCTCAATGTGGCCATGTATCTCATGACGCAGGCACATGCAACGTTCGGTATCATGTCCATCAACTTGATGGTATTTACAATATGTGTTCTCTTCATACCAGCTAGAGTATGGTTCTCTAATCAGTTTAGGAGTAGGTAAGGTAAGGATCTTATCCTTCACCAACTTCTACAAGATGAAATAATAAGATTCTAATAGCTTCGTAAAATTTTGGTCACGTTTGAGGCCATTGTTTTCCACAATGACTACTATATTCGCGACAGATTTTCCTCTTCCTGAGATTGATACGATGGATCTTCCCTCAGAACGGGAGCACGAGGAGGAACCCCCAAACTGAACCACTATCTGCTGGTATTCTCATAGAGCCACACACAAATGTGTGAAAGAGGGATACTTCATGAGGGTGAACTTTTGTTGCCAATGTCTCTATAAATTCCCTATGAATACCTTTTGCACATCTGAGTCAGGTAAAAAATATGAGATCTATGAGAAGAGTGCTTGGTATCGTGCTATAAAGTCTATAACCTTTTCATTGTCCCCTTTTTTGCATCAAACAAGGTCTGAGAAGGTCATCTTCAGTCTGATATTGGCTTGGAACTATCACAAGAACTGGTTCACAAGCTAATCGAATGTGAAGATGGAATTATCTAGAAAAAATAGTACCAGTCTAGTGTTGTATCTTTGAGAGATCGAGGAAACAGTTTAGCCATTAATGCATCATGATGGAAGAATTTTGTGCATAGGGCGTTAAAGGTAGACACATGTGTTTGCAAGTCCCCTTTACCACCGTATTTCTCAAATTTGGGGATCCCCATCCCCAGCGGGAATGGAGTGTTTAAATTGCAACCAACAACAAGCTGTGTTGAGAGAAAGGTTAAAAGATAGGTTGGGTTGAGGCCTGGGACAGGTTCACCAACTGATTCTGCATCTTCCTCATATTCTAAAGAAGATTATTTAGGATAGGGTCATTAGAAGATAGAGGACCACTAGAACCACTGCCAGAGCCACCACTGGAACAACCACCAATGTCACCACCACCCTGACCACCGCCAGAGCCGCTACCGATGCTGCCACCACCAATGTGACTTTCATTGGAGCCACCACCAGAGCTAAAGCCACCACCAGAGCTGAAGCCACCACCATGACTTCCACCAGCACCACCTCTACCAATGCCACCTCCACTTCCAAAGTTTTCACCGCCAAAGCCTCCACCCATCATTTTGCCAAATCCTCCACCACCAGAGGTGGAAGAGGGGGTGAAGTGGAAACCCAAAGGGTTTCTATTTACTTTGATAGTTTCTAAGCTTTCAAAAGTAGAATGTATATTGATCGAGAGGACTATGTCATTCATGTACATGGATATAGAAGGTATTGAAATCTCTATCTGCCTCTCGCATTCTTCGAAGAGGCCACATCATATCAAGCGACCAAAGCTCGAGGGGGCCAATGCTTCAACCAAACTGACGAGACTAGCTAACAATTCTACACATGTCTGATCCTTTTCCACCATGTATCTTATTTCACCGATCACCTTAGCAACCCTAGCCAGCTTTGAGTTGCCTTCCAGGTGGTTTTCCAATGCACCTAACCCCTTACCGAGACTAATGACATATTCGGAAGGGATATAGATGGCCTCATTCTTGTCCATAAATGAGGAGTTTGGTGATGTAGGAGGAGAAGGGACGCGATTAGTTTCATCAAGAAATCTAGATTTGCCTCGCACTATGTGCTCCTGTGTAGACAAACCAACCGCGGATCTGAAGAAAAGGCCGATAGTGAAGTTAGAGGAGACCTTCATCTTTTCCATCAGAAGGTGTCACAAAATTCTTTTAACAATATGCCCAGAGGTCGTAGATTAGGTTGTGAAGCTCATAAACTTTCACAACACACTAGGGTACAACAACCAAGAGGTATATGAGAAAAAATTTAGGATGCCAACAAATGGATAGACGTTGGTTCACGTTGAGTTCACCAAAAATGTGAGAGAGGGGGACCACCCAATGCAAGACCCCAGTTCACGAAAGGTCAAGAGCGGAAAGGCTGCCCTAACCCACCTTATTTTAAAGGGAAGTTAGGATGACAAGGATGAGAATGATGAGGATTATGAACCCTTTGATCACTCTGCAATCCGAATGTAGGAAGGGGACCAGGTGAGTCGGCCCTTTAGAATCAAACTCGTGTCTCAAGTAGCTCTCTGTGTGAGGACGGAAGCGCAATTCTAGGATGACAGCATGATGTGATGGCATCTCACAGGTGTGTTGGCATCCATACAACCAGAGAACTAAAAAGACAAGATTCTGACTCTGAGAGGAAGACTACTAGCCTAGCCTAGGAATGTTTAAAATGATAGAATGAGATTAAGATAAATGAAAAGCAACTATGAATGTGATAAAGGAAATGTATTACCACCAAAGTGACGAAGACGATCTCGTAGAATACTCTCCTTGCAAGCTTGCTCTGAGCTCTCTTTACCTGCACACATGGAAGGGAGAAGTTGTTGGGGCTGTATAGGGGCCTACCTTAGTCAGAACCCCATCTTGGTGTTTCCACCTCCACAGACAACCAAGTTTGGAATAGTGTAGAGAAATGATAAAGGAAAGAAAGTAAAAGCTACGTATGCAAGAAACACTACAAAATAATAAATGCTTACTCAATCAAAAGAAAAAGGAAAGAAGGGAGGAGCTTTACTGCTTCCATCCAAAGCACTCAAGGCTTGTGGAGGAGCAAACAAGAGGGACTCAAGCCTTTGTTTCCATAGTGTATGTCATGTTCTCGCCCTGTTGGAGTGACGGAGTGTTGATTTGTTGCATTGGAGTGAAGGATGTTGCTAAAAAGCTTGGAATGAATGAAAAATGGTGGAGAAAATGCTCAAGTGATCTTGCAAACTTCTCTCAAACCTCTGCTTGTTCTCCTTCCCCAAAAGCCAAGGATGGAAGAGTGAAGAATATGAAGGAATGGATGAAAAATTACCATATTTGGGTCGGGCAACCCAAGAGGGGTGTTACTCTTCGACTTCCAATCAAAAATGTAACGCCTTTGCAGTCTCAGTCGCAAAAATCTGCTAGGGACGTAAGCCCGCTACGCAAACGTCTATGCACCGCACAGGCATCCCCGATAGAAATGCCCCCACCAACACGCAAAATAGGTGCCAAGTGGGTGCAAGCAGTGGGCTAAAGTGGAATTAAGCCTCTGCCTTTGATTTTCTAAAGTGTTAAGGGTCAAAATGAGATTTATGTTATGGATACAAATTCATGTTGATACAATAGTTAAGATTGAATTGTTCAAACCATAACTGAAAAGAAAGAAGAATTCTAATAGGACCGAAACTCTGTAAAATAGGATTACATGTAAAACACACAAACATTTTTCAAAATCCTATTAGTGAAGGAGTCCTCTTCCAACACTTATTAACTTGTTATAATGATGCATGTTCAATCTCCACCAGGTGTCTTTAATCAGTAATTATCACATTTAGCTTAATCTTGAATTCCCCTATTTCACTGTCCTAGTCTTCCTTTTGTTGTGGGTTCAACTATCAACCACTACATGCTACAGTTCCTTCTTGGTTTCAAAAAGGTTAATTCACAAAGCATGTGCACGAGACTAACTATCATAATAAAAACATAGAATTTCATCCACATTTCATGCATATCTTCATATAAACCATGCAATAATATTATGTCATAACCATATTTCCATCATTATATTTTAGGTTCAAGTTTGCAAAATAAGTATGAAAAGATAGTATAATATAGTATTGTCTAGAAGGTATATCTAAAATTAGGCATGAAAGTAACAAAAAATGAGCTAATAACTAGACCCATCACAAAGCATTCTCCCAAATATCCTTTAAAGCAATTTTGTGAAAAAAAAAATTACCAACTTGTGGAGACTAGAACTTTATTGCAGCAACACACACTTCCTTAGGAAAAATAGGAGAGAGCATACAACATACTAGAGACCATCAATAACATCTCTCCACTATCAAAATTACTTTTAGTCCTCATCTTAATGTTTCTCACGGGCTCATCTTAATATATCATGATATTATCTCTTCTGACAACAACCATACTCAATAATACTTTACTTGATATCAACTAATGCATGACAACCAACCATGGACATCAACAACATCAAAGGTATGGCATACAATCAATGTGAAACAATCATCATAGAGTATCAACAACATACAATTGAAAGCACCTCAACAGAAAGCACCAATGACAACCCAAATAGAGTAAAGAAATAAGCATCAATGACAACCAATGTCAAACAACAATCTCACAAACATATGCAAAGTTATCCCCAAGTGTTGATAACCAATGCAAAAATTTCACTAAGTATTGATATCACAATAATCTCCTCAATTATTGACATCAATGAAAACCAATGCCAATAATCTCCCCCTTTGGCGTTGATGGCAACACACACATGCACATTCTCCCCCTTTAACATCAAGGAAAAAGGCCAAAAAGATCTTCATTTGACTCATCAACATATTCTCCCCCTTTGAGTAAAAGCACTTCTTCTTCAGCTATACATGCTCAACAACTATGCATCTTTGTCAGGAAATTATATCAACCTCCCTATCAGTAACAACCAACCAAATACCCACTCCCCCTGAGAGGTAGCACCCATCAATCCAAGAGAAAAGGACATGACATGAATTCCTCCCCTGGATAGATGCACCATCTATGCATCTAGTTAGAAAAAGAAGGGGCAATAATCCCTAACTTATGTTGGAGATACTCAAAAGTATCCTTTGAAAGTGCCTTGGGGAAGATATATGCAATCTAATCCTTGGTAGGAACATACTCCATTATGACTTCTCGCTTTGCAACCTGCTCCCTTAGAAAGTGATATTGAATATAAATGTGTTTGGTCCTTGAATGCATCATCAGATTCTTGGAAATGTTAATTGCACTGGTATTATCACACATTATGGGATTGGGTTCATTATACACCACCTTTATATCCTTCAAACTATGCTTCATCCAAAGCACCTGGGTTTAGCAAGATGCTGCAACAATATACTCAACTTATGTTGTGGACAAGGAAATTGAGTCCTACTTCTTACTGAACCAAGAGACCAATCTATCTCCCAAGAAAAATGCACTTCCACTTGTACTTCTCTGGTCATCCACACATCTTTCCCAATCAACATCAGTATAATCTATCATGCTCTCATTTTACACACTTAATAGACACAAAACAACCTAACTAATCTATAACAAGCTTTACTAATTTGCAAATATTTTTTTAAAGATGATAACATAATACACTACTTTAAGTAAATGATATCGTTAAGTTAAGACTCAAGATAAAAATGAGTCAATTTTAAAAACAAAATGACTACTTTTAGTTCAACATAACGTACCTCTTACCTACCCAAGTATATCTTGCATTTCATCACATCGTAATTTCCTCACTCCCAATACCTATACCTACAAGGTGTCTACATGACTAGATGCATAACCTAAGAGCAATGGATGATTAGATACATGATCATCAAGATAATCCATATCATTAATCTAACTAGATAAATCATATGGTACTTACAACTGGATTTGTAAGGAAGGATAAAGTAAGCATAACATCAGGAGAGAGTGGTAAATCCAAAACAAATCTTAGAAGGACAAGACCTGAGGGCTAGACCTATGTCTCGGGGGCTCATCTCTAATGGCCTTGCCTACGTATGCACAGAGGCTTCGTATTTTAACCTTTCCATCTTAAACCATCTCATACTTGGTTACTCATAATAAGGGTACCTCCCCTTGGGTTCAAAATATAACTTTACTTCAATACAATCATAACCTAATGAAATCAATATGCTAAAATAAATTCCCTAAAAACCACTCAATATTAACAAATATAAGATAAAGGTCAATTCTCATATTTTTATCATATATTTACTTATCAAATTTTCAATATGTTGATTTGCAACCAAATAGGGCAGCATTAAAATAGACATCACTTTTACATCACTTTTTCAAATTTTAAAATTTAAAATATTTTGGAAAGGTGAAAAGAATAAAATAAAACCCATAAAGTGTTTAATAAGGTTCTAAGAAATGTGAGAGCAATTTTATCTGCAATCAATGCTATTATTTAAGCACTATTCACCTAGGTTGTTCAACATCAACAAAATAGTACATTCAAATGCACCTTACAACAAAAAATTACAAACTATGAATACATTCAATTAAAATACATTCTAAAGGAAGGAGTAGCATTAGAAGCTCAACATAATCTTTCAACATAAGTCTTAATAAAAAACACATGGCAACATAATGGGTTAATATCATTGTAGATTTGATCAGCATGGTTGGAAGAACAATTCAAATGTAAACTATACAACACAATAGACTACCTAATCGATTAATGTCTTGGATCTTAAATAATAATTTTATTCATGAACTTTGTAGGACAATAGATGATTGTCTTCAACACAAACTTCTCTTTTGTGCATGTTAGAGGTTACTCTATTATCTTTTGGAATGGAACAAGATAATGTTATATTACTACATGACTTTTATGGACACGAGTATCTTAAGCCTATTGTGCTATGTTTTCTTTTTTCCTTCAATCATTACATCTAACCAAGTTAATCTTATAAATTCTTAGAGTGTGTTTACACTATCCATTGTATCATAGGTTTATCCATCATTGTGGGGATATGTCTTTCAAATCACCCAAGGTTACTATTTTGTAGGTTTTCGTGTCTCAATTGATAATACCTATGCCAATTTTAAAGTAAATTTGCAACATATGAAGGCTTAACCATACAATACACATAGTGGATGTTCATGGAATATGTCTTTCTAGACCTTTATAATAAATAAAATATTAAAATTACCGGAGAGTGATAGCCTACTAATAGCATGAGCAGTTTCCCTTTAAAATCTCTCCTACTCCTCAAGTAAGAGTTGAGATGAACAAGATTTTATATTTACATATGTAGGTTTCCTATATGTTAAATAAATGGGTTTCAATTTATTGTTTAAAGTATTGTATAGTATAATATTGATTCGTGTTATAAGGGAATACCCAAAACACAACAAGATTTCTATTTGCACAAAAATTTGTTCCTTGAGATTGACTACGCTGACTTAGAATCATAAGGAAACCAAACCCTTCATCATTCTTGATAAAATTTAATTTTGAATTCATAAACCAAAATTTGACTTAATATAATCTTAAATAGAACATTTGATAAATCCATTAAAAATTAAAACATCAATTTATTTTTGAAGGGTAAATATTACTAATTATTTCATTAAAAAGTTGAACTTGGAAAACAGTTGGAGCTCCATGAAATCTCGTGAATGACTAGTAAGGGTAAAATGAAAAACCGCACAAGCAAATATTTGTTAAAACTTAAAATCATCTCTATTATTTGAATAAAACCATAGTGCATGGAATCCATTTATGATATAATATTTCAAATATATAAATATATGCATTTGAAAGCAAGCCGGATAAAGAACATATAGCTTACAACTTACAAGCATAAGAACTGCAAATAATACAGTTTAATTTAATACTCTAAATAAAAGATAGAAGGGAATAATGAGATGTGACTAAAATACTAAGAGCAAGAGGTTCCAGCCATGATAGAAATTGAGAATTCTAAATCAGATGAAAACCAGTAAAAAGAGCTGAGGTGTTCAATTGGTTCCCAAACCAATAAAGGAAGTATGGAAGACTAGCTTCTAACACAACTCAAAATTCTACCAGATTATCATCTCAACCGCAAAAGAAACAAAGGAGAAAAACTCATGATTAAATGTGAATCACCACAATCACAATTTTTTTCAAAAAAAAAATCACAGAAATTGTGATCAATAATTAGTCCCTGTAGAGATTAATGTTTTCGGTTTACTGTGTTTTGCAATTAATTCTTTTCGGAAACTACGTCAGTAGAGAAATAAAACACATTTACTATGATTTACAGCGTTCTTGATTTTTCAAATCTAATTTTTTTTTTATATTGAAACAATGCAAATAATACAATAGGGGGCAATGAAAGTTGCCAAGAAAAAGAACAATTACAACAAGGCAAACAGCCAGGAAACAACCCAAACAGCTGCAAAAAACAGCAGCCAATTAAGACTAAACAATAGCTGAAACTGGAGCCACAAACCCCACCAAGAGCACACCCAACTACCCAACTCTAAATTTCAACAATTTCTGAAGCTGTTTAGAACAACAAACATCCTTAAAATGGAGCTGCAAAATCTGCCATTTGATCGTGTCCAAATGATTGTTGAAATTTGATCTGCCATTTGATCGTGTTCAAACCTAATTTTCGCTGGGGTTTATTGGATTTTTTGATCAGAGATATGAAGGAAAATTCTAGCGGCCAATCAAAAGCCAGTAATGGAACTCTAATGTTTTACGGACTATGGACGTGTCCAAAGAGAAAAGAAAGGGAAAAGTTGAAATTGGAAAACATCGAACCCCCTGTACCATGCAGATATGTCTTGTAGATGAGTATTTGAAGGTAAATATTGTAGTTTTTTCTGGAACAACTTACTCCCAGTTGTCTATGTTTTACAATTGTCTATATGCACTTCACAATCTTTGAAAGGAAATTTCATGGACAGTTCTGAATAATTACTGTTTTACAACCTATTGTGTTGTTTCCTCTTGTTTGGTCTAGGGATATACTTTCATGTGCCCTTTCCATGCTTCCACATTTTGCATATATGCCTAGGGGTTGCGCGGTACTCTGTTCTCACCTCCTTAACTTCGGTCTGAGCGATAGGGCAAACACAGTCTCTGTCGAGAGGAATCATAAGGCCAACCCTATCTATAGGGGTGCTCTGGTCTTACCTCCTTAAGACCATACTCAAATTTCGGTAAAAATATGTAAGGATATTCACATCTTTCATCAATGCTTGAACCTTATCCTTCAACGCCAATACCTTCACACCATTATCACCTTCATTTGCCAGCCTTGTACAGGGAGGGAGAGTTGCGGAGGACTTGGTTCTTTAAGCGCCTCAACTTCAGAAAGCGAATGACCTCTGTCTCGTCTGGAATCATCAATCCTACCTTGGACTATTACATGAGCGGTCTTTCTCAAAAATTAGAGGGGGTCTGGTTTTGTGCCGCGTTAACACGCACTAGTCTGGCATGAATACGGTCCACTGCCAACCCTACTATGGATAGGAGAATGCTCGCACATGCCCCCACTAGTCTAAATAGGAAGGATATAAATTAGATAGTTTTATTCCTTTGTTCCCCAGAAAATTAGCTGCCCCATTTTGCTCCTGATAACAGTGAACCACAACAGCCTTTTCAAATATACTATTATAGATTAAATTTTCCTCTCCGATGGCTTGGAGTTTCCAATTAGGGTATAATGCTTTGTTCAATACCTTTACCACGGCCAACAATCTCTCTTTCTTTTCTTCTTTTAAAAAGCCATTTGATAAGAGATAAGAATTTACTGTTTTACTAAATTGTGTGCAATATGAAATTAGTCTCTGTAATTGTTGACTTTGTAAAGCTGGGTCTGTGTAGTTAATGGGCCATGGTGGGATTTGGGTGTGGCTATATTATCGGGTGCTCAATTATACATTCAAATTCAGATCCTTGGGAAGCATATTGATTGATTGACACAGATTTTTGTTCAGCTGAAATGAGTCAAATAGTTTCAGAATTAGAGGGGCCATACCACAATTGGGGTCTATTCCAGGTAGAATTCCAGCAAATACTAAGCTGCTTAGTTTATTTTGGCTAGCAGTCACTGTTTAGCTGGTGGCCCCATGATATGAAGAGTTAATTTTGTTGTTTATTTTTAAACAGTCAACATAAATTTATATTTATAATAGTTAATAATAATTTGTGTAATTAAAAATTCAAAAGAAAAAATAAAAACAGATTTTAAAAAAGAGGAAAGAAATTAGTGGAGACATGCGGCATCTTTGATATTATGCAGCTGCTGCTTATTTCCAGCTCCCGTTTTTTTTCAAACAGCTTATTTTTTAGAATTTATCAATTCTTAAGCAGTAGCTGCTTAAAAAGATTCCAAATTATCCTTTCCTATGATAATTTATTTTTGCATGGGAACACTCCAGCTGTTTAAACTGCTTAAATTTAAGCAGAAAACATGCTTAAGCAGTTACATGGAGACAGAAGGTAAGTAGCTTCAAGATTTATGTTTATCCTAGCATCTACAATAACAACTCCACCTTTGCAGGAATTTTTCTCCCGCACCCAAGCCCATATGATTGAAAACTGGGAAACTATTTCAATGAACACATGCTCAAGGTCAACCTTCTTAGGATTCCTTTTCTTACTTCCAATCTAGGGGAGACCACTTCTTTTTCCTGCCATTTTCCATCAACTCTCTCAGGAATGGTCGTAGGGTGTTTTCTGAGGCAGCTATTGCTCAGTTTGTGGCAGATTACTCTAAGAACATTAGTGAGAGTTTTGGGTTTTGGAACTGGTCTCAAGGAGCTGACCATTTTTATGTGTTGTCACTTTGTGGGAAGTGATATTGCTACCAAGTTCCTTGACCTGCACATCAATGTAGTATAGGTGGTATGCTCCTCCATCTACTTCTAGATGCACACAGAGATGTCGCCTTGTCGCAAGTATGGCCTCGGCTGCCAGAAACAAATTTGGTTCCTACAAGTGAAAGGTATTTCATCATCTTGAATTTGTTTCACTTTCCATTTAGTTTGATCTATATCTTGAATGGATTGGGTGTAGGTGTTCTTTAAACGGGTGTCTACTAGGTTTTGTCACATTTCTCAACTAGATTTTTCATTCAAGTTGAAGAGTATTTGGATTACGGTTTCACGTAGGGACTAAATATATGACGTAAGCTATCCCTTAGCGAGATTTTGGTGAACAACTTGTCTACAAGATTGAAACCTGAATGTTTTCATACAAGCACGTCCTAGTTATTACATTATCATTGATTTCTGGATATATTTCTCAAGTTGTTAAATTAATGTTTGTGTTTCTGTTAATCTGTGTTCATTGTGACCTCTGCCGGTAAAATGGAACTCATAATTTCTGTACATATGCAACCATATATTTTTTATAGAATTGCTACAGTATGAAGACACTTAGAATTGGTGAGAAAGGAACTCATAATATCATACTGGTGGATGTGGAACCTACAAAATACCAAACTGGGATTTTCAGCAAAGAACTTACATCCTCTATTTTTTATTCAAATGACTTGCAACATTGTAAAGATTCCAAGAATTGGTGAGAAGAGAAATCATAACTCTGCACGTGTGGATATTGGTCCTCAACCAAAAGAACAAGCTGGGGTAGTTAACATAGATAAATTGAAGAAGAAATCTAATCTTAAGGATTGACATTATCAATTTCATTCTAACTCCCAAGCTCATATGGTTTTCTTTGGGCGTTATTTTAGGAGTATCTTTCAAAACATTCACAAAAATTTCTATTTGGTTGATTTTGTTTGCTATGTGGTATGCCATAGTGAATCCTTTGAACTGACACCCTCTTTGGTAGGGAAATCTCTGTTGCTAGGTGCACAGAGGTGAAAACTAGTGGAAATGTGTTGTTTGAAGAGATGGTGTCATCCCTGGACCATTGGGATCTCCTAGCCTAAAGGTGACCAGATCCCAATAGATATTGTTCCCGGGTCATCATTATGGCAATTGGTCCTGCCTTCATTGCAGTACCTTTTTCTTTTGCTCATAAAGATCAAGATCAAGTGGATATTATAGAACTTTTTGAAAAACATAAATCACTTTCAAATTATTCAGTGGATCAAGTTAAATACAAAATTCTAAAAAGGATATATGAGAAGCAACAAACAATTTTGAGCCCACCTTAATCCTCATCAAGGTTTACCTATCTTCTCTATTTTTTAGATTTTAACAAGTTTTTAAATGTTTATGCTAATAGTTTGAGAGTATTATTTGTACCTTTACCTGGTATCTACTACATGCTTTCGATAAACTGACCATATTTACATATATTTTCACATAAACAGATTGCCATCCTAATGATTTTTATTTTTTTTTGCCTTAAAAGGTTCAAAAACATCTTATAGATTTTGTTTGTTTCTACCACAAACATCAAAAAACTTTGTGATATAATGTCATCTTTCTTTCATGACACCAAAATACACTTGAAATAACTTTCTTTGTGACATACTTTTATTACTGGTCACTTATATTTTATACTTATGCATTACTTTTGTTTCATTACAAATTTAATTCATCATTTATAGATCTTCATTGAAATAATGGAAAGCTGAATATAGATACCAAACTTATTTTGTTTGCACACATGGCTATGTTGAAAGGAACAGTTAGTCAACATGGTTACATGAGCTAGCATATACTACAACATTCAGCTTACTCTTCAATCTGAACCCTTTATAGTCATTCATTTTCTAGTTATATATATTTTATGACTTAAAATAAGGCTTTAGTAATTTTGTTTTGCTTCTCTTAATTAGCCTTGCGCAGTCAACTTAATCTTCAATTTAAACGGGCTTCATAGCCGTTCATTTTCTAGTTACATATGTTTTATGAATTAAAATAGAATTTATTAATTTTGTTTAGCTTCTCTTCATTAGCCTTATGAAGTCATTAACTCATCTTCTCACCAATGCATGCAGATCATGTGCTCGGTTATGTGCAAAAGAAGTCTCGAATCATGAAGTGGCTTAACAAGATATTTAAAGGTTTTAATCACAGGATTTCTGAGGGTCAATATCATGGAGTACTTGGAGATGAAAATATTGTTTGGGATGTCCATTCTGGCTCTTTGGTAATTTGTATAATTGCTTTGGAACAGTTTGTAATAGTAGTTTGTTTGTTTTGCAGTCTAGAGTCTCTGTGTTGCTGTTGTCTATTTGATGAGTGTTGATGTGACCGCTCTATAATATTTGTCTCATAAATAGACAAATACATTGACCAATCTCTACTATTAGTCTCTTAAACATACAAGATTAATTGGTGCATGGACATGCATTCCAAGTGTTATCTATGTGTAAGAAAATAGTCAGGTTATAAGAATTGTTATTTCGTTATGGTTTAAGCAGAACATACAAGATAACCTTTATTCTACTAATACTGTTCCTTTCTAGTCTCTATTATGTAAGCTAGATGGCATATTTTCCACACTAAAAATTTCTATTATTCTCGCTTTATGGCCTCACTTTTTTCACTCCATAGTTACAAAATACAAACAAATGGGATAGATATTGATATGGTCGGAACCTAATCATCTTTAATCTTTTCAACCATCAATCTTTGAAAAAATCTCTCATTATTCAGGACAACAAAATCAAAAGCAATGATCAAAGATCAACTGAAAATTACTCATAATATTGTTTTCCCTACACCGAGACCTACTTAAGGTAGGGACTCCAGCTCGCACAGAGCCCTTGTTTTGACTGTTTATTTGAAGTGTAATTGCATTCAAACCAAGATTTAAATAGGAAAAATGTCTGACATTGATTTTTTTAAGTAGTTTTATAAAACATGAATATACAAACAAAATGCCCCACATCACTTGTTGGGTATTCAAACAAAAAAGATCTAACATTAGGTATTTCAATAATATTATATATGAAAATAGCCATAGATAAAAATCATAGCACAATGCCTGCATGTTGGGAAGTCAGGTTCTAAAAATGTACAGTTTGGAAGAGTGTAAGCATCGGGTATAAGATAGTTGACATCAGGAAAATTCACCGCAGGATAATTCACTGTTATGACAAATTCACCTCAAACAAAATTCACCACCAACAATTTCGCAAAATTAATCACAAACTTCTAATTCTAAAAACAAAATTTCTAAATTACCTGACCCTCAAAATTTCCACATAATTGTGATAAGAAACTATAACTGTAAAGTTCATAAAGGAATGATCTGCGATTAATATTTGAAGAATTATGGACATATAACAGTATTCCAGTTGCTTGTTTAAATGCTAATTCTAAATATATTTAACCTTTCATCATATTAAGTACTAGTCTCAACCAAATCTGCAATTTGGCATTAAAAACTTCTCGATGCATCTCTTCCCATCAATATTTAACTTTTACATTGTCTTTGCTTTATATTATTATTATTTTCTAGAGTAGGCTTATGTTTTTTTCTCATCCTATTAGTTTAGAATAGAATTTTCTATTTCCTTATTCATCTTGCTAGAATAAATTAATACTTTGTTCATATTCAACATTAAATTATGTTAATAGTTCTCATGAAATGCCCTTAAGTCAATTACCCAATTGAAAAAAGTAACCTTGCCAAAACTGGTTCTTATCAAACTAAACGCTCTCAAAGTTGCCATGGCACATGTTTTGAAGTATCTATACCCAACAAACTAAGATCTGTTGCCAAAAATCCATTGAAGAAGGCTTCTAAGTATAGGTGTTGCATCCAAAATTATTTTGTCTATCCATTTTTTTTCTAACTTATGATAAATTTGTAGGTTTTCAAGAATTTAATTTAATAAAGCAATACATTGTGAAAATCACTCAAAATATATGGTGGGCATGTGTGGCCCCTAAAAGAATATTCACAACTTAAAATAGCCTTGAATCCCCTTTCCATTGTAATTCAATTCGTTTAGTAAGCAAATTAATACACCATAGAAATCAATCTCAATTCATAGTTGTATTTACCTACATGTTGTGAGCTTCAGACCACCAAATGACTCACCCCTCAACCACATTTTCTCCCCATTTTACTACGCAACCCCTCCTCACATTCCCTTCTATGCAATCTCATTAAGCATGCCATCTCCTTGAGAGGTTACGCTGGCTACAATCATTCCCAGATATGCACAAAGTGGATTTGTTGGAAAGACGTTCGAAAAACTCTCCATGAAAATGTGTTGGGTTGGTGTAAATCCAGGTTGCAACCCTTTTAAAAGTGAGTAAAACACCAATTAATATTTAGGCTTATCAAACTCTATTGGGTCTCTAAATGCTTGTTCTTTTAAAATAAAATATATATCAAGACCATTAGTTATAGGATGAATATAAAATCATCTAACTATTAAAGTTTCCACTCTTCAATTAGAATTAATCAATTGATGCATAATAGTTATAGCCTAATCAACTTTATGATTATGAGGTATCTTCAAGAAACATACATTTTTTTAACGTTATTATATTTTAAGTTTATAATTATGAGGTACGCTTAAATATCACAATAATATCATATTAGCTCCAAAACATACTTGACTCCAATCAATCCTATATTTTTCTTAATTAAAGACCTCAATAGACTTCAAAGTAAAGGCCTATGAAATTGATTGATGAAATCATCTTAACAACAAAATGTCCATTTAATCTAGTGATGATAATCTCTTCAATCACAACAAAATTTATGTACTTGGAATGAGTAAAATGTGCACAATTTTACAACAATTACGTGATAGAGGAAAACAAGACTATTTATTTTACAAGCTTTTCACTCAATCTAAAGCATATTCTATATATCATTTTGGTTAACTCTTGTATTGAAAGGGTAGCAAATTATATTCTTAATTTGATTTAAATAAAGCCTTATTTTATTGAGGAAGTTTTCAACTTAAAGCCTAGCTAAAGTATTCAATTATTAACAATTAAAGTGATTATTTAAACTTAGCAATGAAACAAATTATAAATCCCATGTAACCATTCAACTATATACCCTAAATTAGTTAATTACTTATCCTTAATGCAACTCACTAGTATTCTACAAATACTCTAATGATCCCCAATTTGACATATCACCTTTATCTTATTCTATTTAAAATACAAACTTTATTTTTATTTAAAAGGTTGAACACCTTCATTTATATGTGTACGATATTTTTAATGACTAATAACTATAGTGTAAAGGATAACCTTTATAATATATCAAATTAGGCATCATCACAAATTGGTAGTATGACAATAAAATTTAGATCTTTACCACAAAAGAAGAGATGTGAATTTCATAACTATTTTTACTTTCATTTTACTATATTAATAGAAGAAGGTAACATTCCATATACAACTATTTACTTTGATTTCTATGTAGTTATTCCTAAAGTTAAATTTATTTACTTAAGTCAATTGATAATATGAGCATTAGAATGTCTTATCTTTCCATTAATTACTTATGACATAATAATAAAATTTACATTATAAGCATTATCATATGGGTTAAAATTAGCACTGGTTCATATTCAATGTAACGTCAAATATCCAATCATCAAAGATACCTAGATGCATTATTGAGAATTGATCAAGTGGCCTTACATAAGCACTCAAAGAGAAATTATCATCTTTCTTATACCATAGACCATAATCTGGAGTTCCCTTCAAAAATTTGAATATTCTTTTTACTGCCTTCTCATGAGATTGCTTAGGATTAGCTTGAAATATGGAAACCAAACATATTGCATGCATAATATCAAGTCTAGAAGTAGTCAAGTACAAAAGACCTCCAATCATAGACCTATAAAGAGTCTGATCAACCTCTAACTCATCAGTTTTTCTCAAGTGACAACCAATCACCATAGGAGTACTTACAGGTTTGGAATCTTCCATGTCAAACGTTTTCAACATCTCTTTTACATACTTTGCGTGAGAAATGAAGATACCATCATCGAGCTGAATAATTTTTGAAGTCCAAGGAAGAAAGACAATTCACCAATCATAGACATCTCAAACTCTTTGTGCATCTCTTTTGTAAAAAATTTACACACATCATTATCTCCACCAAAGATGATGGCATCAACATATACAACCATAATCAAAATCATGTCTTCCTAAACCTTGATGTAAAGATTACTATCTGCAGTACCTTTCTTGAAACCTTGCTAAAGTAAATACTTATCCAACCAAGCATACAAAGCTCTATGAGATTGCTTGAGATTTCACACCATATCTAGATCTTCTGATAGCTGGAAACCATCTGGTTTCTCAATATATACCTCTTCCTCTAAATCACCATTCAATAAGGCTGACTTAACATCCATCTGATAGACTTGGAAATTCTTGTGATCAGAAAAAGCAAGAAACATCCTTATTGCCTCCATTTTGACTACTAGAGAAAATTCTCCTCAAAATTAATACCTTCAACTTGTAAATAACCTTACATACCAATCTGGCTGTGTTCCTCACAACTTCACCATATTCATTCAATTTGTTCTAAAACAACCACTTAGTTCCAATCACATTCTTATCAGTTGGTATAAGAACCAATTCCCATGTTTGATTCTTTTCTATTTGATTCAATTCCTCTTCCATTGCCTTTATCCAACTATCATCTTTTCTAGCTTGGGCTCTACCTTTAATTATAAACATAAATTTACTTGCTCACTTGCTCTTAAAAACCTTCTCCTAGTCATCACATCTTCATTTTATGTCCAATGATATGATCTGCAGAATGGTTCTTTTGAACATACTTTTTTGGAGTCTTAGGAGCCTTTTCTGGTTCTGGTTTCTTCTCTCCTTTCTCTTCTTATTCTTCAATCTAGTGAGGTATATCATATTTGTAAACCTTTGGTTCTTGTGAGATATAATATAAATATTCATCTACCTTAATATTTATGCTTTCAATCATCTTTCCCAATCTCTTGTTGTAGCATATGTAAGCCTTGCTCCTAGTTCAGTAACCAAAAAAGATCCCTTGATCACTCCTTGAATCAAACTTTCCAAGGACTTCTTCATCTCTTCTAATGTAGTATTTTCTGCCAAAGATCCTAAGTATCTAACAGTGGGAAGCCTACCATACCATAGCTCATAAGGGTTCTTAATGTTGTTGATCCTCAAGAAAATAGATAGCAATGTAAACTACTTCATTCCAATACATATTAGGTAGATCAACTTCTTTCAACATTGCCCTATCCATCTCTTGGATAAGTCCTATTCTTCCTCTCCACTACCCCATTCTGTTGAGGGGTTCTAGGAGTAGATAGATGTCTCCAAATTCCATGATCTTCACAAAAAAAATCAAAAATCATTTGAAGTAAATTCACCTCCTCTATCTAACCTTAAGCATTTTATCTTATCATCCATTTCATTCTCAACTTTTTATTTGAAAACCTTAAACTTATCAAGAGCTTCTAATTTATCTCTTAGAAATGTAACCCAAGTCATTCTAGTATAATCATCAATAAACAACATGAAATACATTTCACCTTGTTGAATTCTTGCTCTTGTAGGTCCACAGGCTAGTTTGAATCAACTCCAATGGTGTTATAGCACATAACTCCTTGCTCTTGAAACTTTTCTTTGTTTGTTTTCCCATTTGAAACTCTTTGCATAAAGTGATTGCAGGCTTGGTTATCTTAAGCATGTCTCTCACTACATGAGTAGAATTGATCTTCACCATATTTTCAAAATTGATGTGTCTCATTCTTTTGTGTCATATCTAACACTCACTAGATTGAGCTAATAAGAAAATTCTTCCATTTGCTTCCTTTAGATGATAGACATTTCCATTTTTCCTTTTACATTCAACAATGTCTTTTGAACCCTATCTTCCTAATATCACATACATTTGCATGAAATGTAAGGTTATATCCTTTGTTGGATATCTAACTCTAAGGAGATTATGTTTCAAAAGTCAAATCCCCAGTCCTATTCTTTCCATCAATTTTTATGGCACCATTTCCATAAATTTATGCTAACTCATCACCATCAAACTTGACAGCTCCACCATTACACTTCTTAAGACTAACAAACCTTCCCCTGTCACCAGTCATTTCGTTATAGAAACCATTGTCAATCACCCAAGCATTTGCTTCTTCCTTTGCATGAAAGGAATTCCATACAACCATTGATCTTTCATTAACTCTATCAGCCTACAAAGTATCAAACCTCTTACATTCTCCAACATCATTCTTTTTATTACCACCTTTCAGGGCTATGAATAGAGTTTCATTATTTAAATCATTATCCTCATCTCCTGATGAACAGTTTCTCTCCTTGGAATAGAAACCCCTTTTAACCTTCTCTTTTTTTTTTCTATCATCTAATTCTTTATAAGGACACTTAGATGCAAAATAACCAATTCTTCCATAACTGAAATACTTAAAAGGTAACTTACCTTTGTATTTGTTTGTGCCTTTCTTCAATCTTCTCATAAAGTTTCTTCTACCTCATCAAAGTCATCATTATGATCAGTTG
This sequence comes from Sequoiadendron giganteum, assembly GCA_007115665.2. Classification (NCBI taxonomy): domain Eukaryota; kingdom Viridiplantae; phylum Streptophyta; class Pinopsida; order Cupressales; family Cupressaceae; genus Sequoiadendron; species Sequoiadendron giganteum. Next base: position 610,045,781 of record CM021103.1, read on the forward strand.
CTTCATCATCTATATTTTTACTATTTTTGAATGATGCTTCCTTCTTTGGAACATCTTTGTCAAATTTTCTCATTTCAAAGGCTATGAGAGCACCAAAAATTTCATCTACTGAATATTGTCCAAGTCCTTAGATTCTTCAATAGTAGAAACCTTATGACAATAATATTTAGGGAGAGATCTCATAACCATCTTCACAATCTCATACTTTTTTACTTCTCCACCAAGACCTCTAATGCCAATATCAACTCCATCCACCCAGAGCATATAACTAGAAATATCTTCATCCTCTTTCATCTTCAAGGTCTCAAATCTACTCTTGAAAACTTGCATCTTAGCTTTCTTTACTTTATTGTCTCCTTCATAAATCCTACTAAGTTTTCCCTAGACATCCTTAGCAAAACTTTAATTCATCACCTTCAAAAGTTCTAAATCAACTAATCTGCACTTGAGATAACATTCTTAGCCTTGAAATTTTTTTCATGCAACCTAATCTTAGTTGGATCTATAGGAGGACTAGTAGGAAAGTATAACCATCTTTGATAGATTTCCAAACACCAAAACTTAAAGAGTTTTGATGGACTTCCATTCTCAACTTCCAAAGACTTTTGTAAGCTCCATCATGTGCAATATCGAATCTTTCCCAAGCAGTTAAGCTTCCCCAAAGGAACTTGGATCTAATACCAATTGTTGAACATGCCCAAATACTAAGAGGGGGGTGAATCAGTATCTTCAAAAACTTTAAGTCCTTCAGATCTTAAACCCTTCAACAATATGCAAATTCAAACTTTTAACATGATTAACAACTTATGACCAAATCAACAACCCTTAAACAGATCAATAGCACTTAAAAATATCATCATTTTAATAAAAGATAATACAATGAACGCACATGCATGAGATAACACCAAATTTACGTGGAAAACCCAATAAAGGAAAAAATATGAAGAGATATATCTCAATATAGGAATCTCACTGCTTATAGAATTACAATTTTAAGGCTCACTACCTATTGACTTACAGAATAAGGCACAAAAGTCATGGAAAGATACAAGGGACTTGCAATACTGATGCACACAAACCTAGGAAAAGATAAAAATACAAGGACATGATGACATCCACTATCTGAAGATTTAGGAATTACAACATTTGACAATAGTACACTCTATTGACTGAGGCGTTGAAGATCATTTATCTTTTATTTTCACAACTCACTTCTTTAATTAATATTCTCATGCCACCACACTCACTCACCCATCTTGCAACTAAAATGTTCTTACATTTATATTTTCCTCAAGATCTCAAAACATCAATTAGGTCAACTAGAAAGAATACAAATAATGATTTCAATAACTTGGTCACACAAAAACATAATATGGTCATATCTAGAAGATAGAGAGGAACAAAAAAATCTTATTAGATCTTCCAATATGATCCCAAAAACTCACATGTTGGTGCACATCAACCTGAGTCGACAACAAGGAAATGTGTAGATGAAACATGTAACACAATACCAGTCAGCCCAAAAATACACTTGTAAATGAATTTACTCAATTCGGTTCTCAACAAGATAGGTCAGGACCCAAATCCATCTTAACACAACCTCAAATGTTGGCATAGAGCCCCAAGCACATGGCACAAGAAAGATAACAAGCCTTGTTGGCCATATATCTACAATTTTTCTAGAAAATCAACTCAACTCAATATGCAACACCAAAAAGATCAACCAATCATGTGCAAACCAAAAATATGTGTTCCATGACAAACAAAAAACCCTTCTCGATACTTATTTTACACTATCATGCCATAAACATCCACTACAAACCAACCAGAAGAAGTACACTTCATCTTAGAAGCACATAATACACAACCATGAGATAAAACATTAATAGATCAACTTACAGTGCACACCAACACATGAAAACTGAAATGAGACACTGCAAAAGCACTGAGAGAACATCCACCAAGCCACAAGAGTAGAAACATCAATGCAGAGAAATATGGAGCATTTTTCATACCAGTCCAGACAATCAACAAAACTACCAATACACTGTAAATACTAGAAACCCCCTCAGCAACACAGGTGACCTAAAAAGATAGGATTGCAATATCCATAGAGAAAACAAATCCCAAATCACAAGACCATATATTCAATAACGGAGGAATACGAAGCATTCTCCCAAATAGCCTTCAAAGCAATTTCCTAAAACATAAACTTTCACCAACTTACGGAGACCATAACTTTCTTGTAGCAACACAAAATTCCTCTAGAACAATAGGAGAAAGCATAAAACATATTGGAGACCATCAAAAACCTATCTCCACTATCAACATTACCTCTAGTCCTCATCTTAATGCTTCTAACTCTCATCTTAATATATTATGATATTATCTTTTTTGGCAACAACCATACTCAATACTACTTTATTGATATCAACTAAGGCATGAAAACCAACCATGAACATCACCAACATCAAAGGCATGGCATACAATCAATACCAACCAATCATCATAGAGTATCAACATCATACAACAGAAAGCACTAATGATAGACCAAACTGAGTGAAGACACAAGCATCAATCACAACCAATGTCAAACAACAATTTCACAAACATGTGCAACAATCTCCCCAAGTCCTAATGGCTAATGCCAAAAAACTCACCAAGTGTTGACAGCAATGACAACTAATTCCAACTCATTTAAAATACCTTTAGGCAGAAAATGATGTTTCATGTAGGTCATAAGTTATGTTGTTAAATTTCAAACTCTTTATTTGTGAAAAAAAAAAAAAAAATTCCTTCTAGAGGTTAAAAACATTTCATACTTTCTTAATAAATACTTATGCATGAACACTTGAGTTGTGTAAACATGAGTTGAATAAAAACAAGATTGTGTGTCAAAATAGCAAAAGCAAGTTATAAGCATTTTGGTGTATCACCCACATAGTAAGGTTCATTTCAGGTCATCTTTCTATCCCTTTTCATCAATAGCAGTAGAATTCCAAGTTAGGATAGGTGAGTATAAAGGGAACCAACCCTCTCTAGAGGTTATTTTCAACTATAGGTGACCCACAAACTTGGAAAAGATCCCATGTTTCTCTAGTAGGCTGATTTTTGCAACTCAACAAGGGTGCACTTCTAGGTGATAACACAACCGTCTCCCTCACAATATAATATTACACATCAGTGTTTTTGGTTCCATCATGGTAAATAATGATTCTTAGCCAAATAAATTGCACTCTATAAATCACACCTCACCATTTTCAATTAAAAACCAATACTACTACTCAATCTCTTCAACCACATGGCCTCCTTACAAGTGTATGTTGGAGTCATAAATTCTTCTTCAGTAGTCGACAAGGTAATTTTTTATTGCCTAGTACGTATCCAACTCATTACTCCTCCAAATATAATATACACATATTTTCTTGTATACCTGTAGTTGTCTAGGTCTCCAACCCAATCTAAATCATTAAATTTATTTACACTAAAAATTATATCCACATCATTAGTATCATGATAAAACAAAAAAAAATTATACTTCCCTTCAATTATTTGAACACTCTCTTAACATGTGTCTAATTTTCTTTACTTGGTCGTGTCATGAAATTAAATACAGCTCCCAGTACTTGGGAAATTTCCATCCTTGTGCAAACCATTTCATACATAAAAATTCCTATTGAACTTGCATAAGGAACCTTCCTCATGTCCTAAAAATCCAACACAAATTTAGGAGATTATTTCATACTTTGTCAACTAGTAGGGGTGATCTTATTAGTTTATTGTATTGCATCTCAAGCCTTCAAAATACTATCTCAAGGAATTTCCTCTAGTTTAGTCATATTTTATTATTTTTCCTATCCTTATATATCTTCATACCAAGAATATATCTAGTACCTCCTAATTCCTTCATGTCAAAATTATTATAATTTTGACTTTGAACTCCTTAATTACTTATTTATCATCTCTAATGATAAGTATATTATCAATAGATAAAATAATAATCAAAATTTGATCATTTTACTATTTGAAGCACATAATAATTAATATCTCTTATTCTAAAACCCATTTCAATCACATACATTTTAAAATTTTGGTTCCACATTTGTGAGGACTACCTTGATCCTTACAAAGACATTTTCAACTTACAAACCTATTTTCCCTTATCTTTCACCTTGTATTCCTTAGGTTTTTCCATAAATATTTCCTTCTCTATTTCTCCATGTAAGAATGTTGGTTTGAAATCCATCTACTCAAATTCCAAATCAAGCACCATAATAATAGATAACAATGTTATGATGGAACTCAACTTAACAAAAAGGGAAAAGATATAGCTATAATGGCATGAATTTGCACCCTTTGAGATTTCCCCGTTTACACACCCCTTACCTTAGAAAACGCAATCCTAATGATGTATTTTCCACATCCGCTTCCATCTTCCATCCACTTGGTGGCTCATTTGTGTTTCAATGGGGAAATTTTTGATGGGTACACTAGCATGATGCACAAACATCCGTACGACACACTTTTGTCCTAGCAATATTCTTTCCTCTAAAATATATAGAGGTGTTACACTTCTCCATTGGACACAAAGTGTAATGCTTCCTACCCCTCCAACCCACTTCAAATAGCCCTTTTTCCTCCATTCTTCCCTTCAAATTACCTTATTCTTCATTCTATCTAGCTTCTTCAATATTCTACACACGTTGGCTTCTCAACTTGATCAACTCCCACACTTTCAAGTTGCACCACTGATGAGGTAAAAATAACCTCATCAATAACAGTGATTAAAAACCCTTTCCTTTGATTTTCCCAACACTCTACTCTGCCAATTATCTACCTTTAGGATTAATAAGTGCTTCCTTTTCGAGGGAATTGTATAAAATTTATTTCTTGAAATTGCTTGGGATTTATTAACTCGCATTGACTTAATAGTTTAGATTTTGCAGAAGTAAATAGGTTTCTCATGCACCAAAAGTTTTGGGCACCGAAATCATAGAGAATTTGATGCACTGAAGCTTCTATAGTGTTTTGTTATTTTCTATTAAAAAGACTTATGGTTCATTATGAGCCTGTTTAATATTTATGTATGGATTTAAAGTTAGTTAGTTTTTTGAAAAAATTTTGAGTGGTGTTTTTCCACCTACTGAATTTTAGGATTCTGGTAAACAACTTTTTGTATAAGTATGTAATTTTCAGAATAAAAGAGATCTGGAGAATATCGTTATGATGTCGTAATGAATCTCTGAACTATATTTTCTACTCTATTAATATGAATAAAGAGAATCTTGTTTATCCTATTCTATTTTGTTGAGTATCGAAAATGGAACTAGATTGGATGGAATAGTTCTGAAGTTACCATTTTATGTGACCTGAGTTAGAGACGGAGAAGCTTGTGAGCTGGCCACTCAAGGGATAGTAGAATTAGATAGATAAGTATTTGACTTCTGAAAGTTTTGTTGTTTCTATTTTGTAAATGATAAAGTGTAAATTTTAGTTTCCATCTTGTTTGTCAATTGAAGTTTCGGTGCACCTTCTCTTACTACTAAGTTTAGATTGATAGGTTGCTTTATGTTAGTTGTTAAGTTTTTTAATCTGTTATTATTTAAATGTTTCACAGTTTCTTTACTTTTTTTCTATTTCAGCAATTTGTACATTTATTAGTTTAATCATTTCAATGCTTTCTAGTTTATTTCATATGCTTTTTAGGTTAATAATTGCTTACTCTTTAGTTTAATCATTTCACAGCTTTCTAGTTTAATGGCCCTTAGTGTAAGTCTCATTTTTGTTGTTTCATTCACTAAGAAAATCCAAGAGAGAGATAGTCAAGAAGTATCCTATTGCATATAGCTTTGAACACTGTCTGGTTGATATTTGTTGTAATTTTCAACTAAAGAGATAGGTATAATGATAGACTACCACTTTTTGGCACCGTTGTCGGGGATAGATTTATTTTTCAAATTGTTAGTAGGAGATACCTTTCATAGCTCTTTTGCAAACCAAAAATAGTCCTTTGGCTTCCTTTTCTACATGGTCAGGAAAAGAGGCCCCCACGGAAGATTCATACCAAAAACCCCCCAACTAACGTACCAACCACAAGTGGGGAAGAAGAAATCTCAGCTCAAGAACTCTCTGAACAATTGATCATTGTGGGTCAACCTGAGACCTTCCCGTATACTCCCAAAAGATGACTTATAATTGTAGAAGAACATATTCTTCTTCAAACTCCTGAACCCCGCCCATTTGAGCAAATTATTTTAGAAGAACGAATTCCCCTCAATAATATGGGTGACCATAACCCTAACCATAGGCATGCCAATGCTGATGTCCCACCAGCACCACGAATGTTTAATTACCCTATCACTATTGATGTATGATGACATGACCATGAAAAACATTTCCCCAGCTTTCTTGTCAACCTTTATGAGGTTTGTCTTCTGAAGACCCTGACTAGTTTCTATTCGAGTTTAAGGTTTTGTGTTAAACATATGACTACAAGACTGATAACCAAAAACTTAAGCTCTTTCCCTCGACTTTGAAGAACTTGGCAATCTATTGGTTCATGGGGTTAGCCTCGGGATCCATAACCTCTTGGAATGATATGGAAACAATTTTTCTAGATAAGTACCCAAGTTACCATCGTGTGAACGATACAAAGGAAGAGTTGTTCAAATTAAGACAGAACGAATATGAGAGCCTCAAAGCTTACTTGGGTAGGTTTCTCTTCTTATCTCAATGATGTGGCGTAGAAACCATAAGTGTTGAGATCTTAAAAACCATATTTCTTAAGGTTTTTGATGATGACGCTCGAAGGAGCCTAGATTTAATGGGAAAAGGGGATGTGTCTCAGCAGGACCTTGGTCAAATTATGGAGCTATGTTAGAACTTCTCTCATACTCGAGGAGGGATTTGACAAACTACTCTTTTCAGAGGGTCCAATGAGATAGGAAAAATGTGTGAAGAGATAACAAACCTTAAGACAAACATTCTAGTTTATTTGAATACCATGTTCAATGGAATATAGGCCAAAACATGAAATCTAGAGACCTTATCCATCTACTGCCCTAGGTGCCAAAATAAACATCTGTTAAGGGAATGTACTTTGGACAAAGTCGACAAAATTATTGTTTATCAGGTTTGTGATAAAGATCATCCCACTGACCAGTGGAGCTTTTGAATACCATAAAGAACTCCAGGAAAAAAAAAAACCCGGTGGAAGAAGAAGTCAACTTTGTAAATCAAAGAATCGGGGGAAATTTTTCTTATGGCCAAAGTTCAAACCTTGCTTGAAGACCTCAAAACAACTGGAATAACAATAAATGGGCAACACCTTGGACTTAGAATCCACCTCAAGTGCCTCCTAACTGGGGAATGTACCCTTGGAGGTCACCCGAGTGGGCAAACCAGTCACGAGGACATTCGCAATGACACAATCAACCTCCACAACAATGGTATCCTCAAAAATCTTCTCCTTAGTGGAACCAGCCCCAAAATCAATTTTGCATTGGCCTTAGGACAGGACCAAACTAGCAGTAGAATCTCTTACCACCTCCTCAAAATTCTCAATAGGATGAGCAAGTAAATCAACCACAGCTTTCGACGCAACCGATTCTAAATCCAAAGAACAAATGCTAGAATGCTCCAGTGTATCCAACTGAGCGGGATAATTTAAATGGACTCAACACCATATATTGTGGAAACCTACAATTGAGATCTAGGAAAACACTTCAGTTTTCAACCATTGTTGAGATATTGGACGAGCCTATCAAGGAATTTATTGGACCCACAAAGACAACTCCCATAACTGATGAACCAGCCCTAGAAATTATTCAAGATAAAATTGTTCCCCTTTATTCAACTAGAGCTCCCAACCTACCTCAGGAAGGGGAGGGTCAGTCTCTAACTGAAACTCTGAACAATTCACCTGCCAAAAATAAAACACAAGCACCTTTTCTAGAGTGCCTTAAACCAACCACTGTGGGAGTTGCTCCAAAAATATCTTCAACCACCGAAAATATGTTGATTCAAGAAATCAAACAATTTCAAATTGAGGTTCCTTTATTACAAGCCATCAAGGAGATTCCAGAGCTAAACCAATTGATCAAGCAATTGTGTATTAAGACCCCAAGAAGGAAACCAAAGATAATAAACATTGTCCACATAGATGGTTATCTAGCTGATTTCTTAGCTGGAAAGACCACTACACTGAAATATGATGATCCAAGTAGTCCACTAATAAAAATCACAATTAAAGAAGTGGTAATACTGAATGTATTGGTCGACTTGGGAGCAGTCATTAATGTAATGACTGTGGATATAATGGAAGAACTAGGTCTCTCCGACTTGCGCCCTACAACCATAGTCTTACAGATGGAAAATCAGGCCATAGCCATTCCCAAGGGTGTCCTTGAGAATGTTCTTGTCAAAGTTGATGGATGGGAATATCCTGTGGACTTTCAGGTAATCCAGACTCTCACACCAAAGGACAGTTACCCTATAATGCTAGGGAGACCATGGCTTGCAACGGTTGCAGCCAAAATTTACTGTAGGGAAGGAGGAATGACCATTTCACATGGTCTAGATAGAAAACATTTATTTTTGTATCCTCCTGCCAAGCCTACTGAATGTAACAAAATCTAGGTTGATGAACCAGAAAGCCCTAAAGGACAAGAAAATTTAGCCTCATTGGCCATAGTAGTCATTAAACAACATGGTGAAGAACTGGAAGATGAATTAGGAAAAAATATGGGGAATCTCACCATGGATTCAAGCGATGAAGACATGTTGGACATAGAGGAAATCTTAGGGTAGCCCATCAACATAGGAAATACTAAATTTGATAGTACTAGTTTCATGGGACTGCCTTGTCCTCTGGTGAATATCATTCCAAAAATAGAACATTTCATAGGACCATATGTCACAGTTGTCCCCTTAATAATTTGACAAGACCAATGTATATAGTTGTATCCAACCATCCTGGTACTAAATCTATCATGCTATTGCCAAGAAAAACTTTGAACATTAATAGTTGGTTGACCAAGCTGGAAGAACAAAAATTCTTTGATGTCTTAGTAAATAGATCCAAATCCTTTGCTTTGGACTATACGGATATGAGGGGGATACACCCCAACATGTGCACTCATCATATTTACACTAAAAATGTTCGACTTGTTCGCCAACCTCAAAGGAGACTAAACCCTGCTTTGAAAGATATTGTCAAAACTGAGATTGAGAAGCTTTTGTGAGTGGGATTTATTTATCCCATTTCTAATAGCAAGTGGGTTTCACTGCTGGTGGTAGTTCCCAAAAAGAATAGAAAATGGAGAATATGTGTAGACTATAGGGAACTTAATAAGGTGACCCACAAAGATTATTTTCTCCTACCATTTGTAGACCAGGTTCTGGATAACTTGGCTGGGAGGAAATATTTCTCATTTCTAGATGGATTCAGTGGGTACAACCAAATACAGGTTGCAACAAAAGAACAAGATAAAATTACCTTTACGTTTCCATGGCGAACGTTTGTGTATAGAGTCCTTCCTTTTGGGCTTTGCAATGCTCCTACAATGTTCCAGAGAGCTATCTTGGCTTATTTTTTTGAGCTGGTGAATGAATGTGTGGAGGTATATATGGATGACTTCATTGTTTATGGTTCAACTTTTGATGAAGCTCTCCAAAACTTTGACAAAGTGTTGAAGCAATGTGAGGAACATTGTTTGTCATTAAGCCACAAGATATTCCTGATAAAGGTGGAACAAGGAATCATGTTGGGACATCATATCTTTGTTGTTGGACTAAAAGTGGATCCAAATAAAATTAAAGTAATACAACAATTGGTCACCCAAAAAACCTAGACTAATGTTAGAATTTTCTTGGGGTATGTGGGATACTACAAAATCTTTATAGAAAACTTCATTAAAATTGCAGCTCCTATGTTTGCTCTTCTTCAAAAGAATGAGGAGTTCATTTGGACACCTAAGTGTCATTCATCATTCGAAACTATCAAGGAGAAGCTTATCTCAGCTCCTATCCTTCATGGGCCTAGTTGGAACTTTCCATTCCACATTTATGTTGATACATCTAATGATGTTATTGGAGCAGTCTTAGGATAGGAAGATGAGAACAGAGGGAAGTATGCTATATATTTCATTAGCAAGAATTTGAATCCAACTAAAAGAAATTACACGAGAACAAAGAAAGAATTATTAGTTGTAATTCATGCAATTAAGAAATCCTGACATTACATTACATGATATAAAGTAACAGTGTATACAGACCATTCGACCATAAAATACCTCATGAATAAACCTATAGTAAATGAGACGATAATCATATGGTTATTGCTTATTCAAGAATTAAATGTGACAATTGTTGATAAGCCAAGGAAATTCAATGTACTCATGGATTTTCTATCCTGAATTAGACGGGAGGATGGTGAATGTGCTCCAATACAGGATGAGTTTCCAAATGAAAATTTGTTCACCATCTCTACTAAAACGCCCTGGTTTGCTAATATTGCCAATTACTTGGCTACCTCAGAGGTTCCACCTTCTTTTACGACCAAACAAAAGAGATTCCTTATACAATAAATCAACCCTTTCAAATGGATTAATGGGATCCTATTTAGATGCGGACCTGACATGGTCCTACGACATTGTGTTAGGGCAGATGAAACCTATAGTATCTTAAGAGCTTGTCATGATGATCCTTCAAGAGGACATTATTCTACAAAGAGAACCTCCCATAAGATCTTAGGTGCAAGGTACTATTGGCCCTCTATTCATAAGGATGTCAAGAAATATGTCCATCACTATGATGAATGTCAAAGAGTAGGGAGACCAACAAGATCTAATGAAATTCCCCTTCAACCTCTGGTAGTCCTTGAATCATTCAAAAAATTGGGATTGGACTTTATCGATCCAATAGATCCAACCTCACAAGGGAAGGAGTACATTTTGGTTTGCACCGATTATCTAACTAAGTGGGCAAAAGTTCAAGCACTGTGCGTTGCTAGGGAGGAGCAGGTGGTTGATTTCCTCTACAATAAAATTCTCCTGAGGTTTGGATCTCCTAGGATGATTGTTATACCAAGGTCCTCGATTCATGTCAAAAAATTTGTTGGCTTTCACCGACCATTTTCAAGTAAGTCATAAGAAATCATCACCCTACCATCCTTAGGAAAATGGTCAAGTAGAAGTGACTAACAGGGAGCTCAAAAATTTCTTAACAAAAATTGTGTCATCGAGAAGAAAAGATTGGGCTAGAAAGCTACCTAAAGTCGTCTAGGCTTATAACATGGCATGGAAGTCAACTACTAGTTTTAGTCCATATGAGTTGGTCTTTGGGAAGAAGCATGTCTTACACATTGAATTTGAACTCCAAACATTGTGAACAACCATGGAGTTGGGAATAGATCTTAAACGCGCCCAATTAGAAAGGGTCTTATAGTTGAGCGAGTTGGATGAACTATGCTTAGAGGTTGTCCATCAAATTGAACTGGTGCAACAACAATGCAAATCATGGCACGACAAACATATTAGGGAGAGGGAGTTTCATAATGGGAATTGGGCCTTGTTGTTTGACTCCAAATACAAAGATCACCAAGGTAAACTCAAAACTCACTAGCTCAGGCCATACAAAATTTCTGAGTTATTCCCTAATGGGTCAGTCCAGTTGAAACCTATCGATGGTGATACCCGAACCCTCCTAGTTAATGGGCATAGATTGTGCATCTACCAAAAACCAGTCAATAAGGAGGAATTCACAAAAATGGTAGAGACATAAGGAGAGATTTGATGGATTGACTCTGCTTTTGCAAAGTAAATATAGTTTTAATCTTGTTTATCCTAAATAATAATAATAATAATGATAGTAATAATAAAAATAATCATGTTCATAACTTTCCCTTTCAAAACATTTCTTTTGAATTTTTTCGTCTCTTGGACTTGGCTAAATTTTGTATTTGTTTTTGCAGAACTTCAAGAAAATTTTGGTGCATCTCCTTAAGGTGCTCTGAAACTTATTAGGAGATGTGCTTCAATGATCCAGAACCTGTTAATGTTGTTTATTTTATGCTCCATAACCTGCACAACTCAAATAAGAACAACTCGTGTATCGCTCTTGTATTCTAGTCATCTTTCCCTGATGCCCTGAAAAGTCAAAAATTCAAGTTGTATATCTTCCTTTCTTCATCAGGCTTCATTTTTCAATGATGTTCTGAAAGTGTCATTACTGCATTTTGGGTGCATTCCTTATCAATGCTCTGTATTTTTGTTGTTTTGTTGCTCCGGCTAAGTCTTTCAATGATGCTCCAAAATTTTCATGTTTTGTTGCTCTGGTTGCATCTTTCGACGATGCTCTGAAACCTTCTGGTTGTTACTCTGATTGCATCTTTTGAAGATTCTATGGAAACTTCTGGTTGTTGCTCTGGACCGCATCTTTCAATGATGCTCTGAAAACTTTGTTCGCTATGTTTCATGAGCGTCATCACCAATGCTTCAAAAAATTTTGTAGTACCTTGTTTCGAGAGTGTCTCCACTCAATGCTCCAGAACTTTGTGTTGCCACATTCCGATAGTATCTCCTCCGATGCTCTAGAACTTATTCCTTTATGGTCTCATCTTTCAATGATGCTTCAGAACTTTGTAAATTCCCTTTCTAGTTCTCATGCTTTGATTTGTTCGAATTTTACACATGCCATTTCTTAATTTTTCTGTCATAATCCACGCCATATATCTCCATCCCGCCCAATAATACCAAATCTTCCCATAATAAATGCATTCATGATGACAATATTTTTTGTCATAATGAATTTTGTCATTAATAGTTAGCCCATACACCTCATAATTAAGGCCACCACCATTCTCACCAATGGTAGAGCTAATCTATTACGTCAACAAAGGTGAAAGAAATTCAAGTTAATGACGGGGCGTAAGGTAAGTACATTTTCTCTTAAAGTTAGTAATTATTTTGAATAAAGGTTGATTAATTGGCATGAGCCCCTTTTCTTTCCTAATTTATAAGATTGTGGCATGGATTGATCACATGAACTACGGCTATACTTACTCATTTTCCCATGCGTAACTACCATACTTATACAACAAAACTTAAATAAGATGAATTAATTATTTCCCTCCATTGATTGTAATGAAACCATACTTTCTTTCTTCTGCAAATCAGTAGCTTAAACCAGGTATTTTATTTTGAAGTATTTCTACAAAGTTTGAAGGAAGGAATTAAAGAGAGAAAATGGGGGGAGCCAAGAAAAAGTCTGAGCCAACTTCGATGGAGAAATTGTTTGCATTGAGAAATATTGCAAGCCTGTTTGAGAAAGTCAGATGGCTTGACTTCATCAAAAATTTTGAGGGACATTCAAAGCAGTTAGTGAAGGAATCATGGAAAATTTTGCAAATGGGAAAACAATGGTGTGAGGAAAGCGTTTTCGGGTAAGTGCAAAGATAATTTCTCATCTCTTTGGTTTAAAAAATGAGGGTATTAATTTGAGTGAGACCACACAAATTACCTATCAAAAATGGTCAAGCTATTTCATAGGGAGGGTGAGCCTCAACCTTTACTAACCATTGGTATGAGGGGACATAACAAGGGATTTCAGAGAATGACAATTCATGAACCATGGCAAACTATTGTGGCATGGATAATTAAATACTTCACTTGTGAGGGGAAAATACGTACTATGGTAGGGCATCCTTTTTGGTTATTGACCCATTTGTGCCATGGTGTTGAAGACCCTACTCTCAGAATTATTGTCCCCGCATTCTTGTGTGATTCATTTATTGGAATGATAGAGAGGTATAAGGTTGGTACTGGGCCACTTAAACATCATGGCCTAATTCAATTGATTTGTAAGCACCACTTCCGCAAGAAACCAGAGAAAAGATGGCAGAAATTTCTACAGAAATTTGAGAATGAAGAGTCTGATAAGCATTGTGAAGAAGGAGAATCATCAAGACAAATGGTTTAGGAACCCTCCTTTGTTGCCCTTGATGCTCCTGAACTTCATCAGACTTCAATCACTTCTAGTGACAATGCACCGAAAAAATTGCTTAATGATCCAGAAACTTTAGAACAGTTGAAAGTAGAAGTTTTACATTTTGAAGGAGAGGAACCTCCCCGCAAGAAAAAGAAAAAGACTAAAGCTACCTCTCAAGTAACCCCTCCTCTGTGAAGAAGCAAAATATTTTCTAGGGGATCCAGTGAAATTCTGCCTCTTGAGATACAAAATGCCCCTAAAAAGAGGAAATCAAGGACTCCAAACCAGATTGTGGATATTGACACCCCACCTAGTGATGAGGAAATGGAAGGAAGTGAACAACAGTCTAATCAATCTCCTAGGGCAGAAATAGAAATGCCATCATCTCCAATGAAGCAAGAAGAGGAAGGAGAATAGGCACCCCATAATGAAGAAATTGATGATGAAACTGTAAGGCAATTCTCTTCTTTTGTTGATAAGATTGTTGAGTTTAGTTCATTTAGTGTGCTTGATGCAGGAAATGAACCATATACTAAAGTTAGTATAGATATAGAAAATGACAATCTGGCTTTTCCTGGTAGCAATGTAGATGAATGATTTGATCAAAGAAAAGTAGAAGTAGAGAAATTGAATGAAGAAATTATTGGGTTAAGAAATCAATTGCAAGAAAGCAAAGAACAGATAAATCAACAACAAGAAGAACTTCAGGCATATAATGCAATTATAGGGAAAAGAGATCAAGAAATTGTGAACTTTAAATTGCAAATTGAGCAGAGAGATAAAATTATTGAACAGTTACAATCTCAAGTCCAACAAGTAGATGACAAGAATAAAAATTATGTGTCTAATATTTTGTGAAAAATTAAGACATAAGGAAGTTAACCAATAATTTCATATAGTTATGTTTCACTTTTGAAGAAGAAATAAATAGACAGAAAAGTGAATTAAATGCTTCTATAAGTAAAATTGTGGAATTAGAGAAATATCTGCAGTAAATCAATACTAAACCTATCATGGAGTCTAAAGAAATACAAACCGAACCAATTGTGACAGAATGGTTCCAAGCGAGGATACCTCCATTGCTCATGAAATGGATGGAAAGGTGTTATTTTCTTAGAGAAACGGCAAAGGATAATGCTCGATTGAAGGATTTGGTATTGCTAAAAGAATCATTTGATAGAGTTTATAGGGCTAAATAGGATGCTTGCCAAATTGGTGAATTATTGCTAACTTGTAGAAGACCATCTAGATTGTATGCCATGTTCCTTAATGAACAAATTATGAGATGGAATTTGCACCAAATTTACAATAATTAGCCATATAATCTTAATGATAAAGAATTTTTCAAAATATTTATCAAATCAACACCTGAACAACAAGACATGTTATGTGAATTCTTTGTGCATAATTTTCTTTTAGAAGAGTATTCAAATTTCTATGTTAATTTCTTTGTTGGAGAACTCTAGTTGAGATCATTTCTCTCAACAATGTGAAATCAAATTCACTAGAAAGGAAGGTCAAAAGAATATCTACAAGCAGAGAGAACTGTTTAGGTTGAAAATGAGATATCCTCACAAAAAGCCTTTTTCCTTCAAGGAAATATTTTTAAACTTTAAGTTAAAGGAGGTTATAAGTACTAAATATAACAACAATCTTCGGTTGTGTTATGACCACTTCCAGCAACAAGGGTCAAAGCCTATAGGAAAATCCTGGCATGGATGTGAAAAAACATATACCCCTCTTCCCATGTATCTCAGGAAGAGAGAAATAATATCACCCCTAAATATCAAGTGGTCATATAGGAGGGTAGTAGCATTAGATGATATTCTTGCACAATTGAAGACTGACTGGATTGGTATGAGATATAGACCTCCTTTGTTTCTTTCACCACCTCTTGGTGTATATGATAACACAAATCAAAGTGATGAAATTTTTGAAAAATGGAAAGCGGGAGTTTCTTTGCATCAAGGTTTCCCTAAAGAACTAGAGGAATTTGACACAGAGGCAAATGATGATTATGATCTTAGTTCCAAATATGAAGAACATAATGGGGGTAGAATGAATACAGGTCAAGTCCCACAGAAAGAAGCAGGAGGACCTGCTTAGACTTAAGAAGGGTGGGAAATGATGAGGTAAAAATAACCTCATTGATAATAGTGATTAAAAACCCCTTCCTTTGATTTTCCCAGCCCTCTACTCTGCCAATTATCTACCTTTATTATTAATAAGTGCTTCGTTTTTTATGGAATTGTATAAACTTTATTTCTTGAAATTGCTTGGAATTTATTGACTCGCGTTGACTTAATAGTTTAGATTTTGCAGAAGTAAATAGGCTTCTCACAAATAATCGGTCATCATGCCCAGCTGGAAGGAAGTTCAATTAAGAAGACTCAACATTGAAGACTAAACATCGACTCCATGAAGTTGAAGACAGGTGCCGAAATTTTTGGGCGTTGAAATCACAGGGCATTTGATGCACCGAAGCTTCTATAGTGTTTTGTTATTTTCTGTTAAAAATACTTATCATTCATTATGAGTCTATTTAATATTTATGTATGGATTTAAAGTTAGTTTGTTGAAGACTTTTTCAGTGGTATTTTTCCACCTACTAAATTTTAGGATTCTCGTAAACAAGTTTTTGTATAAGTATGTAATTTTTAGAATAAAATACATCTGGAGAATATTTTTATGTTGTCGTAATGAATCTTTGAACTATATTTTCTACTCTATTAATATGAATAAAGTGAATCTTGTTTAGCCTATTTTGTTTTGTTGAGTATCAAAAATGGAATTAGCTTGGATGGAATAGTTCTTAAGTTACCAGTTTATGTGACCTAAGTTAGAGATGGAGAAGCCTGCGAGCTGACCACTCGAGGGATAAAAGAATTAGATAGATAAGTATTTTACTTCTAAAATTTTTTTTGTTTCTATTTTGTAAATGATAAAGTGTGAAGTATAGTTTCCTTCTTGTTTATTAGTTGAAGTTTCGGTGCACCTTCTCTTACTTCTAAGTTTAGATTGATAGTTTGCTTTATGTTAGTTGTTAAGTTTGTTAATCTATTATTAGTTAAATGTTTCACAGTTTCTTTCCTTGTTTTTCTATTTCAGCAATTTATACATTTATTAGTTTGATCATTTCAATTCTTTTTAGTTTAGTTGATATGATTTTTAGGTTAATAATTGCTTACTCTTTAATTTAATCATTTCACAACTTTCTAGTTTAATGGCCCTTAGAGTAAGTCTCATTTATATTGTTTCATTCGCTAAGAAAATCCAAGAGAGAGATAGTCAAGAAGTATCCTATTGCAGATAGCCTTGAACATTGCCCGGTTGATATTTGTTGTAATTTTCAACTAAAGAGATAGGCATAACGATAGCCTATCAACCACCATTCTATTGAAGCTGCAATTTATTGTTTTTTGGCTCATCCTCTTCATTGTTGTGGCAACATTGGCTTTGAAGAGCTTGTGAGCTCACATCTTCCTCTACATGCCTTGAGAACATATATTTGGGAAGGTGATATCCATTCACTACCATTTACATTTACATCATCTACTCATGTAGTAGCATATTTGTTTGATTATTGCTTGGTATTTCCATTTCTATAAGCTTCTTTATCATCTTTCTATAATTGTTACTATTTGGTTGTTCGTAGAGGTGGAAACACCAAAGCAGGGGACTGATTGAGGCAGTCCTCTAAACACAACCCCCAATTTTTCTCATTCTTATGTGTGCAAGTTGTTCATCAAGTGAAGCTCTTGTAGGTCTCAACTCATAGGTTTCAAGGTTTGTTTTTGTCACCCTTCTCTCATTAAATTCTATCTTAGTATTGTTAAAGTATTCTTCTTGTTCTTTTTGTCATTTTTGCATTTTCCATTTTTTTCATAGCATAAAACCCTATTAATCAGGCAATTAGTAGGTTCTTTGGTGTTTTGTACTGTACCTCACACTTTCTATCCATACGAATGTCAACGCGTCCTTGAGACCCCAATGTGTCACGTTGTAGTCCCCTAGAAATAAATTGTCTAAGTTACCACCTAAACCTAGAAAATTGTCTCTCCTGATCCCTTGAAATATTCGAGTTAGCCGAAGGAAAGTGACAAACCAGTTGTCCTTCCTTTTCAGCCCTTAAAATCTTAAACATTTCTGAATTATTCATCTAGATTGAGGTAGATAGGGTAGACTATTGTTCTAGACTATCCCATGATCTAGACTCCCTGAGCATCCAGCCCCCCTCTACATTTTTGTGAACCCGGCATGAACATCGTAGCGTCAGTTTCTTTGTGTCAAAATTTTTCATCGCATGCCTCACATAGGTTGCAGACTTGTGCATCGTGAAGATTTATGGGCTTTACAATCCAATCTACAACCTTTGATTATGTTGTTAGGAGCATGCAACATCTAGAAATGGATTTATTGAAGGTCACTACTGGTCTCACTATTTGTTTTGCTTCTTGGTAAATGGTTTCGGAGACAAAGGAGAGCTTCCTTGGGGAGGCCACTTACGCTCCTACTCCTCCTATTTCTCCTACAGCCCCACCTCTGAACAAGGATGATGCTCTCAACATTCCTATGGAACATCACTCTAAATATGAGGTTGTTGGATCTCACAAATCATTTGTGAAAATAACGGATCATGGCTAGGGCCACAAACATTGTCAATGAAATGAGATATATGTTGTACAAATATTGGGTGGGCCTAAAGCTTCTCTAAGGCATCACCAACATAGTGGAAGCATATGTCCCTTCATACAACTCCAGATTGGGTGTTACCTAAGGTTCTGGGCCTGAAACCTCTAGAAGGAAGATAGGAGTTTTGATGCCCATGACGTCTGTATGCATGGTTGAATCATGCCCTTTTTTCAATACCACCTCCATCCCCGAGGCACCTTAAATTTTCAAAGTAAACAGAATCCCTCTGGGTTTCAGTGTCATTCATTCCAATTCTGGCAGTGGTAACTTTGAGGGCCATGCTGGTTCTAGTGGAAAAAGCCTTGGTGGAATAGGGGCAGTGGTTTTGGTGGCTTTGGTAGTGGTTTTGTTGTTGGTTCCACTAGTCATGTCTCATCATTTGACCACATTCTGAATGCTCTACTATAGAACATGGGGAAGATGCATAATTAGTTGGAAAATTTGTCCCAGGCCACCTCCCCATTGATTTTCTAGCCTTTCTTTCATCATAGTCCTTTATCCATATCAATTCTAAACACGCTTATCCCCTAGGGTATGGAAATTCCAAAGTTTGAAAGTATTGTGGTAAGGAGATCTGCAAACACATTTGTCTGCATTAAATTCCATGTGTATAGATTCATTCTTTCATGATGCCTTAATGTATAAATTATTCCCACAATCTCTCAATGATACAATCCTAGAACGGTATTGTTCCTTGCCTGACAATTCCATATTCTCGTTTGATCATCTTGTGAATCAATTTCTCCATAAATTCATGGTGAACATTGGGTCGAAGGTGGCCTTTTTGAACCTCGTCCAATGTAAGAAGGGAGAGCATGAGAAGATATTTGATTTAATTGTTTGATATCAAGTTTTATTTTCATAGATATCTTACCCTTTTCTCGAATCATATGTGCAAAAATTTTTCATCGGTAACCTATAGAAGTCCTGGCAGGAGAAGTTTGCTTTGATAAAATACCCCTCTTTTGCACATCTTTGTGTCGCACTATGAGAGTACCAGTAGATAATTCCCTAGTTCGGGGGGTCTTCCTCACATTCCTATTTTGAGGGTAGGTCCATTGTGTTGATCTCTGATAAAGGTAAATCAGTTGTGAATGTAGTTGTTGTGTCTAGTGACAAAGGCCTCAAATGCAATAGACAATTCATGAAGTTATCAAATCATCCACTTCTATTTTGAAGAAGTTATTGAAAGAAAAAGTGATAACCTTGCTAGATCCTTGACCCCTTACTGAACCTTACCTCAATTGGTACAAGGAGAACACATTATGTCGATACCATCAAATTCTCAAATACAATATTGAAAGATGCATGCGCCTGATTCATGAGATACAAGATCGTATCAATGATGGTACTATCCACCTCGATGGGAAAAAGTAGAATGCAAATAAGTCTATGGAAAAGGCTAATAGTGAGTTGTAGATTTACATAGATCCCTTTTCATCCCACTCTGCTATTCTAATTGTCAAACCTCCTATTTTATCCAATTTCTTGAGTTTTGGTCCATCCATCCCTATCCTTGTCTCAATCAATCTCATACATTGATTACCATACCTCATCGCTCAATCCTCGCCCTTAATTTGAATTGGGATTTCTATAAAATCAATCCATCACCTTCATTCCAACCTTAACCACAATCTTTGAAGTTTTTTTATTTTGAGATCTAGCTATAATGCATCTACATCGAGCTTATCATACATCTTGCATACTCAAATTTTAGAACAAAAAATAAAAAATGGAGAAGAGAAACGGAGGTGATTCAACTATGGCATAGAGATTGAAGTATTATTGCTTTATTATTGTGATTTCTATTGTCATTTTTTCTTCAATTTTATATTAGGGTATTTATTGCTTGAATTAGGTAGTTTTGTGGTTTCTATCATTAATTCATGCTTTTTCCCCAAATTTCCTTGATCTACACCACCCAGAATAATATTTCTATATTAGACATCTCCTTTCCATGTCCATGTTGATGATTTTAGTATAGCTATTGGATTAGTTCTAAAACAAACTTGATGAAATAATAATCACTTGATTTCCTTTGCAAACTGGAAACTTGAACACAAGATAAAAATAATTATACCATCGTTGAAAGGGAGACCCTAGTAATCGTGTGTTCCTTATAAAAATTAAAACATTGTCTATTGTATACATCATTTATCTTTTATAAAGACCATGAGCCCTTGAAATATCTATTGATTAAGCTAGTATTTCAAAGGAGAATATGATGATGGTTATTGTTGTTTCAAGAGTTGAATTTCAACATCATGGTCAAGCTAGGAAGAAATAGTTAAAGTCCAGATTACCTTTCTAGAATCGACACAAGAGAAGAACCCGATGAATATGCAAAATATTTACCTAGTGCAATCTTATTTCTAAACTAACTATGGCACCCCAAGAACTTCATGAAGTAGCTACACTACTTTCTATAGAGCAATATCAACCCGACATGGCATTGCAAGATAAACCACTATTATCATGGAAATCTCTTCCATTTACACTAATAGAAGGATAGCTATATAAGATAGGTAGGAATGATATCATGTGTTGGGTCATTTTTTAAACATGAAAGAGAGGATATCCTAAGGGAAGCACATGAAAGAATATCTAATGGTCATAATTCAGGAGACGTCATAGCTAAGAAAGAAAAGTTAGTAGGAATATGGTGGCCTACCATGTATAAGAATGAAAAGAGATATGTTAAAAAATGTAATGTATGTCAAATATTTGGAATACCTACCATGAGGGATGAAACTCCTTTACATCTATTCTTAACATAGGCACCATTTGAAAAAAGGACTATAGACTTTATTGGACCAATCATCCCACCGACTAAATTGTTCAAAGCTAGATTCATCATGGCTAGTGTGGAATATCTTACCAAATGGTTTGAAGGTGAACCCACAAAGGATTCTACAACAAAAAATTCCACTAAATTCATACATAAAAATATTATCACTATATTTGGATGTCCATTGAGTATAACTAGTGATTAAGGAAAATATTTTGTCAATAAAGGAATCTCAAAATTAATCAATAGTTTTATGATAACTCATAACAAAAGCACACCATATAATCCTTAGGCCAATGGGGCAAGTGAGGTCCTTAATAAAATTATAGGAATGACACTAACCAAAATGTTCCATAGCAATAGGACGAATTGGGACGTGAAAAAACATGTGATGTTATGGGCATACCAAACTACCTAGAAAAGGTCCACAAAGTTTACTTAATTTAAATTGGCTTATAGAATGGATGCTAATCTACCCTTAAACTTTATAGTACCCAAATTTTTTACCACCCTTACTCTCAGATTAATGAAAAATGAATCTTTAAAACAAAGAGTTGAAAAATTGCTGAACTTTGATGAGAAAAGAATATTGGAAGTCTATCACCAAGATGCAGAAAGAAGGTGAAAGAAATCCTTGTATAATAGAAACTTATGACTCAAAAAATTCAAGAAGGATGACATGGTTCTACTTTATGACATTAAATTTAGAAAGCAATGAAAACTAAAATTTAGATGGCCAAGGCCATACTATATTGATGATATCCTACAATAAAGAGTAGTAAAACTTTGAGCACAAGATGGAAAGGAGCTACAATGTTATATTAAGGAGAAAGATTGAAGAATTATCGTCAACCTCCTAAAATTTAAAATATTTCAATTTGAATGTCTTGAGTACAAGACATAGTTTTGAATGGGTGTGATGTTAGCAAAAAAAAAATAGAATAGAGACATTGAGGAAAGAATCATATCACAAACCACCACAAAATGTTTGCAGAGATTCAATTCAAAAAGAAACCTATAAGAAGAAATGTACATTGTAAGGGACACATCTCAATAGATGTGTACATATGTATATATACATATATATATGTGTGTATATATGTATATATGTATATATATATATATATGTGTGTGTGTGTGTGTGTGTATAATAGAATGTAACAATAAGAGGAGAAAGAGCAGAAGGAATCGTAGAGAAGAAGAATAGAATATAGAATAATAGATAAGGAGAAGATTATATATAAAAAAAGATGTATGAATGCATAATATATGAAGAAATACAATGGAATGATGAGAGTGTAATATAATATATATTAATACACTAAAATTTATCAAAAATTTGTGTATGATGTTAGGGATTGTCCTTTACCTTTTGTTTATGATTTATTGTGATAACTTGTTTGATTCCACACTATAGATTAATATTTGATTCCTCTACTACTACTGCTTTTGGGGTATATATGACATATAGGGAATACTTGGGGCATAAAACTTTGGTCTATGATCCCCAACTTTTCTTGCTAATAGTTTACATATTTGTGTTGTTTGGTGAATTCAAGACAAGAGAGTGTCGTTTGAATATTGGGATTATTTGTATTTCAAAATTTGAGAAAAAATGAAGATTGTCTAATAGTGGAACCTATATATTGGAGAAATTTTGGAAAAACATATTTTTCATTCTAAATTTGGAACTTGTGAATGGTTTTATTTTGTGGAGAAATGTTTTTTATTCCATTTAAATAGAATTTTTTATCCTTGAGAATAGTGCTTGCACAAAAACCTAATTTGCTATAATTTATCTAAATCTATTAGATGTTATGTAGTGTTAATACATTAATGGTTAAGTCATTATTTGGGGAATGGAGAAATAAGTAAAAGGACTGGAGTGGCTATGATTTTTCTAACTCCATTGGATTTTTCCAGGTTTAAAACATGATTGGGTTCATTAAACTAATAAAATTTGAGTTTAAATATTAACTAAAAAAAGACTTAAATGTGACATTGTATTCCAACTCTATTAGGATTTTATCTAAATTTGATGAAAATGTTGTGGGTGAGGGAAAATTATTTTCTAAAATATTAGAATTTCATATAGTTTGATGAAAAATGGGTGTTACTTGAGATAATCATGTTTCCAAATTCCTTTTTGTGTCTTGAAGTTCTAAAGCAAAGGAAATCCATGTATAAGATTTTCTTTTATCTTTCACTTGTGCAAATTGTGGTCCTTGTGTGAAATTAATTTATAAAATGAAATTTTACTTGAATGTAGTATGAATTTGAGGCAAATCATGTATGCCATGCTTATGTTTGCAACCAATGTCCATATCTTAATATAGAGGGATGGCCAGGTCAATGTACCACATGGTTGGATGGTTTTGACCACCATGCATGATGGGGTCATGGTGGTGCATCTTGGAGAGAAGGAAAGGATCTCATATCTTCTCAATTATTGTACATCTTAATTTATTGTAATTTGTCACATTTATAAAATTTATAATATATTGTTATTGGTAAACTTTTGTTTTTGAAAAGTTAAGCAACATTTACAGGGTGTTGTACCCTTCACAAGGAGCCACAAGGGCCAAAAAGGAACAAGACTAAAAAGCTAACATAGAAGCAAAAAGTAACAAAGATAGCACTTTGATAGCACAAAAACCATGAAAAGGCAGCCAAAATATAAAACATCAGCACAAGCAGTAGCTAACTGGCATTATCCCAGTTTTTAAACAAGAGGTAGACGGAATCATCACCAACCCAGTCTTTGTTCTCCTGGCCATTATTATCCTCCAGCTCCTCCTTGATAATAGTGGATAGGGTGCTAGTGATGAAGTGGCCCAGCTTCATTGTAAAGTGGATCAATCCACGAAGCCTATTGTTGAGCTTGTCCATTTTCTTCTCCAAGGCACAGGGCTCCTCCCCAACATCCATAGTCCCTAGGATCTCTTCAGGCTCATCAACCGGGGGATGCAAAGAATGAGAGGCTGAAGTTTCTTTTGGTAACTTTTTGTCTTCCAAGGTAAACTGGGGCCTCTCCACATTCTCATCCTCCTCTTCCTCAGTTTCCTCGTCCTTATACTCTTTGCTATCAGACCGCTCCTCCTCTAAATCCTCAATTACTTGTCTCTTTTTACTATTTGTTGCCAACCTCTCGAATCTCCTTATGGTATTCTCCCCACCAGTCATTACCATGGTTTCCACAATAGTATCTCCTTTTGAGTCTTTTCCTATTATGTTTTTCCCCTTCCCCTCTCTGACACTCAGCTTCGGCATACCTTTCTTACCATCCTTTCCTTTTTTGGCAGTGTTGGCCCTGTAGGAAGATTTTGTCGGGGTGGACTTCAAATCACAGAGGCTGGCAACAACACTAGCATGAGCATTACCCAACCCTCCCTTTAGTTTTTTGGTAGTCGGTTTGGCTTTGGGGTTTCCCGCAGTACCCATATTGGATTTTCGGGGAGGGATTTTTGACTCAGTCAGGGAAATGTTCACAACAGTCAAGGGATCAATTTCATCAATGCGCACAACCGAGATGGCTTTAGGAGGACAAAGGACCAGGTGGAAGTGGTAAAGTCTCAGGATAAGCCCTTGATGGAGCGGAAGAGATGGGAGGTCATTGGGGTTAAGGCTAGCTAGCTCTTTGCATTTCTCGATCAAATTTTCCAAGTCCATGAGCAAAAAGAAGGGAAAGCTAAGCAGCATCTTATGTATTAAATGATTTAATAGGGGAAAATGATAGAAGAAATAGGTTTTGAACCTACCTTCCAAGGTGACATATTTCACCAACGCTAAGAACAGCTGGTCCCAAGGCTCTGGAAGAGCTTCACGCTCAAAACCCAACTAGTTTCGCATTGATTCCTCGTTCCCCATGAAGAAAGCTTTCAAGCTTTCATTGTCTTGCTTCTTGGTGTGCTTAGGATATTTTTTCCCGGTACACAGCATTCTAGTGGCTTGCACGATGACTTCTTCACTAACTTCAAAATAAATACCGCCTATTGTGACCCTTCAGTCCTTCCACAAATAAGTAAACTGGCTAGACAAATTAGGGTCATGGCCAACCAAAATCTCCATTAGAGGAGCAATGCCACCTTCAGCACAGATGTGCCAGACTAACGGATTCTTTCAGAATTCATCACAGTTGTCCAGCTCAGTTCGAACGTGGTCACCACCCATTCTATCCACCTGCATAGAAAACCAAAGAGTTTGCAGAAGACACAAATTGTAAAAGCCATTAGGGCAACGAATATTCATCACAAGGTCATTAAGGCGAGAAATGCAGTGATGGGTAATGACGCTAGCGTGCAGGTCACATGCACGGAAGGGAAAATCACCATAGGGTGACTTGATAGCAGAGTAAAAGTGGATCATGAGAAGATTGCGGCCAGAAAAATAGGAATTGGTGGGCATGCAGGGTTCCTTAGCCTTGGAGTAAGCACGTGGAGAACAAGACAAGTTGGTCGTATGGATAAAAATAGAAACATACCTATGGGTGTAATATGAGGCCCACGCTAAACTAGCAAGCGCAAAGGCACTAGAAGGAAGCATTCCTTCATAATGAGGGGTCAAATCAGTATTTAAACTCACAGTCTTACAGAGGCTATGTTGAGTTAAAACAATATATCGCATAATCCCAAAGAGGAGAGATCACATGATACGACCTCTCAAACTCATCAAAGTCACTTACTTTCTTATTCCCTTCATAAAGCCATCTTTTTTATTCATATTACAAACCTCAAAATTTAAACCCCGCCACTTGTCAGCCACCTCAGTAATAGAGCTCATCCACCAGGCCCAAAGGACAAACAAGTGGATCCCCCAACCAGCACCCAACACCCAAAGATCTCTAAGCACATAATGAGTCAAATAGTTAGAATCCCTCTACCTGTCAGCCATCTCAGCATTAGCGCTCATCCACAAAACCCAAAAGATAATCAAGTGGACCCCCATCCAGCACCCAACACCCATAGATTTTAATTCATCATGATAATTGGTTGCTTTGTTCTCTCAAGATGATATCTTGAATTTTTGGCGGTATCTTCTCCATTTTCCTCCAACATTTAGAGTAGCCCCAACAAGTGTCAAGATTAGCCAAGGCATCTGCCACTTGGTTGCCCTTCCTAAATATATGTGTCACTTTTTTACCCCTAAGTTTGGATAAAAGGAACCTAGTGTCCAATAAGATATCCTTAGTATTCCAGCCAATTAGTCTATCCATATTCACATCATTAGTAATGGACTTAAATTCTCCTTCAATGTGGAGATTAGTGATCCCCAGAGAGACAACAATTTGGAGGCCCATGAGCAGCGCCCTAGCTTCCGCCACAATAGAGGACTGAAAACCAATACCTCCAACAAATCATGCAACCATAACTTAAGACATGGGAAATCTGGTAATTGTATATGTACCTTGTATTTTTATTGAAATATAGTCCATAAATGTTTGGAATTTTGTCTCTCCTTTGAAACTATGTAAAGTTTGTGACTTAATGACAAATTAAACCTTGTTTTAGAGTGAAAAACCATGATTGTATGTAAATTATAATGAGTACTTGTGAAGGAAAATGTTGGATTAGTTGTGTCATCTCAAATTTTATAATTTATGAATACATAGAAATTAATACTATTATGCCTATGTCCTCAATGCTTGCATTCAGAAGTTACACATGATTGCATTTTCCTAAATGTCAAATTTTCAATTGATGAATGCTTGCCTAGGAATAGTGCATTTTTGTTAAAAATAATATTAGTGAATTATGAATTTAAATAATTTTATATTATGATGAAAACTCATTGAATTTATATTTTTAAAAACATTTGTTAGCAACTCATAAATTGGGGGAGTTACACCATGTCTTATACAGGTTGATTTAGGCTTCTCGAGGCCTGGCCCTTCACTAATTTTAGGTTTTTTTCCCTAATTTCTTGTCTTGCGATGTTGAAAGATAGTTTTTAGTGGGAAATACAGCTTGAATATTGTAAGGGACCCTTTGTTGTAAATTGAGACAAAATTCTAAGTTTTTAGGAATCCTATTGTCTATTTGGGACCATTCCACTAAGTACAAGTCATCTATTTTACCAAGTGAGGCCTACTTGGAAATAGGGGTGACTACAAATGTTTGGGTGACCTTAGAAAGGAAAAGGGTGAACTATATTGTACAATTTTTTTTTGGGAAAATTATCTACATAAAAGTTGCTCAATGAGATTGACCTTGAATGTATATCTTTTCTTAGTGGTGTTAGCTATAATCATTGGTTAGTTTTGATAGTTTTTGTGTTTTTATTGTGTCCTTGATCAATTTGTGGTGAGACATAGGTGAGCTATTGCATCTCTTTAGTGGTCACTTGTTCATGGCTTGTTAAAGAATATTTTTGAGTGTTATGAATCCATCCTTGATTTTTTTTGAAGGATTGAATGTGTTATAGATGAAAATTTATTTTTCCCATTATTTTCTATCATTGATGTTGATAAAGGATTGTATGAGATTTATTTTTTCAATTATTTTATATCATTGATGTTGATGGTGTGATTTGCGCACTCTATCATTGGTTTTGAGGAGGTTATATCTCCTTCAATTATTGTTGTATTGGCATTGTTTTAAGTTGTTTGTGTAATTCTTCCACTCGTGATATTCTACTTCAATGTGCATTGACCTTATACCATAATATAATTCATGGAATCATAATGTGTGTTGGTCGTAATTTTTTTAGTTTTGATAACATTGTGTGTGCAAGTGTGAGGTTGCAATATGAGTTTTCCATAATTATAATGCAAAAAAAATTGTGTGTCCATGTATTGTCTATTAATTTGTCCCAATGTAAAATTTGGGGCATTACAATGAGCATGAGAATCCTTGTTTTTCTCTTCTCTATGAGACCTTTACCCCAATTCTTGTAGTTTAAAATCTATTTCCAACATATTTATGACAATATGCACCACTAAACAAATCTTTGCATAATCTATGTAAGCTAGTCGGGAATGTATGAACATAAATTTAAGAAAGCAAACCAAAAAGAACAAAATGTGGCAAGTGATAAGAGAGATAAATAAGAATATCATATAATTAATTCACTTCTCATATCAAGTGGATTATATTTTATATCATTTTTATCCTCCATATAAGGTATGTTACATTGAATAGTAATAATCTCTCAATGTAAATAATTTTATTTTCTTTTATATTTTTCACCTCATCAAGGAAGGGAGTTGTGGGATCATGATTATGATCAATGTATTTCTTCCTTTTGTTTATAATTTATCAAACTTTATGGGTGAATCCAATGCCTATATCCTTAGATTATCCATGCATATGATGATAAGTACAAAAATATTCGTTCTTTTTGGTTTAACATGTAAGATATTTAGACCGTGTTTCAAAAAAAATCAATACCATATGTGAAGGCTTGGAGGTACAAGGGTTGTTGCAATAGAACATATTTCCCTCCAACTAGTTTAGGATAATATGACATAGTATGTAAGGTAGGTTTAATAAATGCATAAGTTTCAAGGATGAAAAGAGAATAAAGATCAAGAGATAACAAATCAAAGGGTATCAGTATGCTCATACTATCCTCATTGGAATTAGATAAAAAACATAAGCAATGAAAATGTGTGTTAAGTTTAGAAAATAAATGTAAAGTAAATAAGATGAATCAAATCATTGAAAATATTTACCATTCCAATAAAATATAAACTCATTGATCAATGAGATGTCATGCTTCGATTGATCATAATTACCAAGCAAGAACGATTTAACATGTAATAAAGCCTTTTTTGTACCATCATAATAATCATGTAATAGCTCATAAAGGCTCATAGTGTCATCATTCAATATAGGAAATAATAATTTAAAGGACCAATATTTCCCATTTGAGAGGTTAATGCAATATCATCAATATGCATGCCATCATTGTGGGAGGTATCACTATGTGAAAGGCTATCATGAAAATCCATAAGGTTCACATGAGGTGTAGAAGAATAATCATGGGGAAACACATCATCATGTATAAAAGGAGGTTACATACCAAAAAATATTGTCGTGTGGATATAAAACTATCATGACATGTAAAATTAATATCATCATATGAGTAAGTGAAAAAAGTGTATCCTCATATGGGGCATAAATTTCAACCCAAGCGAAAAAAAGCTTGTAAATATTATCTTACATATTTATTTATTTATTTTGGTGGGGATATACATTCAGATATTATACAATTTTGGGGGTTTGGTAGGACACAATTCAAGTGCCTTGTTGTGTGTGCCTCATGGATTTAAAAATTGGCTTGTTAACACCACATAATTTTCACACATGAAAAGTTAAAGTACAACAACTACTTCAATATAAGGGGTTATGCTAAATGATCAATGAACAATAAGTACAATTTACTAAATAGTATGAGTAGTTTACTTATCAAAACAATTTAGATGAAGTAATAAGACTAATAGGTATTTTTATTTCTAATAATTTATAATTGCATAGTTCTAGTTGTACAAATCCTAAGAAAATGTGGGAAAATTTTGAAGATCTCTTTAGTAAGGTTGATGAATTCAAGATTCTATAATTGGATGCAGAATTAAAATTGTATCCCAATGCATTCTCTTCTATTGAATATTTCTTGGTTCGATTTAAGTCTTTGGTTTCTAGACTATATGGTGGTGGTGAAAAAAATAGACAAGGAACGCGTCTTCTTGATTTTGTCAAAGCTAAAATATCCTTATCAAATGTTTTCTTCTTATTTCTGCTCTATAATTGATGCTCTTAGAACAATACGGACAACACATGCAATGCCTTCTTTTGAATATTTTTGTGATAGACTCATAGGAGAACAATCTAAATTAATCTCTATGGATGTTATCACCTCTTCAAAAAGTCAAGCATTAGTTGCTCAATCATCTAAGGGAAATAAAAAAACTAAGGGTCAAGATAAGGAATCAAAATGAAACACTTTATTGGATTCATCTCCCTTATCAAAAGGGGAAATTTTTTAGGAGAAGCCCAAATGTACTTATTTACAAGATTATGGCATGAAGAACACCAATGTTACAAAAAAGAAATTTGATGATTTGAAGACTCTTTTTCAAAAACTCAAATTCAATTGTCTCAGACAAGCAGTTCTCTTTTTGCATCCACATCATCAATATAAGGATAATAATAAGGGTATGTCACTCATTTCTTCTACAAACAACACATCACACAAGTGGATTCTTGATTTTGGGGAATTGCACCACATGGTTGCATCTAGGGAATTATTTTCTATATTTGAGTCTTATTCATTCCCAACAATATTGATGGCAAATAACACCTATATGTCATATCTTAAAAAATAATCTATTGAAATTGGAGAAGGAACATTTAATGATGTACTTTGTGTATCTTTCTTATCCAATAATCTCCTTTCCATTTATTAGATTACACATATTGGCACAAGAAAAAAATTGAGTCCACACCACATTTCATGATCATCAGAGTTTTATAGAGTAGTGGAATAATTTCCATGGGTAATGTTGATCATGATTCGAGATTATACTCCTTTTCTTCCTTCGTTTATATCAACTTTGATGATGCTTTGAGTATAGATGACATTGATACCTTCAACATGCATAAGGAGATGCAATTTGAATATTTGAACCTTGGATTTGTATCCCCCTCATTGGTTCCTTCATCTTACATTGATATCACATCTCCATATACTATTTCTTTAGTGTTGAGTGTTCCTACACCATTGGTTTCTCATGATTCAAGGAAACATGATATTCATAGTTGTTTTTCCACCACAATTGATTGGGATGATTATGTACATGGCATATCAGACTTGTTTAGTGGATCCCATTTTACAAAGTTGGTACGCACCTTTGATGGTAGCCACATCAATGTTAGTATCAACCCATCTCCATCTTTGGTTTCTATTCTACATCAACCTTCACATGGAGCATTTGAGCAGCTTTTAGAGATTTCACCATTGTCTTTGGATATTGTGCATCATTCAAAGACTTTCATTCTTCTCACAAGGAAATATTTCATGCACCTATTTGCAATTTTTCTTCTTCCATGAGGAAGAAATATTGTTCAACATTTAGGGATCACGTTTTGCATTAGTTTTTAAGCATCACTTAACACTATAGGTTATATGATCTTATGGGGGCTCTATAGTCTCTTTTCTTCTCTTCTACGAGGGGAACATTTCTTATACTTATGTGATAGAATTAGTCCTTGGGGTACTCACAAGTCCTTCTATCTTCTTCACTTGTATATTTTATTTCTTTGCATCATCTCTTTTGGACAGGGGTTTTAATTTCTCACTAGGTTTTTCTCATTTAATATATTTTATGAGATATTTGTACACGAGTACCTAAGATGGACTCTTAGATGAGACTCATCATTAGTGCATACATTACTCCATAAGTTTCACTTAAGGGGGTATGAACCTCGGTGTTCTACTCAGTAAAATTTCCAACATTTCAAGCTAAGTGAATATTCTATGATGTTAGGACATAGAAATAAAAAAATTTCTTCCCATAATGTAAATTACATACATAATTGAAACAAAATAATTTCCAAACTTTCATTGCATTTCATTGTAATTTCACAAAACTTCCAAATACATAGATATCATATTGAATGAACTCAAGTATATCATTCATGATTACATCCTTCTGCATAAATGAGTACATGACATGTTCATAGCACCTCTAAGATTTATCTGGAAATAGCTATACGAACCGGTCTTGATGTCCCTGCATCAGTGCATACATTCTAAATGTCCCTGCTCGCTAGTGCAAAAACTCTAGTTGTCCCCGATACTAGCGTACACATCCGTAAACCCTGACCACCAATTGGTGAGGAGAAGCATCACTCAAGCACTTTTTTGCCAACCACGAACGCATATGTGGTCCCCCCGCACATCTATCAAAGATAGATGGCCCTACCCTTCGATGAATATATTGGTTGGTAAACCTTGTATCCATAGCCTATCTGAGCTTAGTGTTGTGTCCTACATGACTAGAACTTGTAAACCCACAATCTGGAACTAGCATGTAATACTAGATCACGATGAATTTGATAGTGTAAATAGTGGATACTTACACTACTTTGGCCAAAGTGTTCTTAAGCAATAAACTAAATCAAGGTCAATCTATTCACATACACTTCTACAAGCTTGGTTTAGATCCTGCCCATTCATATACTATGTTTAGATAGTTTCCTACCCTAGGTAATCCCTAACCTCATAAATAGCCTTTTTCTCTGTCAAATACCTTCTATGATATCTTATGGGTATTCCCACCCTTGGAATAAACTTTCCTAGTCCACGAGTTCACTTAGAATAGACAAGCCATCCACTGCAAAAGACAATCTAGTTCCAAGTGTAACTCAATAATCTAGAGAGTAGCTATATAAGCTTCTTCTATTTATGGAATAATTATTCATAAATGATCGACTCTAATCAGTACTATATCATAATAATAAGTGGTTCCCATCAAGAGAATAGCCACATCAATGATTGACCTCAATCAAAGCATAATCATAACAATAGATTCTTCCCTTTGAGAGTGTACCCCTTTTAATAAAAGAGCTAATCAAAGTAGAGCCTTGTTAACAATATGACATCATTTCAAGAGTGTAAAGTAATTAACCAATCAGCTACTTTAACTCACTAGGTATTCCGCCTATGTTTCTAATCATATAGAATTCTATAAGCTAAAGTGATTTACACATCCACATGGGCACATCTTAATCTCAATATTCCCTTCCCAATCTTAGGATAAACAATCCTAGGAGTAGACATTAGCTATTTGAGTTAAATCAATAACCTAGCCAAGAGTAACACTTATGCCACTCATGTTTAATCATATCTAGCATGTAATTCCTATGATAAACATCGGCCTTGTATTATGGGGTACATACAAGCACATCATAAAAACAACATAAAAGCTATTATTTCCTTTCCAAAGAAATTCTAGTTATCCTAAATGCAAGTACTCATAAAAGAAACTTCAAAGCATTCATGGAGAACAATCTTTCAAAAGCTAAAATAATAAAATAATAAATATCCCCATGCCTATTTTTGCTTATCCAATCAATTGACAGTAATGCAGCCTCTCCAAACAACAATAATCTTGGTTATAGCATCCCAAGAGATGTCAGAATAAACCTCTAATACTCAAGTTGATAGAATATTTCTCTCAAATATTGTACTCTTTCAATATAACTAAACTCTCTCTCTCAATAAAATCGAGTAAAGTTGAAAATAATGCAGTAAAATTGCTTGCAAGAATGCGTCTTCAACAAGTGATCAAGCACCACTATTTATATAACTATTTGGTAACTACTCAGCCTATAGTTTAGGCATGATTTTTTACAGTAGCAAGAATGCACAACAACACATATATCATAGAAAAAAGGTGGTGAATATGTAAGCTCATACTCATCAAAAATATCTACAGATCAGCCTTGCTTGATCGACAACAAATAGAGACTTATTTAAATCTGCACATGGATAATTCGAATTATCTCAAACAATGGACATCTATAGGTATAAGTAATCAAAGGTGGTGCAAAATCTTCCACACTATTCTCAAATTTGATGTGGTTTCCATTCAATTAGAAGCAATCAATAACCAATTTGCAACACCATGCTTTCATCGACTTAGTCTGGCTATGAGTCAATTCAAATATTTATTCACTTTGACAAAGTCGTCGACCTATTACTCACCTCTTAATAGATGTTGGTTCTAGCTCAAAGACATGGTACTTAAAGTTTTACCAAGTCAAAGAAGATCCTACTATAGGCATCGACTAAGTCTTCAACATGCATCGACACAATGCAACAAGCTATATGAAATATATGTGTTCCACAAAGCATGGTAGCAAGAGTAAAACTCAGCTTCTCAAAACATAGTCATAAGTAATAAATAATCGACCTCTAATACTTTGTACAATAGTCATACAAATTGTCCCCTATACCTTGCAAAGCGTTTGGCTTTGTATTCTCCAAAGGCTATGCTAAATGCTTTAAGCACCCAACAATAATAGTTTATATCTAAATCCAACCTTTTCACTATACTTTGCTTACTAATAATCAATGTATCCTCTCCAAGGCAGCAAGTGAAAGAGTTTCATTCACTAACTATTTACATAATGTGTGACCTTTTTGTAGTCTTTGTTATTCTATAGTGCAGTGCGCAGCCCTCCTTGTATATGTGCTAGCTATATTCATATTATTTATGCACTATATAACTAGCGCTATGTAATTTAGCAACATATAATATATGTGTGTATACAGTATATACAATATATGTGTGTGTATACATATATATATATATATATATATATATATATATAAATTGACCCATATGACAATAAATACCCCTCATTCGATATCTCAAATGCATGACAATTATTACATAAATTTGTACATTTATAGTACATATATATAAATATGCATACGCACCTCTATGTAAGCATTGATGCTTACGTGTGTGTGTGTATATATATATATATATATGTATATATATGCATTGACATATATATAAATATATATTTAATAGTAATACGATAATCTTGAGTATAGACCATTGCTTTGGTAGTCAAGCATGCATAGATGTTATATATATTTATTTATTTATACATATATTCATTATTTTCAAGCATGAATGCTCACATGTATATATGTAAATGCATATATATATATAAACACTCATCAACCACAAAATCAAGCATAGTAATATAAGGAAGGAACTCACAAGCTCAACAGATAATCATCACCCAATAATGCACTCGATGACAAACAAAACCCATACTAATGCAGACGGCTCTAGGAAAATTCATTGCCAACAATTCACCGAAAGAAAAATTCACCGCCAACAATTCATCGATATTTCTTAATATATATTTCAAAAACTTGATGAATTGTTGGTGGTGAATTTTACTTGGCGTTGAATTTTCCATGGCGGTGAATTGCTAACAGTGAATTTTCCTTCGATGAATTTGTCGGATGTCAATGCAGACACATAAAACTAACGATGACTTACCAACTTCCCTCCTCTATGTCTAGTCTCAACCATTCTCCTATGAGTGTGTGTAAGCTCAAATAGGCTACATTACTGGTTATTTGACCAATCACTTCTCCTAAGTGATACTTCCCCTCCACCTGGAGGAATGAACATATACCTACATCCACATTCTCAAAATATGTCCAAGGTAGTCAGGTGCTCAACAAAATATGCATTACACATAAAACATCTCCAAAGTTAGAGTATCAATTTGATAACCTTCCATTCACATATATGCAGTACTTTTCACAACATCAAATGAGATAACATACATTCATAATGCATCAATAATAAAGTGCAAGCATATTTTATTCACCATCATAATTTACATTACATTCACATTTTACCCTACATAGTAATAGTAAATAGTAATTACAGAATTGGGGTGTAATAGGGTGTTAGTGTAAATAGTCATTATCATACCTAGTTAGTTGATCACCTTTCTAGGATTGACCTATTCACACCTAGCTTAAGTTTACTTAGGTTTCTTTAATTTTTTTCTCATTTCATATGGTTGAGACATGTGCCCTCATGACTTGAGACACCTATTGACACTTGCTTAGAGTCTTGTCAAGTGAGCTCACAAGTGTCCCATCTTTTGAGGGGTAGTCATAGTTTCACTCCTACCTTCTCACCTCCTCATTCTTGCCTATATATGCAAGGCTTGATCATTGTATTTACACTCTTTATTTGTATATTGATAGACATACTATTATGTTTATTTTGTTCACTTGTGGAAGTTTTTTTGGTACTCTTGATCTTGGCATTCTCCAACAATAATATGGCACAAATTCCACTCACATAGGTACAAAAAATAGATATCCTCACTATGCTTGTTGTCCTTAGATTTTGTGTAGGCCTATAAGTTTATGGGGGTTGATTCCATATCAATTGATCTATAACATGCCATGTGAATTTGATCTGATTTAGTGTGAGCTCCACTCCTCACTAACTATTGAGGATTGATAGTATTTAGAAATACCTTAAGGAAATTATCAAATTGCAAGCATCATGTTCTAGGTTGACCCCCTTGACTAGATTGGTTGAAAACGCTAAAAAAAACACTCTTTAATCATACAAATATCATAAAATAATTTGATGCAAAATGAGGTTCCTTTTATTACTCTAAAGTGAAGTGTTCGTAGAATGATTACCTTCTTTAATGCAATAGATGTAGATATAAATTTAATGATCATGTTTGAAATTGAACTAATGCACACTAAATGTCTTTAAATACTAAGACGACATTTAATTGTGTTAAACATGCATTTAGTGAATAGTGGAATAGGTGAAAGTTGACAAAGATTTAAAATTTGAATTTTGGGTCCATTCCATGTGGTGCGAGATTGACCCAAGACAAAAAGAAAAATGTTCACATTAAGGTGGTATATAAATATCTAAAATTGTGCAAACATAGATGTGATAAAAGGTTAATTATGAGAAATGTATTAGAACACATGCAAATATAGATAAAATAAGGTCAAATATATGATAATGAGTATAATTAAAACAAATGACAAATAAAATAATGAGCCCAACTTTACACAATAGAACACCATTTATCAACATCTAATTACATTAAAACATTCCATAAAAATATGCAAATTTCACCATTAGAAGTTTTTAGGAACAATATTGAAGATTTCCTATTATTATATAGGTATGCATATTTTTATATAAGGTATATGTAATAGCATTGTGTTATATTATTGTAGAAATTTTAGTTCTAAATTTCAACAAACAAAATAAGATGTCTCTAAATTAGTATTATGTAAATTGTGGTTTCAACATCAAAATAAGGTATAAGTAAATATGGAAGCCACAATTAACATAATACTAAGTTAGACATAGTAAATATGACTTTAGTAAATATTTTGATTGAAATTGGAGCTTATGTACCCGATTCAAATAAAAAACGGAATTAAAGTTCAAGAGTAGTAGAGAGAATAATGTCCTATAGTTTTGATTATGAATGACTCTTGCTTTTGCATTGTGTTATATTATTGTAGAAATTTTAGTTCTAAACTTCAACAAACAAAATAATATATATGTTTAAATTAGAACTAGCATACATATATTAATTAATAATATATATAAAAAACGCTGAAATTTATCATTATCGAAGTGTCTATTGACTTGAGGAAAAATGCTTAAATCTTCATTAACGTTAATTTCAAAAGTAATATATATGATTACATTGTTTCTTTTCAAAATAAAGATAATTCTGTAAAAATAAATATAAAATGTTAAAATAAAATTGAATTTCAATTTTTTATAATTAATATTGTTTCTTTACTTAACATTGTTCTTCTTAAATTTTAAATATAAAATATTTTTTAAAACTTTTTTGATGTTATACACTCTTTTAAAATATTAACTCTTTTTTTAGTTTTCAATGTATTATATTCTTTTTCTAATTATGTTATGTCTCTCCAAATATGCATTCCTCTATCTAATCACTGTTTTCAAGGCGTTTTCACCCCTAGCATGTTGGGTATGGAACTTTTGATAACGATGTCGTTGGCCTAGAAAAAACAAAACAAAAACATTTCCATTTTCCTGTTCTATTATTCCTTAATAGAATTTAATGTGTACTTGGAAATTGTTTTCACTGTTATCTTTAATTAGTTGATTTTATTACTTCACATATGCCCAAGATTTATTGGCTAGGTTATTTCATGGCATAGATGGGTTGGCATTATATTAATAATCAATAATTAAAATTATGTATTTGCCTCTATGATTTACTTGCATAGCAGAACATTAATTTCATTGAATCATACGATGACTCTTTTGAATACACATGTTTAAATTTTGTAATGGCTTACATTTATAGTACAACTCTTCTTATCCGCTGAATAAGGGGTTATATATTATATTTAATAAGATGATTGAAAATCAAGATTGATAAATTCATCTATATGTCTAGCATATGTTATATCTCTATGATCATAAGTGATGATTGATATTTATATAATGTGTGGTCTATGAATATTTTTGTATTGCTACATCGATCTAGACAATAGCATTGATTACTCCTTAATCAATAGAGTTATCATTGAATTTTAATTGAGATTTCCGAGCAAGGGTGTTTTCAGTTATTTGGTTTTTTTTCCCTTACTTTTCTGAGCGAGCATCTTACATACCTTGTGGTGGGATCGATTTTAAGGGATTGCATTAAGAGAGACTAGAAAATGTCATAGAATGACCTCATGATTGCTAACCTAAAAGGTAAGTCTATGTCTACCAGCTATACATTCAGTTTGTTGAAGAAGTTCTAGGACTCGCTCGACTAGGAGTAATTTATGGAAGAATACACAAAAGAGAACCACATTGATCATGCACCAAATGATATAGAAAAGTCTCTAGGTACATAAATGGCTTGAAGACCTCAATCTAATATAGCATTTAATTTTTTGTAGATTTATTCTATAGAGGAGGCCTACCATCTACATTTAGAGAAAATAAATTATTTCACATAAAACAAAGCATGTGGAAGAAAGGAACAGGTAGAAAGGTAAATAGGGTTGTCATGGGGAAACTAATGCCTAGAAGGTTTTGGCTAACATTTGAATTTGTATTTTATGCCTTGTAAATTATGTCCATTGTCATAATTCTAGGCTAGATCTGAAGTTCTCTTATTATCTTGTATTTCTAAAACACGTGGTGGATATGAAGCAATGTATGTACATTGTATTACTTAAAAATTGTGACTGTAAATAGATAGAAGAATAATTCAAACCAATAAATCAATCAATAATCAAATTTATACACATTCTAGTAGTAATAAATATCTTTGATTAAAAGAATTATATATATATATATATATATATATATATATATATATATATATATATATATATATATATATATATATATATATATATATATATATAAGTTATAGCTAATCTAAGTGTTGCATCTACAAAATCTAAGAAAAAACTACTTTCTATTATACTTTGTTGTATTTCAATGCCCTAGTGGAAATCTCTAATTTTAGGATAAGTCAAAAGAATGCTGGAAAAGGTTGTGGAGACTAGCTTTACACCTGCAGAGTGCATTTTATTATAATTTTTCAAGGCCTTTTAAACAAATCCATTTTGTGCATATCCTGCAATCATTCCATTCCATGAGACTAAATGTCTTTCAAGAATTTTTTCAAACAATTGATGTGCCTCATGTGTGGTTTCACAAATTGTACATGCATGTTTACTTTAGCAGAGGCAACTACTACATCCAATGAAAATCCCCTTTCCATAATTCTTTCATGAATGCCTATACCCTGTTTCAAAGCTCTTATTTTGGCACAAAGTGGGAGTATGGTGGAAAAAGTGATTTGATTAGGTTGGAAACCTATTTTTTGCATTTGCTGAAAGATTGTCAATCATATATCTTCCTTGGATGGTGTAACTGTACAAAATGGTTTTTGTTTGGAAAGACTACCAAATAGTTCACTATAGGTTTCAAGTTGAAAAAATGATGAAAATAAAAAGTTCTAGCATATATATATTAATTTATAAATAATATATCTAAAAAAGCTGAGAGATATCCTTTTCTAGGTATCTATTTTTAACAATTTGTCAGATAAAAGTGCAATAGATGCCTCATGAAGGATATCCTATAGTGGCAACCAACAATTTGTGTGCAGGTGGTGGTAGTAATGAGCAACAAATAATTGTTCAAACATTGGTTTATAATGAAAGATGAAAGTTGTAAACGTTCGCATGCCTATTCAATGGTTAGTGTTGGCGGTGTTAGTTACAAGATGACGTGTTTGAAGTGGATGGTAGTGGAATAGTTGTCTCCTGTAATGTTTGGTTTGGAATACACCTTTATTTATCGCTCCACTCAACATTCATTTCTCTCCAACGTAAAAAATGTATTTATGCATTTTATCTTGAGTTTACCTCTCCACTGACCATTTCTGAGTAGCAACGATTTGTGAGCAGTAGCATTTTGTCAGCACCAATGACTTCTTAGCAAGAGTGGTTTGTCCTAGATCCAGGCAAGTTGTAACTTCTTTTTATCAAAAGAAGAATATAGTTTCTATTGTTGTAGCAATTTGACATGAAATATACCAAACGCCTCACAACGTTCATGTCTCCAAAGAGTAAGTTTGGTCCATTGTATGTCTTTGTTTGTCAATTTGTTAATTTGTCACGGTTGTTTGTAACTTTGCAGAAAGGAGATTACAAGATGGAACTAAGAAAATATAGAAAGGCACTCCATTATCTTGACGTTTGTTTGTAAATTTCGGTAGACTTTGTATTTTCCTATCAGTTTGTGTACCCTTAATCTAAATTTCATGAATTGTGCAGCAGCATGTCCTTCTTCAAACTACGGACAACAATAACTCGAGTGAATGTTGTTGGGTAATTGTTGTGCATTGAACCATGATTGTTGATGTTGTGGGAATGCATAGTCTATGGAAGAGTGTTGTTCAGATTGTATCTGCACAAAATGGTCCTAAGATATACTCTATTAAATAAACTACAATAAAATAAATTATAGAATCTTGAGTTTCTTTTTTAATTTATTGAAGTCACCATTCACGTATTTTGTCTTGAATCGTTGTCCAATGGCTTTTAGTTCATTGCGGAAGATGACGAATTTATGAAGTTTATCTACTTTCATTGAATATAAAAATAATTTTTTGAAGAAATAAAAATAAAATTATATCTCAATAAATTTAACAGAATAGATCTCTCTTCATCTTTAATATTATTATAAAAAATATATATATCTAGAAAACTCAATTATTATAATGTCTAAAATTCATTCTTTTAATTGTTGTTTTTCTATTTTTCTTGTTACAATTGTCTTTAGTGCTCTACCTAAATTATAGAATCAAACAACTTAGTCACAGTCATATTTGTGATCAGTTATCCATTTTATATGTGAGGGCATTTTGTTAATAATATTTCCTAAGATTTTCCATTTCTATTTTATAGTTTTTCTTTATATACAATGAAAAAGAGATGCATGTTTGAGTTGCATGAGAGAGTCTTCTCAATATCATTCTTATTAGTGTATTCTTAGAAATAATTTGTTTCACTTTACATATTTTCTATTCTATAGAAAAACAGAGCAAAATATTTAAAATATGATTTCCTTTTGTCATATGTAATTAATAAATTTCAATGGTTTGGAATGACATTTAGTTGTAATTACATAGCAGGTCTGGACGAGTTAGTGTTGGGTCGACAAAGAAAAGCAAACGGTTAAGGAAGGAAAAGTTACAGATATTGGCTAATAGTTCGTGTTTCTTGGCGAATTTGTAGAAAATATTTTCTTTCCAACATTAGCCCTTAGATAGATGGGTATTTTATGTTAACTTTTTTATTTAATATTTATAATCTTAGTTGAGAAGATCATGTTGTTTTGTGATCATGGTCATGCGAAGACTCTTGCATTGATCACATGCATGCATTAATAATTGTTAGATATATGTTCACTTTAATTTGTTTTCTATTTTTATGTATTTGTTTTTTATCATTTATGTCTAATATATCTAATTATTTAACTAAAAGGTGGTTATAAATTATTTTTGTATGAAAAATGCATGCCTATAAAGAGTGCTAAGAAAGTGCATATAAGCTCGTTAATAAGGTGTAAATTATAAATCTAATTTTGTTTGATCATGGTTTAAGATTAAGATTCATCAAATTAAGTATGTATTTTTGTTGGCATAATTGATTGATCCTACATCATGAGATCTGATTTGTATAAAGATGACATTTTATCTTTATGCATTAAAATTGACAACTCAAAAGAAGCTAGTGAAGTAACAAAGTGTTGGACCTTTATGTACTTTTCTAGTCAATATATTTTGCTACGACATGAGATAGATAGGTTACAAGATCAAAAACAATGAGGAACAATGAAGGGCACATCGAAGAGAATATCAAAGAGCTTATCAAAAGGAATATCAAAGACAAAGAAGATAACAAATGGCAGATGCATAGAGAGAGGAATAGGGAATATATATAACCAAATGGTTGGGGTTAGA
Organism: Sequoiadendron giganteum; assembly: GCA_007115665.2. NCBI lineage: Eukaryota > Viridiplantae > Streptophyta > Pinopsida > Cupressales > Cupressaceae > Sequoiadendron > Sequoiadendron giganteum. Next base: position 610,088,300 of record CM021103.1, read on the forward strand.
ATTAAGGTTAGGGATAGAATTAGTGCTAGGGTTTGGACTACAATTAGGGTTAGAGTTACAATTACAATTACAATTAAGGTTACAATTAGGGAAAACATATATAGCCAAAAACACATTAGGGTTAGAACTAGGATTACTAAATATCTATTATTAATAAAAAATATATGATTATTATTAAATAATGTTATTAAAATATTATAAATACAATTGCTACCTAACATACTTATATTTAAAAAAATCTATGTAAAATATGCAAAAGATATCTTTCTCGAGGTGCCTATTTTAAATTAAATTTACACCATATAAATGCAATAGGTGTCTCCGAAAAGATATCTCTGATTTATTTTACATTGATTTTTCTAAATATAAATATGCTAATTACAGAAAATGCTCATATACAGACACGCTACAGATTTCTTTTGAAGTTACTCGTGGATTGTTGGAGCGTGCACGTTCCCTAGCCTTCAAATCTTTCATAAAAGCTTTAAAATGTCAAGCTTTAACTCTGGTGACACGTTCCCAAATTGAATATTCACACCCACTCAATTTTGTTGCTTTTGATCTGATTACCTTGTAGGTGAGAAAAGATTTGTGTAATACAATGGCACCCGCACAGAGGCTTTCTGGTATGCAAAGACAGGTGCTCGATTTATACAGAGAATTTCTACGAGCAGCTCGATGCAAGGAACCTCACCAACGCCAAACAATCCAACAAGTTGTTTCCACAGAATTTAGAAAAAATGCAACATCTGTCGATAAAAAAGACTTCAACTATATCGAGTTTTTGCTGCGTCGAGGCCGCAAGCAACTAGACCTCTTAAAATCTTCGTCCGCTGTAGGTCTCTCAGTTGTCGAGGTCAGATGATCTTTGTATTTTGTTTTTCTGTAATTCATTTCGTGGAATTTATTGGATATCAAATGGTGGCTATTTGATGGAATCGCAATATAAGATATTTTATTTGTGTCTGCAAAGTGCAGAGAATTTAGAATTTTTAGGGTTCGTTGGAGCCCTTGTTCGTCTGTTTTGTTTCTTCAAATCGTAGAGGTTTTAGGGTTTTCTTGATCTTTTAGAGTTTAATATGTGCAGAAGGCCAAGTGGGTCCATTTTAGTCCTGCAAATTGTAGGGTTGGGGTGTATGGTTTTTTAGGGTTTTGCAAATTGCAGATGATTAAAGGATTTCTGCAATTTGCAGACGGTTTAGGGTTTCTAGGGTTTGAGATTTTAAGTAGGTTAAGTTATCAGGCTCCTCCTTGAAAATTGCAGAGTTAGGTTTTCTGGGTTTAGGTTTTAAAGGGTCTGTTTTATTGGTGCTTGCGGCAGGTTTAGGGTTTTCTCGAAGGCCGGGTGTTTTATTGCAGCTATTTTCAGCTGTGGCAGATTATGCTCAATCCTGGATGGATGATGTAACCCTAAAATCAGGCCATCATTTATGTAAACCATGAGCCATTTGATAAAAAGGGATATTTGTGAAGGAATATGTAACCCTAACAGTAGACCACAATGTAGGTTAACTATGAGCCATTTGATGAAAAGGATTTTGTGAAGATATCTGGACCTAACCAATGGAAAAATTAACAAAGTTCATTCAAATGTCAAAAATAAATAAAACTCTGTCTATTCCAACATGTATGGTTTGGAGAAAACGGTGAACTGTTGGAGTTGCCCAACTTGTTAGTGGAAGTCAGTCCATTGAGGTAAGTCCTATTGAAATTTGAAAAATACTAACTTTTGTGAATTTTTAAACTCTTCACTGGTGTTTTCTTGGCAAATTGATAATCACTCTTTCCCGCTGTATTCTTTATGTACCATGGCACTGTAAAGCTCACTGTTTGTCTGACATTTACCTTACCCATTCGGTGTAATCTGTGTATGTTTGCCAATCTTTTGTGCTTTGATTGAAGCCCAGCAGCTACTTTCAGGGTGGAATATCAGCTACTTCTCATCCCCAAATGTGAGCTCTAATCCTGTCAATAATTTTATTTTCAAATTGCCTTATTAATAATTGCAACACAACTTCAACAAAAAACTCACATACAGGGTTGCCAAAAGTATGCATTACTTCAGAATTCTAACTCTTTCGACTTGGAAAAGCATGATTGATAGTACGAAGGCTGTTTTTAGTTATCAATAACATAAACCTGTCATAAACCAATTTTTTAATGATTTTTCATTTTGAGCTGGAGAGGGAATTAAAGTGCAATTTGATAATAAACACTTAAATCAATAGAAATAGTTCTAACTTTTTCGGGTGAGATTTGACCTACATGTTTTGAATTATCTCAACTTTTGCATAGATGAATAGTCATTATATTAATAACTATTTTCTTTAGATTTTAGTAATAATTATAAGGGAGGGGATCCATTTAGTATTTGTTAAGAGAGCGGAGGATCCTTTTTAATATTTGTTGAGAGCGCAGACGATTGCTTGGAGTTTTAAAATTGGCAAAAGATTTTAACAATTTGAGGGTGCAAAATTGAAAAGTGCATATTGTACACTTTAACCATTCATTTTACACCATTTAGCATGGGTACCCTAAGTGCTTTGCCCTAGCATATGATTTTGACTAGTATGTTGTTCCCAATAATGTGAGACTAAAATTTACCATGACATATATCTTATTGCTACATAGAGCATTTATTGACTTTTAGACCATAGTTTACTCTAGTAGGTTCAAAATTATTGGTGTAGGTTTGACCTATGGTTAGATTGACTTGCTTTGTTAAAATCCAAATTTTACTATGGGCCCAAGCCAACCATTTCTAACTAGCTATTATTTATTGCTTTGTGCCAAGACTTTCAAATTGTGCACGTAGGACAAGCATAAAATAACACCATTCATAAGTCATTTAGAATAAATCAATAATCAAGGAGCATCATCTAGGATTCATCTATTATTAGGATCCCCATCACACCTATTACAAGGGATTAGCTCAGTTATTATTTAGCTTTCCACATAAGCCCTTATCAACATTTGATAAAAGCTAAGATATTGCTTGTTAATTACATCTATTGCATTACACATCATTGAATCAACATTGAAAAGCCTAAGCACCATTGAAGCCACATCATCTATATCATTGCAAGTTAACTACCAACTTTGTCAGAATTATAAAATCAATCAACAAGAATTGTCTAAGCTAAATATCCTTGCACGACAAACATGCACAACGTTCTCAACATTGTCAAGTCTCAAGATTGCAAGGATAGCCACAAGCAAGTCAATTGTTGCAAATTATAGATAATAGGTGAAACAATGTTAAAAGTACAAAAGGTTTGAAAGCAATAGGGTTGTTCCCATGAAAAGGTGAAATCTATAGATGTAGGATTGAACTAGGTTTTTATAGTTACAAAATTCTTAAAGATACACTATATTAGTCCATTTATCTCAAATCCAATATTAGAATTGTTAGGATGTTGTGTGTTTTTCACTTTGCATACTGTAAGGTCTAATGTAACTTATTGTTCATAGATGGGAGATTAATGTACGCATCTCAAATGATCATGAAGTGGGGAAAATGGGAAGCCCATGCGAGGGTAGGGACATTCTTTTTTTTTTCTATAGATTCAGAATATTATTGGAATGGGACATTGATGAGGGGGGTAATAGAATAGACTTGTAAGAGCATCTTTCATTATGAGTGGGCGTAAGATTCAATTAGTATGCACTACTTCAAAGTTCTAGCTTTTTATTATTTGGAAATGATAATTTTGAGAATGGAAGTTCTACTTAGCTATCAATAACATAAAACTTATATGATAACTAATTTTACATGTGCATGTACCAATTTATCAATTTTAATGATTTTTCATTTTGAGTTGGTGAGGGAATTAAAGTGCAACTTGGTAATAAACTCTTAAATGAATAGAAATAATTTAAATTATTTTTGGTGTGATTTGACGTACATATTTTGAATAATGTCAAGATGAATAGTCATTGTATTAATAACCATTTTCCTTATATTCTAATAATATTTAGAATGTAGGGGGGTGTAGTTTGTATCTATTGAAAGAGGGGAGGATTGTTTGGAGTCTCAAAATTGGGAAGATATTACTCAAACAACTCTAAGGGTGCAAAGTTGAAAAGTGCATATTGTGTACTTTAACTCTTCATTTTACACCACTGCATTACTACTTGAAGTAATTTGCCCTAGCATGTGATTTTGACTAATATGTTGCTCTCTTTGATGTCAAACTCAAATTGACACAAATATATTATTGCTACATAGAGCATTTATTGACATTAGACCATTGTTTTCTCAAGTGGGTTCAAAAAAATTGGTGTAGATTTGACCAATGGTTAGATTGTCTTGCTTCGTCAAAATCCAAATTTATTATGGGCCCAAACCAACCCATTTCCAATTAGCCATTATTTGTTGTCTCTTGTGCTAAGACTTTCAAATTATGCATTTAGGACAAGCATAAAAGAACACCACTTGTAAGTGATTTGGAATTAATCAATAATCAAGGAGCATCATCTAGGATTCATTTGTCATTATGACCCTCATTAAACTTGTTGATGGCGATGTCAGTCACGCATCAAACACAGATAGATTTGAATGAGAAAACCTATCTTTTCTTGAAAGATCACTAATTTGGTTAAGAATTAATTATCCCAAGGCTCGGAAATGCCAAGTTTTGACACACTAGGTTTGCCTGGGGTTCGTTGTATTTTATTGTTTTCACAAAGGGATTTACATATTGTGACATCTATTTATTGAATATGAAGAATATTTCATCATGCACTTCACAATTTACAACAATTAAGCACAATTCTTCATGAATCTTTGATAAACAAAATACAAAAAGAAATGAGGTAAGGAAAGAGCTTAAGAAAGTTATAATTTTCAAATATTGAACAAGTACACATTGAAAGAAATGTAAATTGAAGAATTATTAGTACCTCGCTAGATTTCTTCACAACTACATACATAATAGTGCAAAAGTTTGAAGAAAATAACCATTCACAAGCAAAATAGCTTCAAATGCACACAAGGCACAAGGTTGACACAACAATTTGATTATTTCATAAAATGAACACCTTACAGTCATATAAGATTATAATCAGAAATGACAAAAAAAACATGAGGTGAGAACAAGATTGGGTTTTCTCCATTTCAAGTTCCACAAGTTCAACAATTTTTTATCCTCATAAAATGAATAACCCTTGGGCCTTTTTATAGATTCAAGGCCCAAGGTCGGTTACAACAACATCAAAATCCCCTATCAATTGACAACAAATAAAACATGTGGCAAGTGACAAGCTTTCTTATATGGCTAATTGGCGATAGTTGGCAGGTAGAGTTCTCTATAGTCTTCTAGAAAAAAATAAGTTACTATGATTGACTTGGTCAAAGTCAAAATTATCCAAAAAAAATTCCATTTTGGTAACACTCAAAATATTTGCAAAACACCATAAGGAATTTTACATCAAGTTTGTAATCTTGTGGCATGCTAATTCTCTACAAAATTGGTAAAAATTGGTGGGAAGAGTATTATTTAGCATATTTTGTTAGAACATTCTTTCCTCAAAAGATGACTTAGATTTGTACTCCAAGTCTCAACTTGATCGAACTTTTCATGCTTGCATAAGAAACAATTCACTTTTATCAAATATCTCATATTTTTGAAATAAAATAGTTTATGCCCTTAATTTTCCTCTTATTGTTTCCCATTGCTTCAAAGTCTAGTTCAATAGGCATACAAATGTTTGCAAAACACATATGGTTTAAAATTGGATTTTCATGTGTTAAATCCATTTTCCCATGATTAGTTTACACTAGGAATCACTTTTATTCACTAAGGAAGTGTTATTGGGTATTTGCGGTGAAAATCATTGATACCGAATTTTATGCATTCTTATCGAATGTGGAAATTATGGAAATTATGAGCGTAGGATATTAGGTGCAACTACAAAGGAAGTGTTATTGGGTATTTGCGGTGAAAATCATTGATACCGAATTTTATGCATTCTTATCGAATGTGGAAATTATGGAAATTATGAGCGTAGGATATTAGGTGCAACTACAACCCGATATGATATCGAGTTTAGTTAGTGTCATTACATCATCAATACTACCTTTATTATTTTAAAGAGTTATTTTATGAGCAAAATTGTTGCTACTACATCTGGATCTGTTCAATGTATGTTAAGTTTGATTCAATAACATTTGGAAAGCTCAAACTTTATGAGAAAAGTGAAACTTCATATGCAAATTTTTAGGTGGTCAAAGTGGATCTTCACTCGAACCCAAATGTTCGGTTTGGTAAGATGCCTAACCTTCGTTTAGGATAAAACAAAATTTAATAAAGTTTCAAGTCTGCACAAACAAAAAAAATTACCTTATAAAAGTCTACATCGGGTTACAAAGACATCACCTTGTGTTTTGTGGGAAAAATTAATGGCATCGGATTTTTGTGGACATACCTATCGGATAAGGAACATCATCTAGACAATATAAGGTTCAATAAGATCGAAAGTTCTCGCAAAATTTAACTTTTTTATTTGGACGAATTTCAAGTTGTTCCAAAAAGTAACTAATGTTATTTCTCAAACTCTCTCAAACTCTCTATCCATTAGCGAAGACATTTTACCTTCTTGAAATAAAGGATTCAAGATTCTCAAAACTTGACCATTTTCTTGAATAATATTACCCTTGGAAATACTAATCCAAGACCTTGGAGACCTACTAGAACTTGTGAATTGCTACATGATAAGAAATCACCATTAGAAGGTAGGGGTCCATATTTTGCCAAGTGCAAAATGGGGCATGTTGTGTAGACTACACAACAACATCAATCTATTACAAGGGATTAGTTCATAGTTATTATTTAGTTTTCCATTAAATTACACATCATTGCATCAACATTTAAAAGCTCATGTATCATTGTGGCCACATCATCTACATTGTTGCATGTTGTACATTAACTTTATCAAAAAATTTAAATCAATCGACAAGGATTTGTCTAAGGTAAAGATCCTTGAATAATAAACATGCACAATGTCCCTCAACATTGTCAAGTCATTTGATTGCAAGGATAGGTACAAGCAAATCATTTAGTGCAAACCATAAACAATAGGTGAAACAATATTACAAGTAAAAGGTTTGGAATCGATAAGGTCATTTAAATAGAAAACGTCAAATTTGTAGATGTGGGGATTAGTATTGCAATTGTAGGATTGAACCAAGTTTTTATAGTTCCAAAGTTCTTAAAGATTTACTATCTTAGTCTAGTTGTTTGAACTAATATTAAAATTATTAAGATTAGGTGTGCTATTCACATTGCATATCATACTTGATCTATGCAACTTATTGTTTGTTGACAACTAATTATGTATGTAACTCCAATAATTATAGAGTGGGTGAAATGGGAAGCCCATGTGAGGGTAGGGACATGTAATTATTTAATTACTTTACATGGATTTGGAAATATTGTTGTAATGAGACATTGATGAGGGGGGTTACAAAATAAACCTATAAGATCTTCATTCACTATTATTGCGTGTAAAATGTAATTAGTTTTTCATAAGTGCTTGGGAGTTGCATAGGCCAATGTGAGTGGAGGAATTGAAAGATGATTGTGTAATTTATTTTATATTTCAAGATGTCCCCACATATGAGGGTCATGAAAACTTATACTGCGAAATTCAGGGACTTTATTTGTTCCTATGGTATTATATTTGTTTGTATTCTAGGTCGCCATAAATTTATAAATTGGAGGCATTGGATAAATTATGTATAGAATGTATCTTGTAGGATTATGTTGTGGAATTTCTACTAAAAAAATAGAAGTGTTTGTCATTGAAGCTTTGCATGAAGATTTTTTTTGAATATATTGTAATCATGGGTCATTTGGCAATGCATTAAGTCATACGGTGCTTTAGAGGTTGGGTTTTTTTAAATGGTTGTTTTGAGTAAACATGTGTCATTTATCTTCTTGTGGTTGTTTATATTATATGTATCATTATTTCTATCATAAGTGTTGTTAATCTTGAATTGTTGAAATTGTTGTAGCTTGATTATTATAATATTCTCCTTGAAAAGTTAATGGGTAAATACTTGCATGTTGGTTAATTAAGTTTTCTTTAAAGTTTAATTGCTTAGTGATTTGTGAGCACTTTTTCTTACATTTGGTATTAGAGTTGAGGTGGTTCATGTGAGTTGCATGTAATGGATTCATGGTATTAGCTAGTGAAACTACACAAGGTCAACCTTGGGAGTGAACTTCTATCTTAATAGGAGACAAAAAAAACCTCCTCAAGGTGGTATGGGTCTTGATTGAGCAAAATATTTTAGTGGTGATATGAGATATTATTTAATAAGGAACCTAATAAATATTCAAATAAGAAATGGTTGCAAGGTATGGCCAAGCTCAAGCTATGGCATAAAAAGTGTAAACGAACACAACAAGATACATGATCATCCTTTTGTTCTATTTGATACATTTACTTGAAATACAATAAAAATTTGAAAGAAATTAAATACTACTCTAGTCAATTTACAATAAATATCAAAAGATTAAAGAGAAAGAAGAAAAAGAAAAGAAATAAAGAGAGGGAGGGGAAAAGTGAGTGTATTATCTAAAATCATCCATTGATTTGGTATACACTCCCTGCAAACACTAATTTAAAAATTTGTGCTATTGTTAGTTTTAGTTCAACATGATACATGAGTTGTGTTAGCATCTAAGGAAAACTAAGATGAAATATTATGCTTGAAATGAGAGAAAGATAGCAAATAACCATAAAATGAGTGTAGGCCACTAACAACAAACTCACTTTAAACATACCTTTAACTTCATGTTAACATACTTACAAAGAATATCAAATAAGATACAATTTGTGCTCATGCAAAGAATCAAGCTTAGCCCAAAATACCAAATTTCTCCACAATATTGGATGTGCGAAAAGAAAGTCTTTAGTTTTCTGCATCATTCTCCCCTTCTTGGAATTCCTAACTTGCTAAAATATAAAATCCCACTTATATGCATCCATCTCCTTAGATATATCAAGAAATCCCTTTATCAATCAATCCCCATGTCTACTTTTCTCTTCAATATTAATGCACATATATATCCATGTTTTATATGCAAATATTCCCATATATATCTTCTTTAAAGAACCCATGTCTAGGTACACTTATCCTTTTATATGCAAATTCATCCATATCCAACTCTTTAAAATAAAATATCTCCTTGATATGATAAAATCTCCTCTTTACTTTTTTAATATACATTTATTTATGTAGGTACTTACCTTTAATATCCATATATAGGTGCCTCTCTTTTATTAATACCCCCTTTATTTCTATTTTAGGGACCTCTCTATGTGTCCTTGGATTTTTATATTATGTTAAATTGTGCACATTTCTCTAAGTGAATCTCTTAATGTATGACCTTTATATCCTTTACATGTCTATTCATATGTGTACAAATCTATGCAAATCTTTTTAAATCAGAATGTCTCCTCCTCTATGAGTGTCTACCTCTATCGTTTCATTAATTATTTTTACCTTCATTTGTCATAGCTAGTCTTCTTATCCACACACCTATATGTACACCTTCACTCCTCTTAAATGAATATGCCTTCTATATTCATGAGTGTTCCTATATCTAGCTCATTTTCTCTTTGTTTTTGTGTGTAATTTTTCTCATATATGCACTTCCCTTAACATCTATGTATATGTGCCTATATTTAAATCTTATCTATTTTTTTATTTTCATTTATGCATGTAAGCACCTCCCTTTGATATCCATGTATAAGTGCCTCTTTTATGAATACCCATTTTCTTAATTTCATTTCAAGCACCTCTATATGCATCCCTAGCTATCTATAATCAATTAAATAATGCACATTTATCTAAGCAAACCTCTTTATGTATGCCCCTATCCTTTAGATGTCTATTCATCTATGTACTATGTATATCTTTTTTAAATCAAGTGTCTCCTCTATAGGCGTCTACCTTTATCTTGTCATTATTTACTTATACCTTTATTTATTCATACCTAGTCTTCCTATTCACACGCCTATCTATATATCATCACTTTTAAAAAGAATATGCCTCCTATATTCATAAATGTGCCTATATATAGCTTGTTTATTCATCTTTTTTGTGTGTACATTTTCTTATGTAAGAACCTCTATTAACATCCATATATAGGTGCCTATCTTTTCAAAAACCTCTTCAACAAGCACATGATTCAACCACTTGTTTCTAAGTTAACTAGGTTTCACATTATGGAAAAAGAAATCAAAAAAATGAAGAAACAAGTGCTAAACACATTGCCAAGACATTACTCCATTACAAGTAAGGTGTTCATAGTCCCAATGAAAATACCTTTGATTCTATTTGAGGCATACTCTATTGTTAGTCATGTATCTATAGCACCTGATAGAGATATTTAAACACTCAAAGAAATTGAGTTTTTTTTTTTTAATTCTTTCTTTTTATGCTCATTTTCTTTTTCAAGTTTCTTTTATTTTCTCATTTTCTTTTATATTGATTTTCTCTTTTTAGCTCAATCAACTAGCAATAAAGCTCACTGCCTAAGTTTGGGACCAACATTGGCATGCGAGTGGATCAATTAAGAAATATAAATGTAATTACCTAAAACCATAATAGGTCACCCTAATAATTTAGAAAGTACCATATATGATTATGTGTTTTCAATTAATAGAATAATAGCACATGCTTGACAAATTAGGGATACTTGGATAAACCTAGCATAACCTAAGACATGGTTTTATTTTTTTAATATTTCTTTATAAAGCCAAAAGATGGATTAAGAACATTATGGCATGTGATATGGGAAAGTTCCACTAGGCAACCTAACAACACAAATAAAAAAGACTAGAAAACAAAATAGAGTAGAAATAAAATAGAACTAAATTGGGTCAAAACAAATATAAACTATATACAAAACAAAAATTTCCTAAACTAACTATACACTATGCATTTCAAGGATTGAGAAAATTGATTTTGAGATTACACATACTTTGTTTTGTCACAAAATTAAGCAAGATTAGTTGACTTGTTTTGATTAAGATATAGCGGAAAGAGCTTGAACCCAATACAGAACACCCATCGAGGCAAGCAAGACTAATCTCATTAGAGGTGAGACAAAAAAGAACCAATCAAAGACCAACAATGCTTTTGACCAAAGCAAGGAACCAAAAGGAAATGAGAAACAAGAGTCTCAACCCTATACAACATACTTATCTAATAATTCTTGAGAGTGAGAAATGGAAGAGGTAGAGGAGGGACCTTTATGCCTTCTTCAAATGATGGTCCAAGCAATACTATCGTTTGAACACCCACTGCAATGGAGAACTAGGGACTCCCATAGGGATACCAACAACACACGAGGGGGGAACAAGAGGACAACTAGGTGAGCAAAAGTCACCAACCTCAATAGAACCTTGGGGCAAAGCAGAGGTGGTTGGAGGAGCTGGAGAAGTGCACGTAGGATAAACACCAGGAGGGACCTTAGGTCAGACCAAATTTGCACCATGAGCAAGATGCTCTACAAGAGTTTGAGGGGAGGCGTCCTTAAAGAGGTAAAAATTGGAACAGATAGGAGATCATCATTAGCATCCTTCCACCAAGTAGTTGCACCTTTTCAACGCAAGAGAGAGCAAGTTGAAGTCAGGTAACTAGTAGCAAAACAACGATGGAACCTAAATGTAAGGCCCTCATAATCAAACAGTTGTGGCTAGGGTTGATCCCCAACCAACAAAACCACATCTTCATGAAGAGGCAAAGAGATATCAATATCAACCAGAATCCAAGCACAGGTAGAATGGCCCATAAAAGAAGTGGAATTATCAACCTTCAAAAATGACCAATAGAATTTCCAATGGCCTCATAGCAAGTCTCCTCCCAAAGGGGGAGATTCAGGAGTCTAACCCATACCAAACACACATGGAGTGGTTTGATAAGGGGGTTGAAGGAAGAAGTCCAAGGTTTGAGCGAGAGAGAGTGGGGTAAAAATGCAAACCTGTGTTACACTTTATAAAGGAATCAACCAACAACAAAAAAAATTCTAAACTTCGACCACATAAAAGTGGTCTTAATGTTTTGAATTTCAAAAATGATGTAAATTAATGAAATATAGAAATCTTGATGAAGTTTATGCTTGTAATTTTTTAGATTTTTTAAAAATTGTTTTTTTTTTAATCAATTCAATAGTAGATTTTGGAATGTTGAAAATTTTAGGAAAAAGTGTCATTCACTTGATGTCAAGAAACAAATAGAAAAAAACTTTATTTTCCCCTATATTTTTTTTTCCAAATAGGTAACTTCAATATCTAGTGCATGGAAAAAAACATTAAATTTCGATGCAATTTTTTTCTCATAATAACATTTTAAGTCAAACTTGCCAGAATTTGATAGTTTTCATTTGACGTCAACTATTGTCTACCTTTTTAATAATTTAAAAAAATATATATATACATTTTTTTAAAGGATTCTCTCCTCTAATGCACCATATATTTTTCAATTTTTTAGTATGTTTTACTATTTTTTTAATATCTAATTAGCCTCTTTTTTAACTTTAACAACCTATTTGCATTATCTTTTAAAAAAATCATATATTAAAACTAATCAAAATATTTAAAAAATTACATATTCGGATTCACCACTTTGAGCTCTACAAAAGGGTATTTTTATTTTTTTTTAAAGTTCATTATGGCTGAAGAAATACTCAGTTGAAGTTAAAAGTTTCATAAAATTTTGAAAATTTGAGTTGGTTTCCAACTAGAATGTCACATAGACAGTTTTGGTGGAAAGGGTTTCAACCGAAACCCTTTCTACTAAAACCCCTCACATAAAATGAGCCACATTTCAAAGTGTCAAAGGGAAATTTTCAAATTTTTTGGTTTCGGGTGAAAGGGTTTTGCTCGAAACTCTGTGTGCCACGTATAGGCCACATGGTTTTGGGCGAAATGGGTTTGACCAAAATTGTTTAAGTCGAAATGGTTTTTCTCAAAACTATTTACTTGGTTGAAAGTGTGACATAGCTTTGTACTTTTACCCAGTGACCCTGCCAAACCCAAAGTCGGCCCAATACCATACAATGGTCCTTAACAGAAGTGAAGGTAGTAACAAAAAACCCTTTACCACAAGGGAAGAGTTCAATCGTACCAACCACTAAAGTCCTCCAAACATCCAAAACCCACTTATACAGGTCAAGAAGAGAGGGTCAGAGGTTGGAGAAACAACACACCCAACCCTGCCTCCGATAGAAATCCTCATTCTTAACAACATCCTCCTCACAAATGACCACCAGGGAAGATGTAACACCCCACCACGGAACCCTAGAGGACAAACCAAAACATGATATAATAATGAAACAATTTTTTTTTTTAAGATTAACAGTGGATTGCATAACATAACATATCACACAATCTACTCCAAGTCCTCTAGGGTTCCATGACTATGCTACTAACACAACTATAGTCAAGAACTAGAATCTTTTCATTAACTACTATGACAACATGATTTAACCAACAAGCAAATTTCATTTTAAACCATCACATTAAATGATTCTACAATATGCATTTTTCATAACAAGTCATCAGCTAAACAACATTAAGTAACATTTATAACAAGTGCATATACAACTTTCATTACATGAGAATACATCATAATTCATTACATCATTACAATGCTTACAATAATGCTTCTCTGAAAACAATTGGGAAGAATACATCAATATTACAATACATGGTACAACTGAGATACAAGTCCAATACATATACATCATGACTGTCTTCTTGAACAGGAACATGAAATGGAATCTGCTTCACAAGGGACAAACCTCCATGCACACGATCAAGCAACAAGGAAAACCCAGCATTAATTCGTTTCATCGTTTACCATACTATCATGCATATTATCAAATTCCAAGCATACTATGCTTTCATCAAATGTCTAATACAACATAACAAATATAAGGCGCAAGTATGAAATCGCAAACATGAAATCAATTGTATTCAGAATTACATGTAACATAGAGATGGAAACCAACGCATGGGCTCGAAATAATCTGTAGTAAATACTAAACACAGAGATGTAAGGCGCAATATATGAGATCAAATGAAATCATATACCATATGCAAATTTAATAAGCAACAATTTTAAATGTTATCAACAAATTTGGTAGGAACCTATTAGAATTTTGCCATGGTTATTATTAGTCGAATTTTTGAGTAGGTGTGGTGGATAGCATTCTTCCTCGGCGATGTCTATGCAGCCCTCAAAAGGGGCTTGATTTGACAGTTTGATAGTATTTATTAATTAATTAAAAATAAAGAATACATTGTATTCTTTATTTTTAATTAATTAATAAATACCATTAAATGGTCAAATCAAGTCCCTTTTGGGGGCTGCATAGCCAATTCCTTCTTCCTCAGGGTTAGCGATCAAGGTTTTGGGTCGATCACTAGGGTAAGTGGCAAGCAGTCAATGCCATCAATAAAATAATATTATCTCCAACCGATGCATTGTTAGGGGTATATGTCAACCATGAAGTCAATGCATAGAACCTAAAATGTTTAATGTCTTCTCTTTAGTACAAGCCACCATATAATGCAATGAGAGATCAATTAGGTTGCACCAAATGGGTAGATGAGATTCAGTTTTGGATAGCCTAATAACTACCCTTGTTGGATAATTGCTTGAAGAATGGTTAGTGAATGTCAAGCAAAACATACAATTGGGTAACGTCAATCCCTCAATAAAGAACTGTTTGGATGAAGGGATAACTGAAAGGCTTTAGAAACTTTCAAGCAAATGCGTTTAGTAGTTGAAGATTGATTTTACTCATTGAATGCAAAGGTTGCAGAATACACACACAACAATTTATGAAAGAAAACCTTTAAGACTTTCAGACAAAGCATTTTGTATTTGTTTCAATTGGGAAATAAATAACCAGCTTATGTTTCATTATCAAACAACATCAGCATTCAAACATTTGTTCCAAACACGGAGATAAAATTCAAAAAAATAATGGAACCTAGAACCAATCACTTGGTAAAGTTGGAGATTCGATGCCAAGATAAAATCTCTGCTGCAACAACCACCTCTTTGAAAATCCCCAATCATTCTTTTCAATAATCCCCAAATTTTCCCACTGAAGAAATTATTTTTGCAGAACAAACCATTTCTTCTCCTCCTGGAAAAACCAAAAATCCATAATAATCAATGATAATCCAAGACTCTCGAAAAGATGATTGTTTACCCCCCAAAAAGGAAGTTGTTTTATTTTCGAAAACAAAAATCTAATAAAACTCTCACAAAAAACAACAAATTTCATTTCGACAATTCATTCAACTATGCATGTGCTCCAAGAAAGATTTTTCTATCATTTATATATTTTACTATCTAATAATTACAACATTCCAAAATAATAATATTTATTTTATATTATCATGTTTTCTCACACTTTTAATTTATTATAAACCATAAATATTAATAAATACATTTATATCTATTCATTAAATACTTTTACTTAATAATTTATTTAATTCTAACAAGTTTAAATTGAACAACCAAATATCAATAATGATTACCTAAACATAAATAGGGTTGAAAAACAAGACCAATTGACTATAGACAACAAACAAGACCGACGAGGTGATGGACTAGATACTCATCCTCTTCGAGGATGATGGCTAGGGTAGGGGACCAAATGCTATCTCCGATCAATTATTCTATTGGGTTTTAAGGCATGCTCAAACCCGCCAACTCAAGTGGAGTCGATGCCTAGTACCTGCAACCTACATCACACAAAACTATCGAGCATATACATAATCATACAATCAGGCACACCGTGAGAGGGAATTGCACCATAGCAGTGAACTCACAAGTGAGTAACGTGACATTGTCCCTTTCACTCAATCACATCAAAAGACAACACTCAGTAATAACTCGTAAACAATTAGCTACATAGCAATCAGAGTGATAATCACATACTAATCAGAATAATGCATCTAACATCACATATTGTATCATAAAACAAATCAACTACTTAACATCATTAGTACATACATTTAAATATCACTATTATTTCTACCTTCACTTTCGAGTTCTGCAGCCGACTACCTACACATCCACGGTGAGAATGGAGGGGAACTACAAAAGACTTGGTTGAGGGGATAGGGCACACCCAAGGAGGGTGAGCTAAACCAAACTTGGCCACCAAGGAGAAAGAATGACCCCCTGCAGCAACGACGGGCACGAGAGGCACAAAGGGCGAAAGGGCCCTAGCAGAAGGCTCACGCCCTAAGGCTCCAAAGAAAAATCGTCCTAAAATGTCATGTGAACCCTTTGAAACCAAGGTAGGAGGATCGACACATATGACAAAAGGTGAGGGGGCATGGGTAGCAACAAACCTTGAGGAAGGCGTGGTAGACACACATGTAGGAGGAGCGCCCAAAAAGCCCTGTACACTCAATGAAAAGGAGTGTCACGCAAAGGTGCTCGTAGAAGAAGCAATTTCTAGTTGCATAGTAGTTAGACTAGTTGAATTGTTTGGATATGGAGGTTGATGGGAATATTTATGAATTTGAAGATGAAATTCATGCATGATTTAGGCTAATGGTCAAGGTGTCTATCAAGAAAGATCAAGGGCTATGATGGTTCATGAATGTTAGGCTCAATTTAAATGTGTTTTAACATACAAATCACCATATTCAAAATGAAAAGTAGGATAAAGCATAACTCAAGATGAGGGAGCTCTCTAATTCATATGGTAATCATGTCGAGATGAGTATTGGTCTAATAGAGTGCCTCCTTCAACAATCTAGAATTTATTATAAATTCTTCCACCCTCATTTTGTATGTACCCATGATGCAAAACCATCAATAGCCATGAACTTTTCCAAGCTAAATCAATAAAAAACATGTTACTAATATTACCATATTCATGTGTATCAACAAATTCAAAACATGATGATTCATTCTTGCTAGTTATGAAATCAAGATAAGTAACATGTGAATCAATCTCACTACCTTCAAAGGCTTTATATATTTCATTCTACATAACATCATTTTGTAAATCATATATGATATAACTTTGCCTCCAATACTTGATAAAAAAAATCCATATCATTGTTCAATTTTACTCATCTGAATGTAGTCAGTTATCTCATTTTCAAATGAAAATTTATCCTTCAGTTTGATATCCCCACTTGTAGAGTAGAGTAGATTTGGTTTAAAACACAACATATTGAGTTACTCATTCACATACATTCACTAGAGCACCAAAATTAACTTCATTTTTCATAGAATTTGATTCAAGATGGGAAAAATTGAAAGTGTCTTGATTTCTAGTTGAAGACATAATTTTGGAGCGCTATCATCCCTTGCAAAAATAATTAGGCATTAGTCATCCTCAAAATCATGGCCTGAACATCCTTTATAATTAGACAAAACACCTAGATTTCCCTAAATTACACTAAAACTCGAGGAAGCAAATTTGCAACATTTTATCTTCTAGTTTATCTATAGTTTCATAAAATTGATTTTTGGGTTGATGAAAGTTTGATTTTTCATTTCATTATCCAACATCTAAATCAAGTGTTGAAGAACCATTGCTTTTGTTGTAATATTTATGTAGGATTTCAATGGTTCCCTTGGTTTAAGGCCTCTAAAGATAACCATTTTTCTCAGGCCCAAACTATGTTATGGGTTGGTTATTCTCATTTGGGATAATTTATTTTCTACTTTCTTTGTAAGTAAAAAATACCTCCTCATTAAAAAATCCATACAATCAATTTATGCATGCAAGTTGGTTTCATGAAGTTGACACTCATTGCGAAAAGGTCACCTAGAGTGTATGGAAAGCCTAATGTGAAATGTCATTATCTAATTTTTGGCAAACTATTGGGACATTTAATTTGAAATTTGGTAGTGGTGATGTGAATCACTCTTGTTCATAGCTAGAATCAACATGACAAGATAATGTTTGACCATTTCTTATCTATTTACATGTTTTCATTACAAGCACATGGGATTCAAGACTAGCTAGTATATTTGTCAAGGTCATGGTGCTCTTGTGTGATCTTTCAAGCTCTCAATTAGACTCATCACACAAGTTGTCATCCTCTTTTATTTTATCCAATGAGACCAATAATTTATCATAATGTGTCCATAAGATGTGTTCCATGATTAAATGGGTGTGTAATGTTTTCATGCATTCATTATTTAAATTGCCTAATTAATCTAAATCAAAAGCTTGGATATCGAGATTCTTGTCTTTTCCTAGTGAGTAAGCTATGGGTGTTTAATAAAATGTGGGTGGGACAACTACGGTTACTCCAAAAGAGGAGAAATTGGGAAAACCAATAGGTTTGTTTGGTGTATAACATGGCCTGGTTTTATTGAGGAGAAATATTTTCCTAGTTTTCTTAAGAAGAGAACAATGGTGGTGAGCTAGACCATATTGGAAAATTGTTAAAACTAATTTGGTGAGAGGTTAATGGTTACATATGAGGAAAATAATCTTGACTAGCTTGGTGTGGCATTTAATGATATTGATAGTCAAATTACATTCCTTAAGAGAAGAGATCACTTGAGGACATCATCAACAGTGACAACCCCAAGGATTTTTCTCAAGTGCATTCTCATAGAATTTCACTAAGGACTACAAATAGAGCTCAAAAATCTCATGAGTAATTGGTGTGCATATTGTTCACACTCTCTCAAGTACAAAAAAAATGTATTTAATTATATTCATCATGCTCTTTACATAACGTCCCAAGTTGTTGTAAAACATCATGATTGAATGAGAAGAGGGGGAATGGCTCCACTTAGAAAAACCTAGAGGGGTCTCACTGAAATCACTTGGGTTGTAAATATGATCATCCAAAAAAACAAGAATAATCATTTAAGACACCACAAAATTTCTTATTTTGCAACATTAACCCTATAGATGATCATAAAACCACAAGTTTTTCCTACAATTTCTACCTAATCTTAAACAAGCCCTCCTTCTAGCACCAAAGTATAGACAAGTAGAACTACACAAGGCCAACTTTAGGAGACAAGAACGAAATCTCTTGAAAGGAGACCGTAAGTCTTCTCCAAGGTCTTAGGGTCACCAAGTCTTAGTTGAACAAGATAGTTCAATGGTGATATGTGATATTGTTTAACAAGGGGCTTGTTAGATATTCAAGTGAGAAATGGTTGCAAAGTACAATAAAGCCTACGTTATAGGATAGAAAGAGCAAATGAATACATTAACATGTGTTTTCATCATTTATTTTTATTTGGCATTTACTTATAATACATTAAAATTTGTAAGAAATTAAATTTCTAATTACATTGAACACAAGCCTTTACTATAAATAAAGAAGCTAAAATTTGAAGTAATACTAATCAAACCCTACTTTAGTCGATTTATAATCAAAAATCAAAAGATTAAAGGGAAAGAAATAGAGAGAGTGGGAGAGAGGGAGCATATTATCTAAAAACATCTATTGATTTGACAAACATTCCTTGTGAACACTAATTACATAACTCATGCCAATATCAATTTTATCTCAACTTGAAACATGAGCTCTACATCATCTAAGGAAAGCTAAAATGAAAGATTATGTTAAAAATGAGAGAGGTGATATTATGACCACCATAAAATTATGCATACGTCATTACCAACAAACACATTTTAAATATACATTTAGATTCATGAAAACATGCTTATAGATAGAAGGGATGCAATTTTTTCTCATATAGATAACCAAACTTATACCAAAATACCAAATTTTCTTGCTATATTGCATGTGCTAAAGGAAAGAATTTTCACTTTTCTACATCTAGAATCCTTCCTTGGAATTCTAGAATTGCTAAAATCTATAATTTATTTTCTTTTGTGCATTCATCTCCTTATATATCAAGAAACTCCCTCTATCAACCCCATTTCTACCTATATATTCACCATTAAAGCAATACCTATTTGTGTCCTTTTCATATATAAATCTTCCCATATCTTTTTTATTTGAAGAGTTAATTTCTATGCATATCTATCCTTTAAAATTTAAATTCATCCATATCTAGCTCTTTAAAATAAAATGTCTCTTTGATATGATATCCATCTCATCATGTAGGTTCCTATATTTAATATCCATGTAGAGTAACCTCTCTTTTAGCAATACCCTCTTTAATAAATCCATTTTAGGCACCTCTCTATGCATCCCTAGCTATATATATATCAAATAATGCATAATAGAAAAGGTGGAAGAACCAACAACAACCAGTAGAAACCAGCTCTAGGCTACCCAACAATTATAAGCCTTTAATGGCCTGCCACTCTTTGTTTAGAAAATCCAACTTCTCCTCAAAGGGCAGTTCTTTGGGTACCGTGCTCTCATTTTTAATCTAAACTGTAGGGATAACACTCTAGGTGGTGGATTTTTCTTTACCTTTCTTCTTTTTAATGTTAGAGATGTTAGGAGAGTCAAAGGGAAGAATTTGAGAAGTATTCTCTTCCATTTAATGCCTAGATTTCCTCTCCTCTAACTCTTGTTGAAATACTTGGAAAGTAGTAGTAGTTTTTTTAATGGACTCTTTGTAAAAAGTAGTAATTTCCAGCAAATCCATGTACATATTTTCTTGGTTGGTCTTTAGAATTCCAACCTCCTTTTCCAACTTTTTCAATCTTCAAAATTACCATTGACTTGCTTGATGTTCTCCACCTCCTTATCCAACTACTCCCATTTGTTGAAATTAGCAACAATCTTTTTGACAAAGCCCCACACATTCTCATTGATATTCTCCTCAAGAAACTCCAAAGATTTTGCTAACACAAGGGATTTCAACTTTCTAATCTTTTATTTGGCAATATGCCATTGAAAAAGTTGTCACTTCAAAATATCATTTTGAATATTATGTGTTGCAAAGGTTATTGATTTTTTTCCCCGAGTTGGATACACATGTTGCAAGGTTGGGAGTTCATAGGTAGGTTAAAACTATATCCATAAATGTTTCTATGTATATTTTTTTGTGTATATTTTCTTATGTAAGCATAGGATCCCTCAACATTTATATATACACACCTATCTTTGTAATAATATTTTCATTAATTTCATCTTAGACACTCTTTATGTGTAGACATCCCAATTTCACTTTACTAATTTCCCTCCATTAACCATTTTGTGTCCACTAATTTACCCTTATTTATTCCTTTTATCCTTAATAAATTAACCTTAGTTCCCATCTCCTCCTACTAATCCATTAATTAATACATGCTTAATTAATTGATTAGGCTAATTAAATACCCTTTAACATATTCCTCAAATTTAATATTCTACATCCCAACTAAAAGACAAAACCCCCTTTCTTCGAACAAATTAATTAATTATTGCTTTGTAATTGATTAGGCTTACTATCATGATCTCTTTAAAAATTTCTCTAATTTTAATACAATTGAAGGCAAACTAAGAATTGACCAAACATCTAGTTCAAAAATGTCTTCCTACTCACATGTTCTTGTGACAATTCAAGCTACGGTTACCACTTTGTCTAATGTTGCTAGCTTTGGCTCCCACTCCATCGAGTGATGTCACCTCTGGATCATGTGTCATTGTTACCAAGGAAATGTTGCTTAGTTCTAACGATGCCCCTTCTATGATTCTATATTCCTTGCCTCCTAGTGTGGCCCATTCTTCTGGTCACGAGGTTTGTGTGGTGCTTTCTTTTGGCCCTAGCATTGGAGGTGCAAAGTTTTCTTATTCAAATATTGTGCAATTTGATTTTCTTATCAGTGGATCTGGCCTTTTATTGGTATCTACTCATCTCTCCCACTAAGGTAAACCCTTACCTTGTTCTCCTTCCTCCCCAAATGTTATATATGGCCAATAAATGTTAGATAATGAATAACATTTAAAATGTCATGCTCTCATCTGTAAATTCAATGGATTTTGGGCTTCCCTCCAAATCTGAACAAATGGGCTTTGGAGGCTTGGAGGCCCCTTGTTGCAGGGAGGATTGAACTTTATCTATGTGCTATGGTCTTTTTGTGGCATCCTTCCAATCTGGTGTTGATAGGATGTGGGTGCTAAAAGGTGGGATTTGGATAAAGGGAAAGCACTCCCACTCTCTCAAACCTTGGTTTCCTTCATTCAACCCTCTTACATTATCCTTAAGTATTTTTCCTATCTAGGTCATACTTCACAATCTTCCTCTCCAACTTTAAGAAGTGTCTTGCTTTTAATCTATTGACAATTCTCTTGGTTGTTTTCTACAAGAAGATGCTATGAAGATAAACTATGGTTGTACTACTTATGCCCTCATTCCCATGGAGATTGACACCTCTAATGATCTACTTAGGGACATTGTCTTGCTTGCTTGGGATAGACTATGGACTAAGACACTCAACTACAAGGGTCTCCCTTTTCACTGTAGGAGATGCCTTGCTATTGGACACCTAGCTTTAGTTTTCCCTAGTTCTCGTTGCAAGAAAGGCAAGGTGACTTGGTAGAAAAAATCCCACCATGAGCATCTAACGATTGGTGATTTTATTAATTATGTTGGAGGACTTAGCCTCAAAGGTTATAGTGACTTTTCCAACTTATAATGGGTTGTCTTCTTTGGGCCCTATTTTGATCAATTCGCCTTTGGACCCTTCAATGCCAAGGGTTGAATCAACACATGATTTATTGGATGTTTTGGTTCAACATACAACTCATATTTATTTATCTTTGGGGATAACATAATATACACCCCCCCCCTTTATGCCCTCAATTTGAGTCTTTGGAGGATGATATTTCATCAGGGAAAACTTTAGTGGTGAATTCTAGGAATCGGGCAAGTCGAAATTGGGGAATTTACCGTACCCTAATACCCATTAGGGTGTCCAAATCGCCCAAATTTTATGAACTATCAGTCCAATGCATGTCCATTCGCCAGAGGATTTTTTTTACGAGGCATGTTTAGGCAGTAAATTCGCCATAATAGACTACACGTTTCCAATGGACCAATTAATATTTTCACTTGGAATCCTGAGAGCATGTCAGAAAACACCAACATATTTGTCAATAATATTAAAACAACATTATATGAGGTCCCATTTCGCCAATTAAAATTTACAAATAGTTGCTTGTGAAGACCCATTTCGCCAATTAAAATTTATAAATAGTTGCTTATGAGGACCTATTTCGCCAATAATATTTAAAAATAATTACATTTGAGGACACATTTCACCTTGAAAATTACAAAGTATCGTTCTATAAGCACACAAGATTCGCCAAATTTTTAACATACCATTTAAAAATCCCGCGAGATTCACCAAATATGGATTGATATAAATACAATTGAAACTATTATTTATTCTTACACATTTTGTTCGGTTTTGAGGTTCTACTTCTCGATTCAGAAGTCAGCGAAAGCTAAAAACGTAGACTTAAAGGTGAGTGATCATTTCTTCATATTGTTATTGGTTATTAGTTATAATAATAAGATTTCTTTATCTATTTTTCATTCTTGCTTTAGTCTTAAACATGATTTTGAGTAGGGAATGGGATCTATGTTCTATGTCAGTTTGTCCTTCTTAAACAAGAAGACTTTTTTTCCAAATTTTATTCAAAGTGAGAGATCAATATGTCAAGCAGCAAGGCTAAGACTCCTCGGGGTAATGAAGGGACTAGGAGGCCATCAAAACGCCCAAAACATGGAGGTACCATACAGTCTTACTTTGGAATTGGAAAATCTTTTGATCCATTAGATCAAGGTGGAGCTACATCATCAACTCTTCCACCAAATATTATTGAAGAAGGCATTCACAATACCTCACCACCATAGGAAGGTCAAGGTGAGATTGTCATTGAGTTAAATCAAAATGTATCAAATGAGGATGGAAATACCACAGAAGATGTTCCAAGGGATACCCTGGCTAGCCAGAATGAGATAATTGACTTGGATGAGGGTGATGTTGGTATCAAGAAAAGAAAAGGAAAATTGAAATTGGGGCATGAGTGGGAAATGACAAGGAATTTTCAACTTGGTTGGTTGTCGAAGTACCCATTCCTTGAACCAATGGGGTTAGCAAATGAAAATGATATTGAAAGGAAACAAAGGTCAAATGTACGATTTGTAGTTGGAAATATGGAAGAGACAAGACGTTGTAGCTAAAGCTTGACACTATAGAAAAGCATATCGGTAAAGTTTACGAAAAATAAATCATAGACGGAAAGGAACAATCAGTCATACGATGGAAATCAAAGGAAGAATGTCTTCATGTTAAGTATGTCACGGATTATGAAGAGCATAACCATAGAATGTCGAAGATTGAAAAATGTTAAGGTGCACTTGAGGCTCATTTTGGAAAAGCATCGCAAGAGAAAATATGTCCAAAACTGTTCAGATGAGTGTTGTTTTCATATTTTGTCCAAGGGGTGTCCTATGACATACTACCCAAAATATTCTGATTTATTATCTTATTTGAGTGTTCCCCACTCTCCCTTCTCACATTGGTCAGTAAACGCTGGAAGGGAATGGGCGAACTGTCTTGCTGCAGTGGAAAAGGAAGATTTAAAGGAGAAAGTAAAAAAGTCAAATTTCATTGCATTATCTTTAGATGAAGTTATTGTGGTAGACAATACTTCTTGGGTCTGTATGCATTTGTATACTGTAGAACAACATGTTCGTCAAGCTCATCTTCTTTGAGTTCATAAAATGAAAGATAGTTCAACATCGCTAAATCTATTTGAACTAGTCAAGAAATCTTTGAATGAAATTACAGGTATGGATGAGTTGACAATTGCCAAAAAGTTGGTGTGTGTAGGAGTTGATGGAGTTGTAGTGATGCAAGGTCAAAGGAGTGGTGTTTGCACAAAGTTACAAACTACTTGTGCACCATACATGCTTGGCATTCACTGCATGGCCCACATAATGAATTTAGCATTCAAAATTGTAAGCAAGTTTCTTACAGTATCAAAAAGTTGAAAATCTAGTTCGTGAGATCCACGCATACTTCTATCGAAGTCCCAAACGTTTCCAAGAATTTCAACATTTTGCTAAGGGAATAACACCTGGAAACAAGCTTCTCAAGGATGTCAATACCAGATGGATCTCCCTGCATGGACCAGCGTAACGAGTTCTTTCAGAATATCAATCCTTGATTGGAGTGATGTACGAGCATCGAAGCACAGTAGACAAAGCTCCTGACCTCTTACACAGGTTAAGCGATATAGAGACACTCTTGACTTTAGCTAGTCTTCTCCCCATGTTGGATGAGATGAACAATCTTGTGAAGAAATCCCAAGATAGAACTATGTGTATTTATGAATATGCCAATCTACGTAAACTTACATGCTTGGCCCTCGATCATCTATATCTAGATCTAACACAAGAAGGTGCAAATTTTTTGATGTGGTGGAAAATTACTGATTTGAATAATCTTGATAATTATTTATAATTTAATGCAAGCGGGCACTTATGTATCTATGTACGTGGATATGAGATACCAATGTACCATTGTAAGACAGTCAGGCGCTCTAGTAGAGAAGTAGTTGTTAACGAGGAAGATTTTAATGGTATTGTTAAATCTGTTAGTGATAATTTGAAGGAAATTGCAAAATCTTTTTCCTCATAGATTCGTGAAAGATTTCCTTTATGTGAAATAATTGAAGCCATGGGTATTGTGTATCCTCAATTTTGGGTAAACCAAGAAAACCCAAAATATTTTCATGATCAAGTAAAAATCTTGATTGAATAGTTTTTGAAAAAGGTAACATACAATGAGCAGACAATAGAAGGAATTTTAAATAAAAATAAGCTTAGACAACAATGTAGGAGTTTTGCAACAGCTATGAGGGACCAATATAAATCCATGGGCAAGGAGAAGCCCTTTGAATCAGGATCAATAAAAAAGGTTTGGACAAGCTTAGTTCATAGTGAAATATTGTGTGGTTCGATATCAAAATATTTCAAACTTTTTGATTTATGGCAAACAATGATATTGGGGTTAGTAGAGGATGAGATATTTTTCAGTACATTGGGGTTTTTGAAATCAAAATTAAGAAACAAACTGGACAAGAATTTGGAAAATTGCTTGAGGATGAAAGGAATTGCGTATAATGTCAAAAAAAATCATTTTCAAAGAGCACTTGCAATCTAGAGGTCCACATGTGAAAGAAGAGGGACCGGGTTGTGCAACAGAAGCACTCCAATTGCAAGCGCTGGTAGTGGTACTGGTGGCATTGGCACTGGCAGTGGGACTGGGACAAATGACAATGATATTGAAATTGACACAAATCATACAATGAATGTTGAATTTGAGACACAGGCCGAAGAAAGTGAAGAGCAAACTCGGAATCAAGATAACTCTTTTACTTTATCTCAAGATGAGCATCATTTTGAGAACCCTGACGCTGTTTGGGAAATGGAAGAGAATTAGTAGGTTTTAGGTATTTTTACTGCAATTCATGAATCAGTTTCCATTGTTCCAAATTCCAAACTATAGTTGATGATATTTTATATTGTATTCAATGAACATTAAAATTGTGAATCATTGCACTTCATGATATCTTATTTTATATTGCACTGCATGAATCATATTCCAAACTGTAGTTGATGATATTTAATATTGTATTCAAATAAATTATGAATCATTGCACTAATGCACTTCATGATATTTTATTTTATACTGCACTTCATGAATCATATGCCAAACTGTAGTTGATAATATTTTATATTGTATTCCATCATATTGTAGCTTGTTGTCTCTCATGCATAAGAGAGATCAAGACCCGAATAGGAGATCATCACATCATTTTTAATTAGACTTTAGAGTAGAAAATAGTAAGAATATAGATAATAGATTGCACCAATTCACCCATGATCCCATCCATCTCATATCATAAACTATTTTTATAATGTATATCATTTGAAGATCAATACAATGGAGAAAGTTACACATAATTGCTGATTTTCTTTTGAGTGTTCAACTGTTGTGGATTCATATGCTTATATGTTATTAACTTATTTGGTTGTCTCCAAAGTGGTTGTTTATGTTATTCAAATTGAGTGTGTGGAAGTACATTTAATTTGTCAGTACATTAAATTTGAATTCTTCAGGAAAATAGGGGTTGTGACCATGGGGTTTTAGATTTATTTATGGATATGAGTAATGTGGGTCATGGTGGAGCTCTCAAAATTTTCCACAATTTTTCTCATTCCTAGTTTCATTGGTGTTTGGCATCACTGGTTTGCTTCAGGGTTTAAGGTTTTGGTCTTGAAAAAACCTTTGCCTTTGGGTCCTTTGTTTTGTTTTGTTTTGATCTGGGCATTATAATCTTGCGTTGACCTGTTGTTCCAGGTTTTTGGTTGCATAAGTCATGGTTGGAGCTTTTTATGCCATTCATGTTACCGGCCCCTTTTACTTCGCATGTCAGTCTTTCCCACCTTGGGACCTAGTTTTAATCTTCTCTTAATGTTGGGACGATTAATTTTCATAATATTAGACATGTGTCTAATATTATGAATAACAATTATCACATGTCTAATCTTGATTGTTCCTCGTTGACCTCGCAAGGATTATCGATGATGTCACAAATATGTTGTGAGGTGTGCTAGATGTTGCCACATGTCACTTACGATCATGGGGCCTAGTCCTTGTTCGGCTACGGTTTTAATAAAGTAGTCAAATCAATGGCCATCATGTAATGATGAATATTGATCGTGGTCGTCCCTCACAGACCTTGCATGATTAAAATAATGGCTTTAAGGATGTTGTGAGGTGTGTGAGATGGTGATGTGTGGATGCCAAATCCAATGTCATGTACGAAGCAATCTGGAGTAGGACCCGCTCGCACTGAGGTGGTGTCTCATTGCTGAGTTTTCATTCGTCAAGAATTTGGTGGGTGAAAGTGGCATTTTCAAACCATCTTGACTCAATTTGAGCCGCTTGTTCCTGCTTCATGGGATTGAAGTCGACGGCTAATATTCAAAGTGGGTAAATGATGTACGATAGTTGTTGTTTCTTGCGCGAGTGAATAGTAATGGTGGAGTTCAGTCTGAGCCACCAAATTTAATGCTAAAATTTTTTCAAGTTGCTATTTTGGTGTTTAATTCCACATTGAGAAAGAATTCCTAGGTACCTAGTGACACAAGCAATTTCTTGTAAGTCCAACATCACTGCCATTAAAATTCTCTACAAGAAAAACTATAAGTAACATATGCACCACGCTCTCTGTTTTTCGAAAGTATTGTTGATTTCTGGAAGGAAAGTATTGATTGTGTTTGCTTTGTTTAAAATCTCATACTAGTTTATTTTCTTTAAAGTTGTTTTAAAGCTTGTCAAGAAATAATTGTGAAGACCTTTTAAATTATGAAACTATTGTGTTTAAGGTTGCAAGATAGAGGTTAAACTCCCATAGACTTTCCAATACCCCAAAACCCTAGCTCGAATTTTAATCTATCTTGTGTAATGGCACCCAAAGCCTGAAGTTCTGGCTTAGAAACTTCCACTAGGTCCTTTTCTCAAGATGTTATATATATAGTGAAACCCTCCACCAATAAGAAGCTTGAAGAAAAGGCTTTGTTTTACGGGCCCCAGGTTTTAGAAGGGTTAACTGATAAACAATGTGCAATTCGAGATGTTGAGGTGCCATACACAGGTTGGAAATTATTTTCTAATTGGTTTGGGAACCAAAATTTGGGTGTTCCTTTGTGTAAACCTTGGAGGTTAGACCTTGGCATGCTGGTGGTACCGAATGTGTATCTAGATGTTGACTTGTTGAAGGATGTTGCAATGAGATATGATCCTGTGACTAGAATTGTTAGGACATACGATGGTGTGGAAATGGTTAGAATAACCAAGGAGGAGATTGCAGAAGTTTTTGATCTGCACGAATGGAATAAGGATATGGTTCCTATTGATATTCAAGCCTTCATAGAAGAATATAGAAATACCAAGAGTTTTTTTAGGACCTCTCTGTTGACTCCTCATTTGGCTACCACAGGAGTGGGAAAGAATAAAAATAAGATAGTG
The DNA here is from genome assembly GCA_007115665.2 of Sequoiadendron giganteum. NCBI lineage: Eukaryota > Viridiplantae > Streptophyta > Pinopsida > Cupressales > Cupressaceae > Sequoiadendron > Sequoiadendron giganteum. The sequence continues at coordinate 610,117,288 of CM021103.1, forward strand.
ATTGGAAAGAATGAGCTAGAACCTTTTCCCATTAATTACTTTTGTAACTACTTCAGGAAGACAGTTTGTTCCTTGTGTCAGGTTCTGGGAATTATTATAAAGACTACCTTGTTTACTGAATTCATGTACATGGTTGTGCATGTCCAACATCCAACTTTCAATTTGGTATATGATTTTGCAACCTATCTGGCCGATAAAATGCATGAGAATTTGGTAGCTCTGAAAGAGGGAAAAACACTGGTTGGTTTTAGATGATATTCTTTATTGACGCACATGTTTTTATATAAGGGAGAAAGAATTTTTGGGCAGAATATTGAATTGAAAAAGAAAGAGGATGATATTGATATGCCTGTCCAATACTGGACTACATTTCTAGATAGGCGTGATCGTGAATTTGATTATGTGGTATTTCATAATGTTTTTGGGTCCAAATTGAGAATATCCTTGGTTTATAATCCACCCAGAATTCCAAAGGAAATTCATGATTTCTTAAGGTCAATGGAGAGGAGGCCTGAATTGAATTTGACACATAATTGGGGAGATATCATCCCTTACTACAATACAACTGTCTTCAGGGTATATGGCACTAATGTCAACTTGTATGCTTTGCCAAGGGATGTGCCTCTAAGAATTAGATTCTTTGAAATCATGAGACAGTTGGGAGGTGCCCAAATGGTACACTTGCCAATAGAACAAAAGAAGGGATCTTTCTTCCCTGAGTATATAGATTTTGCTGACTTTGTCATGGTAAAAGGAGGATGGACAGATTCGTGGACATTGCTTAAGCCTTATGGGTTGCACACTATATGCCCTAGGAACTATGATCCTGAGGGTTTCATTTCTCAAATAAAGGCAAAGCATAGGACTGGCATTTTTATTCACAACTTATTTTTCCATGAGGATATCATTAGAAAACATCCTTGATTCTCAGGTGCAGGAGGAAAGGAAAGAAAATTATATTGCTTTTACTAAAATGATGAACAAGAAGAAGGAAAAGAACCCTGCATATGATCCCATGCCGATTATCAAAGGTGAGTTGAATAAAGCCACATATGTTGTGGACAATTTTGAGAGCATTGTGGGATTTTTGAATTTTGAATAGATGGTGGAAGACAAAGGAAAGTCACAAGTTGTTGAGGAATATCATGAAATAGGATTGGAGGAAAGGCCTTCTTATTAGCCTCCATCAAAGATTAGAGTATATAAAAGGAAGAAGGAAACTATAACTAAGAAAGAAACCAGGCCCCCTCTTGTTGCCTCAGAAATGTCTAGAATAGTGTCTCATGAGCAACCAGTGCCCTCACCATCAGGGAAATTTCCCATGGCTATCATTAATTTGGACTCTGCCCCAAAAGCCCCTTCTCCAATACAACCACCATCTCCCAGAAGATAGAGGATTGAAAAGGAAAAAGTGGTGGATTATCCTAAATCAGATGATGAAGTGATTATGGTGACCCCTAATGATATGCAACAAGGAATGCCATCTTTTCCACAAGGTGTTGCATCAAGTTCTGGAGCAGTCACTCTAAGGCTTGGGAAAGATGAAATAAGAGGAATAACTAACACTGACGACTTGAGGATAGATGCCTGCAAGGAGTTCATAAGGGATGATTCTTTTGTTAAAACAAATGCATTTAGAGAATTTGTGTGGAGAGTGCAGGTTCCATTATATGTTGAGAAGGTAGTTCAAGAAAGGATTTTGCACCCAAAGCTCCCAGAAAAGGATATCCAATCCAATGTCATGTAGGAAATGAGAAAAACCTTCAAGGAGATGACGCTAGAGCAAGGAAGGGCATTGGTACAAAAGAGTGGAGTTTTATTACTCCCTGAATGGGATATTGTTGATGTTGTGGTGTTTGATACAATAAGAAGCGCCAATAGGCCACTTCTTGCAACTGAGGAAGAACCCACACTAACACTCAAGGGCTCAACCTTCAATGAGGAATGGGATGCCTTGGCAATTTGGACATTGTCTATTGGATCCAAAAAACCAATAGTTGCAAAGCCAGTTGATTTCAGGTCACTTGGTTGTGAGAAGATTTGTTGATACTCCAGCATTGGAGGCAGCAAATATGGCAGTGAATGTTGCCAAATTCACCAGGGCAACTGTTGAGGATTTGACCAAGGATAGAGATACTCTAACAGGCCAATATAATGATCTTATTAATGATTATAATAAGAGTCAACAAAGGGTTACAGAGTTAGAAACTGAGCTAGCATTACTGAAGCAGCAAATGGAGACATGGAAATCTCAAGGACAGGCTAGCTCTAGCCATAAGGTTTCTACCCCACCAAGGGAGCAACCTCAACCTCCCTCACAAGGACAATCCTTAGAAATTGTTCCGTTTAATATGGGATAGAAGCCCATTGTAATTGAGGAGGCAAGCACTTTGGGAGGATGTCATGTACTGATTTTTGTCATTTATTTAAATGCAATTATTAATCATGAGATTTTTAATGTTTATGATAAATGATTATTTAAATTGAAATTTAAATGCAAATGAAATGATTTGAAATTTATTATTATGAAATTTAGGGTTTGTCATTGTTGATGAAAATTTGAGTGCAAGTGAACACAGGAACAGGTGAACGAGAATGAAGGCGAGAACATTGATCAGGTAGAGTCGTTTTAGTCATTAGACGTTAATGAGGATGATGGAATCTCACACACCACTTAGTTAATTAGAACGTAATTTGCATGATTAAATGGTTTAATTTTAATTATTATAATTGCTATGCATTTGATTGAACGTAATTGAAAAAGAATATGTTTGTTTTGAAATGGCAATTTGATTATTGTTGTGAGAAAATTGTTTATTTATATAAAATGTAAATTTGTGTTATTGGCTTATTTGTTATTCTCGCAAATAATAAATGAAAGTAGAAATAAATGTTTAAATAGATATTTATATTAAATTTAGTATTTAATGAAAATAAGAAAACAGTAATATGTTTAAAATTAAAATTGAAATCTGAATAGCAGTAAACAATTGGTAAACGGCCTCTTCTTAATAAATTACACATGCAATCACGATGAGAGAAACGTGGATTTATGGCCATTTTTTTGGAGATCAAGCACAACTAGTGGATCTGATATTATTGATAACTTCACCATTTTCGCATGAAAAAAAGAGACATGAAGAAAATCCATTTTTGAACAAAGAGAGGAAGAACGAAGCATAGAGGAGGGATAGTTTATTTTATTGATTATTGATCTTATCTTCTAGGCACCAGCAAGGAAGAGATGTGCAGCAGGAAGAGAGTGGTGTATTTGATGCTATCTCCATCATACGTATGGGAGGGAGTTATGAATTAGAACAGAAATTTGCTCTCTACAAAGGCACGAGTGAGAAAGGAAAAGGAGGGATCGGGGTGAAGAAGTAAATAGGAAAGGAGTAGGAGAGGAGGACTTGGAAGGTGTGTGGCCAGAGAGAAAAGGAGAAGGCATGGCAGCTAGCAGGGAGGGGAAAAAGAACAATAGGCTACTCTGCAGCACACGCAAGCAGCAGGAAGAAGAGGGAAGGCGTGGCTAGGAGAGGGAATAGAGAAGGAAGGGGATAGTGGGTGGAGCACAGGAAGAAAAAGAAGATCACAAAAATAGCAGGGGAAGATAGAAAGAGGTCTACATTGCAGAGAACTTGAAAGATAAAATACTCATAGAAAGAACAAAAAAACAAAGATTCATCATCAGATTTAGGAAACCAAACAGTTGAAGGAGATTGACAGGTAGATTCAATGAAAGCAATATTTACCAAATTCTCAATCTTAGTATAATTAATTTAGCCATTTTTCTTTTATTAATAAATTTATCAGTTGAAAACATGTCACTGTTTTTTATCAAATTTAGGAGAAAGTTAAAACACCAGACTGTATTTTCCTGTAGATAAAGAACAACTTGAACATTAAACTAATAAGAAACAGTAGATTTCTTTATTTAGGAAATTATGATTTAAAATATTGAAAAGATGCACACAAAAAACATACTGTTTTAGATCTATTGCAAATAAAATACAAGATTCTTTCAGAAAATTTACATTTTATTTAGATTTGGAAATGCTTCAGAAAAATCAAAACTGTTAGAGAGATAAAAATTTCAAAATAATAGAAACAGAAAAGATAGGGAAACTTGTACATAATTAAACAGCTGAATATTTTTGGATTAAATAAAATTTTGAAATGATAAGTTAAAAATAATTATGTTTATTTAAATGTGCTTGAAAAGTTAAGTGAAATATGATAATTATCTTGGAATGATATTAAATTGCTTTGAAACAGAAGAAAATGAGAGGGGTTTATTTTTTTAAAAGATAATATTTTAGGAAATATGAAAACCAGAAAATAAATAAATTGAAATAAAAATATAATTACTTCGAAATGAAACAAATTAGAAAAAGACTATATTGAAGAGTAGTTAAATTTCATGAGTAAATAAACAGAAAGAATGTGTACTCATTTATTCTGGTTTTATATATACTTAGTTATATACTTGAGATGCACCTTCTTTATTTTAAATATGAACATAATGTTATTTATGATTTAAAATCTATGAGATTATTGTATTAAAAACCATGTTTGCTTGAAAATAAAAGTGCAGTAAAGATGTTTGTGAAAGATGATTTTTAATTTGAATGGAACCATACATGCTTGATAATTGAATGTGCATGACATGTGTTTGGAAAATTACCTTCCGGGGTGGGTGTCGAATATGGGTTTTAGAGAGCGTAGTTTTTCTTTTCCAAAACTACTATTATTTATCGTGCATGACATTTTACTTGGCCAAGTAACTTAAGGACCATTGAAATAGATGGAATGTGAATAACTCTCTACCATATCCTAGTATTGAACTTGTTTGTTTCTTAAATGAATTAGAAAAATGAAAATGGTTGTGGATTTACTAGTTATACTAGGCACGCACCAGATTTCATCTTGTTTGTTGACTTCCTTTTGCTAAGCGATTCGTGCAAGGTCGGTATTCTTTGAATGACTGAGGAATTTCAGGGAAGCGTAAGCTTTGAGGTTGGGCGGAAAAAGCGCTTGATCCTTGTTCTCATCTTCATGTTTGTAGATATGCTAATGGATTGAAGATCAAATGAATATTTCTTCATATATGTATTATATTTATTTCTTGTATGATTATTGTAGAACTTAAGGTGACAGATAGCCTAAGTCTTGAATTGTAAAAAAAATTTACAATGTTTTTTTGTATTATTAATGTCGTGAAAGATGACACGTTTATGAAATTAATTGGAAGTATTATGAATCTTGTTGTAGACTTTAAGTCGATATTTTGGAATCTTTCTGATTTTATGTAATCTAATGAATGGAGTTTCGACTTTCTTTGGAATATAAATGAATTTATTTAAAGAATTGTCGATGTTTGGAATTAAAGATTTTCTCTCTTTACAGAGGAGGGCTTTCAAGGGAGAAACTAATCCACTAGGTTGAGGAGTACAAGGAATTACAGCAATAGGCCTAGGAATCTTGTTAAAGATTAATTTAGTAATTTTAGATGTTGTATTGTGACACTTGAATAGAAAGGTTAAGGGAAAATTGAATAGTGTCCATGCAAACTATGCTTTGATGTTGCAAGCAATTAGGTTGTTCCCAAGAGATAAAGAATTGGCCACCCCATTATTGGATAAGTGGATTCCCAGAGCTAAGAAATTTAAGTTCATGGTGGTAGGAGAGAAGCACCAGAGGGATAAGTATCCCAGGGTTATGCCAACTTATCAATTTATTAATGAGATTGTGGAGCAAAAGTTCCAAGGATATGTGGCTCCTATTGAAATGAAGATCAAATAATTAAAGGCTAAGTATGATGAAGCAAACTTAACACCATTACCAGATATCCAACATAACAATGATGAGGTGAAGCCTTTGTAGGCTTGGAAGGACCAAATGAATGACATCATGTCAACCCAAACAAATGAAATATGCAAGAATGTCGATATTGGTGTGTTAAATGATACACTTGAGAAACTATCCTTTGTTATTAGTTTCTTAGAATATTTTGATAAGGAGTCTACTTCAGTGATGGTAAAGTATGCTATATACAGAAAAGATAGAGGAGGTTATCACTTTCAAGTGGCCATCTTAAGCAAAATTTGAATTGTGGAGAAGTGTCTTCACTAAAGAATTTTGGATATGATCATATGAGCACCAGGGTGGAGAGTGTGACTTGGTCAAGTATAGTACAGGTCTTATGTTGCCTTTTGGAAGTCGGGTTTCTCTTCTACAACAATTGAAAATAGCATTTGTCTTATGTGTGTTTCCCTCCAATTGTAAAATGCAAATATAACGGTAAAGGGAAATGTGTGAGGTATCGGTCCAATCAAGTGTGGAAATGTACTCAATGAGCTCTACCAAGAAGTAAATATAATGAGCTAACAGTTCATCACCTTCTAGTTCATATTTTAATTTTTTTTTAAGTAAAACTTGAACATGTACTTGGTGATTCATCACTCAACTCAATGATTAATAATATTTTAACAATAGTATTAGTAGCATTTACAACAATGAACATCAACAATCATTTAATTATTAATGTGTATCTCGTATTTGAAACCACGGACTTTATTTTCAAATGATAAAATAAATAATATAAATAATTGAACATCATCACAACACTGAAGTCTGAATTTGAGCTTTTTTATTGATTTTCACATGAAAGAGTACATATAGGCATTGGAAATGCAAAATCTTGCCAATGCCCAAAGACAAGTCTTCCCAGAGCTGAGTTGGAACTTGGAAACTCATATTATCAAATATTCAAAATTAAAAATCAAGCCATTGTATCACCTTTTCTAGCAACTTCCACTCTTCAGGTGGTGGAATTGCCATTTGTTCTAACTGATGTTGTTTGACTTGAAGTTTTGTTAACATTTCATGATTGTAATTGGAAGTGGAACCTATCTTGAATTCTTCAGTCAATTTTGCATTCAAGGTTATCAGTGTTCTGATGGAATCCAAATAGTTCACCACATCTAGGTTCTGAGGAAACTGATCGAAATCAATTTTCCTTTCACCCTCCATCTTCTTTCTGAAATCATCATTTCCAATGAATCGGTCATTTGTGTCAAAAGCCTCTGGAAAACCAAGCTCTATGAAGTTCCTTACCTTTTCATCCACCACCTTGATCTTGTCTGCAACCAAATGCAAATATTACTTTATTCCATGCTTTCTCGAACACTTTTCAATGAGGGATGACAACTTCATTGAGGTATCAATCCGATTAGTAATCCCTTTTGATTTCAAATCATTGTCACTGAATTTGTAGATTGTTTGTAGAACTTGATTTGCAGATTTCTCTAATTCTAGCACATTTTTGTTGTCCACTAAATATTTGTTGAGCTTCTTATAATGTTGTCTGATAGAATCAATCAATTGAAACATATCGCACAAATGATCAAACCTCTGCATTATTTCATCACAGATCTTTTGTTTCATATGCCTCATTGAATCTCTACAAAATGCATATAACTTATTGACAAGAGTTAATTTCTTCTTTTGCTTTCTTCAGCTATGTCTCCAATCTTTCATTTGTTTTTCTTTGTTTCTCCAATTTTTGTTCCCACTGTGCATTTCCATTCGCAATGCTTAGTCTTAATTTTTTTGAACTGGATTTTTCCTCATCATATTTCTTGTTGATCTCATCTAGCCTTTGCTTCAGGTCATTCACTTCTCTCTCATTTGGTTTATCCTCTTTGCTTGTTGATGTAGAGGCAGACTTTTTTATTCTTTTTTTTAATTCATTGCTCTTGTTATTTGATGCTTTCCTCTTTGCTTTCTCATTTGCTAGGTCTGCCTGTAACTTTTCTATTTGGGTCTGCAACCTTTTCTTCTCTCTATCTTTCTTTAACAATGATGTGTACACGAATTCATTGTTCTTCTTTGATACATTAATTTTGTCAGTATTTTTTAAGCCAGAAAAATCCAATTGAAAGTTGGTCACCTGGTATTCAGATTGATCCATCTGATTTGTTGGTTTGTTTTGAACTGTGGGAACAACAATTGTATACTCCATGATTTTTTTATTTGTGTCAAATGTGGGTAATACCATGGTTGTTGTAGGCTCTGAAGTTACAGCAGTCACACTCTCCATTAGTTGCTTCTTTTCTTTTTTATACAAGTTTGATTTCTTTTCAAACTCTTCAATGAAATCATACCCTAGGGACGCAGGAACAATGGAATGCTTGAATGGCGAAGGAATAGGAGTACTTGCAGTTGCTAATGATGTCGCAGCCACACTAATTGATGGTGGGGGAGTGTTTGGAAATAACTCCTTTGTGGTGGATCCACTAATAGTGTGACTTGGACCTGTCAAAATCCTTTGCCTCTTTTGTTTGCGTTGATCACCTAGTGTTTTTGTGGTATCTTGTATTGTTTTCCTCTCGTGTGTAATTTGTTGTTGTAGCACATGTTGGCCACTACTAGTAATACTACCCATACCATCACCACCAATGGCAGTGCCAGTTGCACTAAGCTCTCCACCATGGGCATGTCCTAGTTGTGATTGTCTCTGATCATGAGGATGAGGATTAGAAGCTCTAAAAAATTGATTTGTATGCCCTTGGTCTACTTTTTCACCTCCAAGCCCAAGGCTAGATTTATCAACTAATTTTCTATGCTCAACATCTATTATCGTCCAAAGGCCTTGTCTTTGGGACCCCAAAGGACCACCTTCATAACCCATTTTTTTAAGTCTGTCTACTCCTGAAGTATATGCTTCTTTTGTGGCCTCACTTAAATGAGGTTTGTAATTGACATGGCTTTCTTCTACTTCTTTCCTATCATCATTAGATTCATCAACACTTTCTTTGTTTCCATGTTCATCAGGATGCTCTATATTCCACAATTTGCTAAACTCTTTATCTTCGTCGTTTTCTCCATACTCTGCAAGAGCTCTTGGATCACCTAGCTCCTTCCTCATAGACCAAAAGGCAGTAATTTTTTATCGTGACCAATTTTTATCTATAACTTCCTTCTCTAGAGAAACTGTAATTTTTACTCCACTAGATGGTTTATCACTTTTTTCATAAAAATTGTTGTATGTCCTGATTGTCTTTCAATGCAATGCCATAATTTTTGTTGACAAATTTTCAAAAGAAATGTAATTCTCAATAGCACTTTTCTCCATAGCTATTTGGACCTCATCCCAAGAATCTTTGTTTCTCAAGTTTTCAAGCAAGGGTTTACTTTGATGTAGAATTCTACTTGCAGCATTCTTATTGGCCACAATCATTGATTCAATGATGTCACATGGATCATACTGCTAGTGACAGATAGCATCAAAATCAAAAAAATTCAAAAGATTATGTGCCACACTAAATGCTTTTCTCTCGAATGTGAACCCTCCACATGAAAAAGGTAAAGAAGGAAATAAGGTCTTCTTTTATTGACTGAGAAAGTGTAGTTCATTAGCACTCTGCACCTGCCTTACATATTCCAATGTGAAAACCCTTTTTGTCACATGTATTGGAAGTTTGTATGGTTGTACTCCTGATCCATAAAATCTTAGCACAGTATATTCTTCCATTAAGTACCAATCAACCAATTGTATTTTTTTCCTAGTTGCATGCAATTTCTACATGACATAGGTAATCTAGGCATTGGATTTTTTGTAATTGTTTGATGCAATGGAGCCAAAAATTAGTCTACAAAATGACTGTAGTTCCTTCGAGAATCATGCATCCTAATCTCAGTGGTCCATTCATATACTGGAGCCATTTTCTCTTCCTCAACATTACTATAGGGTCGAATCTGAAGCTTGTTGGTTTGAAACATTCCTCCAAATTTGAATAGAAAAAGATAGCACAAGTAGGTTGTGAACCTAAATGTCTTGGTGGAACCTGCTTTAATCATTAAAAATTGTTTATACATGGATTCTACAATGCGTTGAATAAACTTATATTTGACATGTTGAACATCATAATGGATATTAAATACCATTTCAAGGAGGCTTGCACCCACTTCCAAATTGCTATCCAGACCGAGGTAAAATGCTAGCATTAGTATCCTGAACCCATGGTTTTAAAATATCTAAATCATACGGAGGCTTATGATCACCTTTCAATTTGTTTCTATCCTGACCTATTTTATTTAAGAAATCATTTTTCTCCCTTTCTTCCACTACTTCATAATCATTAGCAAGTTTTTCTAGGTCAATGTGGACGTCTCCAAATTCTTTCGTTGTAAACCCCAACACTTTTCCAAGTTCTTATGCATTAATGGATAACAATACTTCTTTGATATCTTTATTAACAATTTCTCTTTTGTTATCATCATAATTTTGGGCACAAACCATGATAAATTTTGGGCAAGGGAAAACCTCATGTAACATCATGCACCTTAATCAAGTTACCCACGATGCACTGGTACTATTAACTTGTGTTTGTTTTGCAGCCTTATTCTAAGATGAAAATCTAAGTTCAGAGGTACGCCTACCATAAATTTCAAGATCATTAATATCATGGTAACCATCAGTGAAACTTGGGGTTTTAAGCAATTCTGCATAATGCATTTTTTTATCAGACATCGCTCTACTTCTAGTGGTATTGGTGGTAGACATGCTTATACAATGTGAAGTTGTGAAATTTGAATTCCCTAATACTTATTATTCCTCAATTTTTCTTAATTCTTAAGTCTCTAAACCCAAACTTCAAAGTTTGACGAAATAAGATTTTAAGAAATATCAAACGATGAAACGTAGCCGCAGGAATTCTTGTACTTACATGGATTCTTAGTCCTGACTCTTGAAAATATTAATGGTGACAGTCGTGGAAATTGGAATGGCTTTGTTGGAAGTGGAACTGTGGAATCCAAAACAGGGTGGTGCACTGCAATGAGCAATCTGAAGAGTGAAGACTGAAATCTCCCTGACCCCAGTGTGCTGACCCTCTCACTTAAAAAAATTACTTGACACTTAGCAGTACAAAGTGCTTTCATTTATTTTTTTCTCAAAATTGGAACATTAAAGTGAATGAAACATCTTAGGTCTACAAGTTGCAAATTCTTAACCGTTGATCTTTCTAAATTTAACGGTTATAGGGTGATTCTGGAGGTTTAAGTTTGCAAGCCCATCGCTCTGTGCATTTCATTACGGAATGCAACTACAACCATACATCAAATATTCATCCAACGGTTGAAACTTGAGTAATTTATGATATTAACTTAAAAAATAAACATGACATATGTTTTAAAGTTGTTTTAAACTTTTGTGTGCTAGGATTGGCATCAAGGCGAAGGGGTCGGTAACTTACCGTTGCAAAGGGCTTAAAAAAATCTCCATGTGTGCTGACCCTCTCACTTAAAAAAAATCACTTGACAGTTGACACTTAGCAGTACAAAGTGCTTTAAATATTTTTTTTTCTCAAAAATCCAAAATTGGAACATTAAAGTGAATGAAATGTCTTAGGTCTACAAGTTGCAAATTCTTAACCGTAGATCTTTCTAAATCTAATGGTTATAGGGTGATTCCAGAGGTTTAAGTTCGCAAGCCCATCGCTCTGTGCATTTCATTATGGAATACAACTACAACCATACATCAAATGTTCATCCAATGGTTGAAACTTGAGTAATTTATGATATTAACTTTTAAAAAAAAAATGACACATATGTTTTAAAGTTGTTTTAAACTTTTGTGCGCTAGGATTGGCATCAAGGCCAAGGGGCCGGTAACTTAACGTTGCAAAGGACTTAAAAAAATATCCTCATGTGTTGAACCTCTCAGGCTCTCACTTAAACAAAATCACTTGACACTTAGCAGTACAAAGTGGTTTAAATGTTTTTTTTCTCAAAAATTTGAAACTAGAACATTAAAGTGAATGAAACATCTTTATCATTGATCTTTCTAAATCTAACGGTCATAGGGTGATTCTGGAGGTTTAAGTTCGCAAACCTATCGCTCTATGCATTTCATTATGGAATATTTTTTGTGTGAAGAGTGTAGTTTCTTTTTCCTGCCGAAAAATTTATTTTTCGGTGTGGAGCCCAATGGCCAAGTCTTCCAAGCTTGTCAATGTCATTGAGGTTTTTGTGGTGGACTTGGCTCAGTTTGGGGCCAATAACCCCATCTCGCTTCAAATGACGGAGAGCCTGAATTCTTTTAGGGCCATCACAGACCAAAGGCTTAAGTGGATTTTGTTAAATTATGAGCCATTGGTGTTAGTGGCTATGAAAATGGTTCTAGATTCCGGCCACCTAAAAAGTAGAGAGTATGGAAGAGATAATTTGCAAGTGTTTTCTTGGCTCTTAGCCTCTCTTTTGGATAACCTGGTGTCAAAAGCGGAAGCTAGAAGCTTAATGCTCAAAATTTTTAAACGTGACTTGCTTGGAGGGATGGATGAGATTCTTCGTGTGGTGCTAGAAGGCAGAGGTTTTCTGTGGCCTTGCAACGTGGAGAGAGTGGGAATGGAGGATACGGTGAAGATATACCCATTTCTCCTAGATTTGCAAGGACCTGCATTAATGCGCCATCGGGCAATTGTCGTGGTTGCTGTGATTTTTCTAAAAAAAATCTTTGGTCTAATGGCGGTCGACAGTGAGGATTGGAAAGACTTTGAAGAATTTTGCATGGTTCAATAAATTTATATAAACTGGTGATAGTTCTTTTCTGTCTCATAGATGATAGTTTTTGGTTCATCTATGCTTTGACAGTCTCGTCTAGTTAATCAATGTCAATATTACTAATGGGATTTTTTGGTTAGTCTTTATTGGGGTCTATTTTGATATTTTTGCTTAAATTACCTGCATTGGCAGAGGCATGTACTTCGGACTTATATTAATAAAATATGACTCTTACGTATCAAAATAAAAGTTGTTTTAATTTTTTGTGCACAAGGATTGACATCAAGGCCAAGGGGCCAATAACTTAACGTTGCAAAGGACTTTAAAAAATGAATAATGATATGGGAAACTGGGGGAGAAGGTTAACGACAAATTAGAAATCAATAACAACGTCACAACATTTAGTGTTTATAATGTTTTTTTCAATTTGATGGCAACTTTCTTTTTTCATTTGTATTGCTTTATGTTTTACTTTAAAATCTGCATTCATTTATTTCCTAAATAGATATACCACAAAAATATACCACACTTTGATTTTATGATCAATGCAAATTGTAGAAATTTGTGTGACAAGATCCATATTATAGCCTACATTGCATCCATGATTCCATATTATAGCACATCACTGTAACACATAAACATCGGTGGAACGAATGATTGCACTCTCTCGATGGCCGGATATAACCATGAATTATCAAGTGCATATTGTATTAAGTATATTACTTAATTTCTCAAAGGAAAAAAATTGATTTGAATATATTAATAGACATTGAAGTTCTGAACTCAGAAAATAACTGTTTAGTGTAAGTGTAAATGAATAACGAAGAATAACACAACACAACCATTTATTTTATTCCAAATTAATAATTTATTCCAAGTTGTTGCTCGTGACAATGGATTGCAAATTGATTCCAATTTCCAAGTTTCTACTGGTGACAAGTACAACTTAATACAAATGTAACTCTAAAAATGAATGCATGATTCCAAGCTTTTGCTCCTGACAACATAATACAGATGTGGCACTGAAAATAAACATTGGGGGAAAGGTGGTACTAATCATTCTGGGGAATGGGAGCCGAGAAGATACAAAATGTACTTATCCCCTTTGAGAACCAGAGTCATGCAGAAGATGTAATACAAATGTGTGTCTAAAAATAAATGCATGGAGCTTGCCTGGCCAACCATGCTGAGGAATAGGAAGTTGTGAGGATACAAGAGGAGGAGCAAATCTACTCCCATCTTTTGCACGCAGCTTCCATGCACTGGCATAGCACTTACCTCCATCAAAGCTCCTCATCCTAGTTCAAAACTTGTCTGAGAAGTCAAATTAACCAAATCAACTTTTTTCCAATTCCACTCATTCTGAACTTGAAGGAAATTCGTCTTTTACTGATTACTCTATAACTACATAATTGTAGGCAAGAGAATTTACAGTATCCCCAATAATATTGCATCATCTTCTTCATGAATCCTTATTAACCCTAGAAAATGAAAACCCTTATGACACTATCCACTATTCATTATCCCTATTTATGGGCCACCAATGCCACTACCAGCCTAGGTATAATGATAATCTTGTTTTGTGTACAATTAAAATGTTCAATTTGATTGGCGTTTGGCTACATGCAAACTGTACCTCAAGTTGACAAGCTGTCAAAATCACCAGTGTCACTCAAACGATATGAAATCATTACAAAACTTGTTTCATTAAAGCTATGAGTTGTCCAAGAAATTGCTTTGGATGTTCATATCACATATGGCATTAATCGCCGCCACTGCCAGCACTAGCAGTACGCCAACCACACTTTCTTCAAAAAGATTGAGAATTTCAATTAAATGAAATGTACTACAACGTCAAGGCATTGAAAAGACAGAATGAGTGATGAGTGATGGGCCTTGATCTCGCCACATGTCCGCATCTAACGGTTCTAGACTTCTAGTGTTATTCCAGAGGTTTCAATTCGCAAGTCTAATGCTTCAGAGATTTACTTCTAGAATGCAACTCTTTTTGTTTGTTGGTGTACAGATTTGTCACTTTAACCATGAAAGTAGATGCAAAATATTTTAAAACAAATGACACAAAGTCCGTTTGTCTCACAATCAGTAAAGAAAAGCAATAGTTTATCTTTTAACAAATGAATTAATCCGAACAAAAAGTCTCAGAGATGAAAAAATACACATTCTGACCTAACAAATAAACATTGAAGAATAATCATGAAGAAACATAATTCATTCATAATTAAAAGGAAGCATTAATAAAAGTGATAGTTTCTCTTTTAACAAATGAATTAATCCGAACACAAAGTCTCAAAGATGAAAAAATACGCATTCTGACCTAACAGATAAACATTGAACAATAATTATGAAGAAACACAATTCATTCATAATTAAAAGGAAGCATTAATAAATACAATGATTTAGAAATATATTCTTTTATCTCTCTGAGTCCCTAATGCCAAAAATGTGGATTCACAAACCTATCACCCCACACCCTGTACAATCAAAAAGCGCTCAAAAGCTTAAACTACCCCCCCTCCCTTATCATTATGTATCACAAATTCACAATTCACAAAAAGATTCATGCATGTTGTTAAACCGCTAGAAGTGTCAGGACTCTGTACAGTTCCAATTGCATTTCCATAACTAAATTATGAAATTCAGTGCGTTCTTCTTCTAAAATGAATATCACCCTGTTGTACTCGGCATATTTGGTTTTCTCTTTCCACACCACTAAACACAGCTCAAAAATGATGTCGAGTTGTTCTTCTTCAAGCCAATTCAAATTTGGTTGCATGACGGCCACAAGTTCATCTTCTCATTCCCCGATATCGGCAAGAAGTACCATTTTGAGTAAACTTTGAGTCTAGAGTTGAAAATGCTGCCACCTTTCCTCGTATGCAAGCTCACTTAACTTTACCGGTAGGAAGTGACCATTTATTTGCCAAGAAAAAAGTGTCAATATGCTACTAAATCCATTTCTCCAACCTCCTTATTTAAGAGCTATCCTTTCGAAGGATTTAAAAGATTGTGTTAAACCTCAAGTTGGCGTTTGAAAGCATTTGAGAAGACATCCCTTAATGGCACCTTACAATTCATTAAATGAGCTGACACTTTGAAAGTTGTGCATCCTGCCAAGGTCGCCCCATCTGAGAAACAAAACTTTATAACCATTTGTACGGTAATAAAATCTCAACCATTGATTTCTAGAAATTTAATGGTTCTAGTGTTAGAGATTTACTTCTGGAATGCAACTACAATCGTCCATCAAACATTCATCGAACGGTCCCTATGATTTTATCCGTTTATTTCGCCACTAAATTTTATTATTATTTTGAGATTCTTTTTAATTCGCTAATGAAAAGGTTTTAATCGGAAAAAAGGTTTTAATCGCCAACAAAAAAATATTCTGTTTTGAAAACAAGATTAATTCGCCAAAATTTCTGGTTTGAAAAATGGTTTTAATCGCCAATGAAAAATATTTTATTCAATTACAAAAATTTGTAATTCGCCAAGATTTTCCACAAACTTCTAAAGATTATAAAAGATTCGCTTTTTGAAAAAAAAAAAAAACCGCCAATAAAATTAATATTTTCTATGAGAAGTATAGGATTCGCCAAGATTTTACATCTTCACCGAGGGGGGGGTTTCTTAAATTTTTCCTTGTATTTCATGGAAGATCATCCAAAAAAGGAAAAGAGGTTGTAATGAACATTTTTGTGCTTCCCACACCCAAATTTTGGGTTCTTAGAGCATTAGGGAGGGTCTAGGGGTGGCATAGTTGGCCATCTTTTTCTTTCTTTTTATAGCCTAGTTACAATTGTAAATGTGTTGTTGGTTGTGTCTAGTGTGTGACAACTTGGTTATTGTTTTATAATATCCTAACTTCGTTGGTTGTGTTTTTTATATTTTTTGGTTGATATTTTTTGGTTGTTTGTTGAATTTCTTATATTGTAAAGGGTTTCAAGACCCCTTCGAAACCATTTTTACCCATAATAATAATAAGAAGAAGAAAGGGTCTAGGGGTGGCATAGTTGGCCATCTTTGTTTATTTTTTTGTTGTCTGGTTTTAGGGCCCCTTCAAAACCAATAATAATTATTATAATAATAATAAACCTCTAATTTTTATTTCACACTAATGAGAAATAAAATTTGTTTATTTTATCTCCACAATTTTTTAAAAAAAATCGCCACCCTTCAATATACCACACATGTGAGAGGAGACACATCACCTCTCCTCTTCCCTATGAAAATTCACCTCACTTCACCTTGTCCCTCCTTTGGGACACTTGTCGAAAGGCTAAGAACTTGCTCCCACAACCAATCCTTGCTCTTGATTCATCCTCTAATCTTAGCCATCCATCTCATTTTTGGAAAGTCTATTTATGAAAGGCTTCCCTCCTCATTTCATAATCTTAAGCCATAAAGTAATGTTATTCTATCAAAATAAGCAACTAGCTAGCAAAGATCATTCACATACAACCACTACTATATATCATTGGAGCACATCTACACATCACAATTGAGATATAATTCACTTGTTCTTCATTGCTTTGTATTGCTTGTTATTTCTTCTATTGTTTGCTATATATTACCACTTTTTTGTAAAATACAAAAGCAAAGGCCTTAATGTTTTAGAGTGCTAAGAGACCCAAAAAGTGATGTGTCATCAACAATAATTGTTTCAAAGTAATTAGTTCATGCATTGAAAGTTGGGAGAGGTTTGATAATGGGTGAAGTAGGTTGGTATTGAAGTGGTTGGCCAAAGTCATGAAATCCTAACAAAGGGGATATGTTAAAATGATAATATGAAATCAAAAGCACATTGGTTAAATTGATTTTATACTCCATTCTTGAGTAGCTCAATCATCTCGATTGAGGATGACAATGGGGTGTCTATTTGTGGGTGGGTGGATTGGTCAAGTGCATGTGTGCATTGCTAATGGTATCAAAGTTTGGGTGATTGAATATACTAGAAAGGATTTTGATTAGTGTGAATGGTGTTATGCACAAATTCTACAATCAAATGAAGGGTAAAAGGGGCTTCTCCATAGTGTGGATCCATGGATATCATTAGATATTCAACCCATCACATGAAGGAATCATCTAGTGCAATAAGTCATGGTATTGACAAGCTCTCAATCTTCATTGTCTACTAGAGCATTTTTGATGGTCCCATATCCCACCACAAAAGAGTGAGCCTTCATCACTCATAGAAAGGTTGGGAAGGTTATTAGAATCAAATGTATTGTCACAAAATGTCATTTTTTAACATTATGGCAACCTAAATGGTTTTGTGGCAAAAGGGATTAAGATATCCCAATACATATATGGATGCATGCATTTAAGTCTTATTAGCTTAAGTATTTTGACGATGGAGAATAAGGTCAAAAAAAATTGGTGCCTCAATGGATAACTTGGGAGTTAGGGAAAGGAACGATTAGTGCTTGTAAGGTAGGTCAAGCATTTTGAAGGTAAACAAGTTGGTCATAATATTTAGGTGCCTCAACAGATAACTTAGTAGTTGGAGCAAGTGAAGATTAGAGCTTGAGGTAGGTTCAATCCCCATCGCAATCAATGATAAATATGGATCTCAAAAACAAGGCATAAAAGTGTCATTGATGTCAAGAGCTTCCTTGAGAACAAGTGGTTTAAATTAGGAAGAAACAAAAAAAAGGTGGTTTTGACAATCGAAGAACGTCAACACCCCATCTTCCTTAGCAAGATCAATGTAAGTACCATTGGTGTTGAATATGATTGGATGGATTGAACCATATTGTAGGAAGGTGTAGAAGGAAGAGCTACAAGGTTAACCTATAAAAATAAATAGAATACAAAGCAATACATGGGAAAATCATATGAGAAGCTAAGGCAACCACATGTTTTCGTGCAAACATGTGAGATGTTTAATGCTTGTACAATCAATGATGATAATATCTTATTCCAAAAGATCTTGTATTTTACTCTACAAAATTGGTTTCACATGGTTTTTTGGCGTGTTAGTTGAATTGTATTAAGCTTATAAGATGAAACTTATGGTATGATCACTTATTTGATTACATGGATCAATTAATTATTAAGCGTAAAAATGCCACATGGCCTAAGAGATCCTCTCTACCAATATGCTTGTCCTATTTGCAACAAGCTGATCTAATATGTTAGTTGAATTGTATTAATCTTATAAGATGAAACTTATGGTATGATCACTTTTAAAGTGAAAATGGTGTACAAATGCTACTATGTTTTGAAACTTCAATTTAAAGTGCCCAAAAATCTCTTGGCTTATTTGATTACACAAATGCTACAAATATGTTTGAAAAACTTCAATTTAAAATGCCAAAAAATATCTGACTTATGAAGTGTTAAAATGTCACACATGGCCTAAAAGATCCTATAAGATCCTATATGTTAGAAGAAAGTGGGTGTCTAGTAATTGTAAAGTGTAGTTGAAAGAACAAGCTAATCCACCCAATTCTATTTTGATGCTGAATTAATTTCTAATTCACATAAGCTATACGTGAAGTGTTGAGGGTGAAGGAGAGGAAAATGTTGATTAGAATATGTAGTGAGAGGTGAATGAAAGTATGTTGATGGTACAGAAAGAAGTTAAGGTGTATGATTTTTTATTGTGCCACAAGTGAGGAGAGAAAAGCCGACATTCAAACGGGGGAAGTTGACTTGCCTTTTATTAAATTGCAGCTTCGCCTATAATGTCATCATGATCAACCGTTTATTCCATAGGCAGGGCAAATGGAATTCATGAGGCGTGAGAGAGAATGGTAGGATATTTATTAACAAAGGTTTATGTAGAAGTAGCCCAATCAATGTTATGCATTAGAAATGTTTAGTAATCAATGTTATGCATTAGAAATGTTTAGTGATCAACAATGTCTAACATAAACCAAGACAGACATGCAAATAAATGTGTTTATAGAGGATTATAGTGAAGGTTATTAACAAAGGTTTATGTAGAAGCAGCCGAATCAATGTTATGCATTAAAAATGTTTAGTAATCAATGTTATGCATTAGAAACGGTTAGTGATCAACAATGTCTAACATAAACCAAGACAGACATGCAAATAAATGTATTTATAAAGGATTATAGTGAAGGTGTACAAATATATTTATTATCTAATGAAAATTATGTATAAGACAAATGTATTTTATTTTTCAATGAAGGTTTAAGGAGATGATATGCATCAGAAGTAATATGAACCTTGTTTTCACATAACTTTACACAAGAAGACTTCAAAGTGTAAAAAGATAAACGATCAGGCAAAATAGAGGCACCGCCTAGGAAAGAAATTTGAGTGTAGGTGTGGGTGGAAGGAACAAAGATGTCTAAAGTTAAATCGAGAGTACAGAAATGTAATTAGGGGAAAGATTCAATTGCTATTTATGATCCAATCCTGTTCACTTCTTGTTCATCTGACCCTCCAATACTCATTTACATTTTAGTCATTACATTGTTTCAATTATACCAATAAAAATTTACAAATTACATCAATATGTTTACTATTGAATGTGTAGTTGACTAAAAAAAAAATACACATTTAAAACTACTGGAAACACCTTTTTAATTATTGAAAACACTTTAAATTTTTGTGGGTTTTTATTGTTTGTCTAATGAACAGAGGTACTGTACTGGCTAAGTGGTAAAGATGTATGGGACGAAAATTTTTAAACACCTTTCCCTTTACAGGTTTTACGAGCCACGTTTTTAATACCCAAAAGCCAATTTTTTTATTTTTAAGGTCCTAATTTGCTTATGAAGAAGTAAAAAAAAACATTTGAAATCGGATCTATTTTGCTCTCTGCACAAATAGACGAAATTAACCCTGACAACTACTGGTTCATTTACTGTCGCCAAATGGAAAAATTTACATTAAAGTCTACAAGGGCATTGAAAAACGAGAACAATGCATCCATAATTGGAGATTTTTTAGCTAAGGGAGAAAAGAAGACGCGTAACCCCGCTTTCCTCCCCTATGGTTAAGGCTGAGGTTCAGTGCAGCAGCCCATAAACTTTTTAATCTTTCTATGTTGTTTTTGGTGTGCTTTGGTTTAAGAAAAAGGTTCTGAAAGATTGTTTTTGTTTGAAAATAAACACACCAAAATGTATTTGAAACAAACAGACAAAATGAAAGGCCTCAAACCCTCAGCAGTGCCTTGGAAACTCGTTAATGTCTGCAAAATCATGAAAATGACCTAGCTGTGCCGAAGTGTCAAGTGTAGAGACAAAATATCCTTCCAGGCACATATGTAACATGTACTCTTAACAGAAATGTCCTGTATACCTGTTGATGTAAAAACATACAACTGTAAGCACCCGTAGCCACTACTACGGTACCTGTCAATGTCTACAAGTAAGAGAAAATGGCTGTTATGGCATTTTCAGCAGCTCTCAAATACCATCTGCAATTAGGAGTTCGCAAATGCCATTTACAAATACAAACATTAAATAATTGACCACAGAATTTACAGAACACAGTAAATAGAAAAAAAATCTTGACAGCAAAAATTTAAGTCCAGGAAGCAAATATGAAGCCGTTCATGTAGATCACTTAATTGCATGCATCACAACAAAAATCATACCTTTCACAGAGCAGATTCCGAATTGTAGTAAACCTGAAAACCCTCCCCGTACAGAGCGTGACAAATTATCCAGGGTAAGAGAGACTTTCAGAAAATAATAAAATTCAATCCCAACCTAAATCGAAGTAGATTTTTGGATCGATAATTAAATCTTAAATAATTCATGAACAAAGCTTCCAACATTTTTCTTTGTGAATGTGAACGGCCCTACAACATTTCATTCCAAAATCGAGTGGAAAGAAAGAAAAGCAGAGCCGTCCGTAAATTTAATATTGCTTACGATTTTGTTGAGAACTGATTATGCATATTTCATCAGCACTCGACCGTCGATAAGCTTCAAAAGATCCAAAAAAAGAACATAACACTAATATAAAACTGTAAAATTGCAGAATACATATTGGGATCTGACTGACGTGCAAGTTCTCATCAAAAACACGCATTGAATGCATTCAGGCTTGCGAATTTTCTTCATTTCCCTGAATTTAACACAATCATTATAACAACCAAATCAAATCAGAAGTATGAGACAAATACGATAGAACAACAAAACCATTTAATCACAAGAAACCGCACTATAAGTCCCCTGGATATTTCTTCTGCATGACAATGAAATCGTATGAATTAATATGCAGGAGAAAAAAAAAAACTAGGGTTTCATTAGGGTTTGTACAGTCGGACTTCAAATACGTTACATTCTAACACACGCATGGGAAATAAATATTTTACGTTTTTTAAGTTTCCTTTGTTTAATTTAATACTAACCTCTTGTATTACTTTCAAAATTTGACATTCGCCTTATGGATTATTTTTCCTCAAGGAGCATAAATGATATGAAAATATTTGTTGTGATAGGATCTTCATCGGCATGGATGATATTAAACAATATCTTTCTGTACAAATTTTAAAGATGGATGAAGTTTGATATTAGTTTTATGGATTATTTTTCCTCAAAGAGTATAAATGATTTGAAAATATCTAGTGTGATAGGAACTTCATCGACTTGGATGATATTAAACAATATCTTTATGTACAAATTTCAAAGATGGATGAAGTGTAGAAGGGTCAACTCTCGTTGTGTGATTGATGTTCTATAAGATAATGTATTGTCATTTTGTAAAAGGAAGTTTTTATTTTGATAGGTTCTAAGAAATGAATTCTTGCTCTACATTATCAATTAAAACAAATTTGATGGTGGTTGTTTCATATACCACCACCACAATAAGTGTAAATTTTCAACAATGATAGAAGGGTCAAGAAGGTCATTAGAAAAATAACAGAGAAAAAAAATAGGAAAAACACCTTCTTAAAGGAGAGAAAAAAAAGTTAAAAAAACATGTGAAGGGAGGACTTGAGATGACCCCCCAAGGACAACTTCCTACACCCCAAGCATTGACCACAACTAAAAATAATGAGGCAATGTCAAAGGTTTGATGAATATGTTTGTAACATGCTCTTCTGTAGGCAAATACTCCAAGTTGAGAACACCATCTTAGATGAGCTGCCAAATGGAGTGTTTGTGGATCTCAATATGTTTTGTTCATTAATGCTCCACTAGATTGTGAGAAATGCATGAGGTGTTTTGATTATCACACCAAAGAGTAATGGGGCAGTCAGCAAGAAAACCAAACTTCATCAATTGTTGAAGCCAAAGAACCTCTTGGCTAGCAAGAAATGTTCCTCAATACTTTGTCTTTTGTAGATGATAATGTAATAGCTAATTGCTTCTTTCAAGGCTAGATGCAATTAAACTGGAACCAATCTTTTATAGATGATAATATAATAGATAATTTCTTCTTTCAAGATTATGCAATTAAAGTAGAACCAGTCTTTTATAGATGATAATGTAATAGCTAATTGCTTCTTTCAAGACTGTGCAATTAAACTAGAACACATATAGTAGACAATAGTAGTAGACTTTTGATCACCAACAACACTAGCCTAATTTAAGTTAGTGAAGCCTACAATCTAGGAAGCTCTTTATGTGCAGACTACGCCTAAATGTGTAGTGCCTTATATGTACCTCAAGGCACAATTGGCTACCTCCCAATGATTCTCATGAGGATCTTAGGAGTAATAAGAGACAAGGCTAAATGTAAAGTAAATATCAAGATGGTAGTGCATCAAGAACAAAAGATAGCCAACCAATTGTGTCAATACAATGTAGCATCAACTCTAGGTGTAGTGCAATTAGTAGGTAGGGCAATACCTAATTGAAATAGAGTGAGGATATGCTTGCAATTAGCCATGCCAAATCTATAAAGCAAACCAAGAGCATACTTTTGTTGGAAAATGGAAATCCCCTTAGAAGACTTGAGGACTTGAAGAACAATGAAAAATAGAAAATCTCAAGATCAATCATATCAAATTGCTCCATCAATGCTCTTTGAAAACTTTGAGTCATGGAGGTAAAAGCTACCTATAAGAATGAATTCATCCACCTAAAGAACAGTTATCAAAATGTCCTCCTTATGCCTACAAGAGTAGACTAAAGGATTAGAATGGTAGCACGTGAAACTAGAAACTAGTCATCTTCTCATACCAGGCCCAATGGGGGATTGTTTGAGACCATAAATTGTATGTCAAATCTTGTAAAATGAAAAAAAATCCAACACAAAACCTAAAGGTTGCTCCATATAGATCTCCTCGTGAAGATCACCATATAAAAATATACTATTCACATCCATCTAGTATACTAACCATCCCTACAATGTAACAAGTGAGTATAAGACAAATAGAATCCATCTTGGCCATAGGAGTACTAAGTCTTCAAATAATCAATGTCTTCAACCTATGAAAATCCCTTAGCCATAAGACATGCCTTGTACTTTTCAATGGACCCATTTATTATATATTTAGTTTGGTAGACCCGCTTAAAATGAACCAGCTATGTTCACTTAGAAAGAGGTATAAGATCTCATGTATGATTATTCATTAGAGAAGAATGTACCTTTATCATAGCATTGTCTCAATTCATAATACTTATTGCATTTAAAAAATTGTGGGGATCATCTAAATTACCATGACTCAAAAGATTGACATTAGGTCTTTGTGAATGAGTAAATGAGAATCAATGGGATTACCGACCAATATTCAACCTCCTTAAGAGTAGTGTAGGTCCAATGGGGCAAAGACAGTGCACCAAGAGGTGGTGGTCAGGACTAGCATCATTGTCATCCCTAGGAAGCAAAGAGTCCTCAAGAAATGGAGTAGGATGTGAGGGATAACTAGGTGATGATGTATCCATCGATGTGAAGTGCTTGTCAAATTGGAAATTTTGTCAAACACAAGACATCTCAAGTAATAGGGTAAAATAACTTGTAGGTCTTCACATCCTCACAATAGCCAACAAAAATTAGGACTTGAATCTTTTTCTTCATAGCCTTACATTGATTATCTGGAATAAATTCCTAAGCATCACTACCAATACTCTAAATGAAGAAACATTAGGCTTGATATGGGTCCAAGCCTCCTTAGAAGTCATGTCCTACACTACCTTGTGGGGCATGCAGTTCTAAATGTAGGCATAATTCATTGATTTATCCCAAAAATTGGGTGTCATATTCTTATATTGAATCATGCAACTGGTCAACTCCCATAAATCTATATCCTTTTATTCAACATCATCAATTTGTTAAGGAGTGTATATAACCAAGTACTGATGCTAAATACCATACTTTCTACTAAAGTCTTGAGATGTCTTATTCACATACTCCTTTGTTATCTCTACAAATACACCTAATATAAGGACTAGATTACTTCTCAATTAGTTCTCTAAACATCTTAAAAGTAGAAAAAACCTCACTCTTGTACTTAAGAAAGTACACCCATGTGCATCATAAGAAGTCGTTAAGAAAGGTGAACACATACTTCCCCTCAAAAAGTTAAAAATGACACAAGGTCGCCATGAACCAACTCAAGGGGTGTCTTGGAATGTGAGACCATACCCTTAGGAAAGGGGTCTTGATAATGTTTTCCAAGAACACAGCCTTGGCAAACTCTCTTATTAAATCCTAGGAAGACCAATCATCATATCTCATGTGCTCAATTTCTTGGGAGACTCACTACCCAAAAAAGATTTTATCTTTGGTTTATGCCTATTTCTACCTTTAGCTTTAGATTATTGATCCATAAATGCTTAAATCTTAGAACTAGGAAGTGCAACCAATTGTATGCCTAACATGTTCTAGGTAGTACAACACTCCAAAACAACTTAAAAGTGTGCATCTTAAATTTAATTCTTGGGGCATTTTTGGTAGAGTAGAAGGTAGAGAAGAAACCTAAAAGGAACCCTTCAACTTAACAAAATCAAGAAGATATATTATTTATCATATTTACATTTTTCCACAACCTTTCAATTATGACAACGAAAACTTGAACTTAGCAAGGAAAATCTCAATTCAGTAATAATCAACAAGAGAGAATGAAGTGAAATATGCCTCTAATTTCAATGCATATATCTTAGTAATGGTGTCAAACAATTAATTAAACTTGTTCCATATTTTCTTTAGTGTTGTGGACTCTGCAATATGAAACAATAAATTATTTGAAACATGCAATCCAATTAAACCTAAGGCTTCATCCAATATTTTCCTATATGCAAACATTTAAACTTCTCAGTGAATGAAAGTAGTTTTTCAACCAACATTTTCCATAGCCCCTTAAATTGGAGTAGTTGTCTTATTTTTAGTTTTCATGTATGATAATTGTATGGAGTGAGGAGCTCAATAGTCCCATATTCTACCATGATAGCAAAAAATACCAAGAGATCAAAAAATATAATGTATGCTTAAATCATCTCTTTCAACCCCTTGTAATGTATTAATGCAAAAATAACCCCTATCAAGAAAAAAATGTAATTATGTGTAATTTTTACAAAGTACAAGCCAAGATTGACTATTTATAATACAATTATTTTTACATTTTTTTATAAAAATAGGCTTATCAAATTGAAAAAAATGGTGATAGCCAAATTCCTTGTGAATTTCTAATAAATTTCAAAAACAAGTTTGCCTAATTTCTATTTGGTGAGTGAAATTTATGCATGTTACCAAAAAGTGTAAGGCTTCAAACTAAATTTTATATTACTTGAAGAAGAATCTAGAAAGACTAGATGGATCGATATTAAGGGCTCAAAAAAAGCTTTATAATTCTTATAATTGTTAGAAACCAAGATCACAAATGCAAACTAGAAAGACCTTCCACAAGAGAGAAACATAAAAAGCAAGAGCAATTTGCATGAAGATGTGGAAATGAATAATATTTAGGAATTAAGAAATTACAAGAGATATATTGCTTTATAAAAACAATGTATGCATAACCCTAAAGGTAAAACCTAATTTTGAACTAAAATTAGCTCAACTAAATAAAATTTACTTATTAATTAAGTAAACTAATTATTACCTAAGTAAACTTAATAAAGTGTAATTAAATGGTTAATTACACCAACACCCCTCCTTAAGTGCAACTTAGGGAGACTAAAAAGCATGCACCTAATACTAGGATGAATGCAAGAATGCATGAAAGCATGAATGGGTCCCAAAAACTAGTCCATGTTAGGTACCCATGTGCAAATGCAATGCAAACTAAACCAAATGGGGTAAAGGAGAAAACCACATGTGACAAAACTCCTCCCCAAAATAAGATGCAAAATAACTAAGTGATGAAATATGGAGGACTCCATAAGACCCCCCAAGGACACCATCCATCACGAAGATACATGAAAGAACCCCCCCGCAAGAGAGGAATAAAGAGACCACATAGCCTCTCATAATGAAGTAGATCCAAAAAGACTAAAGAAACTGCATCTCCTGAAAGAAGTGAGAGGGAAGAAGCCTCATGAATGCAATCTCTAAAGGTGAATCAGGTGTATCCCAAGATATCTCCACAAAAGTGGGTGTGACCTCAACCAATGAAGAAGTAAAAGTAGGTGATGACTCGAGAGAAACATCCAAAGATGAATGATCAACTAGGTCATGCTGCACTAAAATAGAAGAAACCGCATTTGTAGCCATAGAAGTATCAGCAACTCCAATAGTAGGTGGAGGAGATGGAACAGATGGCTCAAGAATTGGATCTGAAGTGAGAACACCAATGTTCAAGAAGCCAAATGTCTCCTTTGAATGATGATTCACACTAGAGGTATGATGAACAACTATAGGGACAAAAGCACCATTAGAAGCAAAATTTGTAAAGGAATACAACCAAGATGAGTGATCCACCACCCCAGTAGCAATAACCACTCTACTCTCCAAGTCTCTGATGATAACTGAATCAGGTATGAACTCCACATATCTCCCATTGCCTCCATGTGTGATCTGATATATGGAAAGAAGGTTGTTTGCCAAATGAGGAACACACAAGACATCCTGAAAAGTGTTATCCCCAAAACTAATAGACCCCTTCCCTGTAACACTCATGTATGTATTGTTTCCCATCAAAATAGGAGACATAGTACAAGGCTCAAAGGAAGTGAACATAGACTGTGAAGATGCCATATGATGAGATGCTCATGAATCTAGAAGCCATCTACTTGATCCATGACCTGAATAAGCACAAAGAGCATGTCCCTTCATATTTGATGAAGTATGTAAACTAGCTGTGCCCTTGTTAAGCTATTTTGAAGAAGAAGAATGAGGGATAGAAGATGATGTGGACATCTTAGAAGGCAAATCAATCTGATGTTTCTTAAGAAGATTATTCAGCTCATCAATGTCCTTCTTATAGCAATTATGTTTTGCATGTCCATCCCTCTTGCAATATGCACATGTAACCTTCTCCTTCTTAGATGATTTCCTCTTAGAAGAGGAGGATGAATCTAAGGACTCCTTTTGCTGCTCATGATATTTGGAATCATTTTGTTTTTGTTTCCTACCTTTTCCTGTAGAATCCTTATGATATTTGGGCTCCTATGATGCAATAAGTGCCTATGATGTATAAGGTTTCAACTTTCCCATGCTAGCCAACTTAGCTTTCTCTCATGTGAGAGATGAAGCAAAGTCATCAAGAGATGGCATAGTGAATCTGGTACCAAGAGCATCCCTAGTGGCATAGAAGGTAGATACAAAAATTGAATAATTTGGTCCAAGCTTGGAAAGAATGGATAATATCAACTAAGAGTCTTGCTTCTAAATAGCACACTGTGTCAACTACAATCTAAGAGACTTGATTTTTGTGAAGAACTCCTGGATGCTATCAAAAACCCTAGGATTTAATCCAATAAGCTCATTCTCCAACAGGAATCCTCTCATAGTACCCTACTTCCCAAACAAAGACCCTAAAGTAGTCCAAATTTGATGGGGTGTAGTGCAAGACTCAACGTGAAAAAGAATATCAGGATAAATAGACAAACATAATGTACCAAAAGCTTCATCACACCTAATAAACCATTTTGTCTTTTCTGCAGCACCGGTAGGTTCAACTTTAATACCCATGGTCACTCTGTACAACCTTATGTGCATCAAATGAATCTCCATTTGTTTTTTCCAACAAAAGTAGTTGAATGGAGTAAGAGATGCAATATTATGTGAATCCATGATAATAAAAAAAATAGCAGTATATACTCTCAATGCAAAAAAAAAAATCTTTTATTGCAAAAAAAACTCTCTTTGATCTCAAAAAAATAGCTTGAATTGCATGTTTCCCAAGAAAATAACCAAAAAAAGAAAAGCTGAGATCTAACAAAAATATCAGGTACCTAGTAATTTTTTTAGAAAATTAGGGCTAATATATATGAAGAGGACTGAGTCAGCTTTTCGATGCCGCAAGAATCATGAAAAACCGATACTCGAGTCAAAAGTTATGCCTCCTGGATTGAAAACAGCTACTTCTGACTTTAGAGGCCTGCAAAATAAAACTTAAAAAAAATCTATAAAAATCACCTATATTACTAGAAGGAGCTCGGAACCAACTTTCCAATGGTATCTTGTTTGTGGAAAACAGACACCGTACACAAAAGTTATGCCTGATTTACTGAAAGTGCTCCAATTTGGTCAATAAGGCCTACATGCAGCCCTGGGGGCTAAAAAAAATCAGCCCCTGATCACATGGGCGACCAGAGGTCTAGTGGGCAGGGGGTTGGGGCAAAGCCCCTGGTCCTCCAAAGGACTGACGGCTAGCGCTGAAGGTCAGGCGGCGGTTTGGCGGCAGTAGCTGCTGGATGGCTGCTTGGTGGCTGCAAGTGGTTGTTGAGCGGTGCCTTGATTTATATGGGTGGCACTTTTTTTTAAATCATTTTTAAAAAAAGCAAGAATTTTTTCACCTCGTAATGCGTGTTGGGGAGGCCATATGGCTTCCATGGCAAAAAAAAAAGCCTCCCGGATCAACTGCTCAGAAATCGACCAAATGATAGGTGTTTCTAAGGTTTTTGGCCACTACGAACATGATAGTGACCTCCATTTGTGCCCAAAATGCCCAAAAAAATCTGCTACCCCTAGATCTTGCAAAAAAATCACCAAACTTAAAACCCTTGCTGAGCTGGCAAACGGTGATGAAAATCAATGAAACAAAAGCCAATCTTGACTTTTTATAGCACTCTGAATCCAATGGAGATGCCCGATCTGATCCAAAATGCTCAAAAAATTATCTCAAGGTATGAAACCCTCGAGGATCCTCAAACTTGCTCTATAATGAATTTCTCCAAAAACTGAGAAGGGGCTACAAATCAAGAATCTGATACCATGTTAGAAACCAAGATAAAAAAATGCAAACCAGAAATACCTTCCACAAGAGAAAAACAAAAAAAGAAAGAGCAATTTGCATGAAGATGTGTAAATGAATAATATTCGGGAATTGAAAAATTGCAAGAGATAAATTGCTTTATAAAAGCAATGTATGCATAACCCTAAAAGTAAAACCTAATTTTGAACTAAAATTAGCTCAACTAAATAAAGCTTACTTATTAATTAATTAAACTAATTATTACCTAAGTAAACTTAATAAAGTGTAATTAAATAGTTAATTACACCAACAATAATAAGTCTAAGATATACCTTGGGGTGTGGGGAATTTAATTACAACTACAATGACCCATATATAATAAAAAAATGAACATTACATCAAGTCACATGTGGGTAAGTACTTACCCTTCAAGGACCTTGTTTTATCCAAGGTACTTTCCACCTCTCGTTTTGAAACTTTGTCTTAACCACAAGATTCTTCAATCAAGTGAATTTTTAATTCACTTTTATTCACTCAAGATTCTTCTCTTTCCTATGTGATCATTGAGAGGTCACATCATCCATTTTCCAAGGTACTTGTTTTTCCTCCACATCATGTACCTTTCTTCCACCTCACTTCCACATCATCTCTTCCTAAGCCATCTCACATCTCACATGTCAAGATGTGAGGGCTTGTGAGTCCCTCAACTCACCATAGCCCTCCATCTTGGCCTTATTGGTTTAATCTCCACTGTTGAATCTCTAAAGAATTCAAATCCCTCTATAAATACCCCCTCTTTTCTCTCATTTAGGAATAGTATGCATTTGATACCAAAATCTTGTCATTTTCTCATTTAAACACTTAACCATTTGCACCCTTATGCTACCAATTTGATTACTCAATTTGCAAGCATTTTCTCTCATCCAATCAAGTCATTTAGCCATTAACACTTGCATTTTATCATATTGTTCATCTTGCATTTAGTCATCTCAATATCCATCCAAGGAGCACAGAAGCTTTCAAACATCAAGGGCTAACCAAAGGATTTCTACAACAAATAAGGTATAATCACTTGTCTTTTTATTTCATCTTATTTCTTTGCATTATCATTCATTAGGCTAATCTTGAGGTGTATTTTTTGTGTTCTTCCTTTAGTGCATTATTAGTTGTTTTGCATCTTCGAATAGGATAGAACATTTAAGGGATCACATTTTTTGCACATCCGGTGGGACCCACAAACAAGTCCCTTTATTTCACATTTGTTGTTGATTTGTTTGCAGTTCCAGGTCGCAGAGGGGTGGATTTGCCCTAAACAACATGTAGTGGGGTAGATTTTTCCTAAACAACACGTAGAAGGGTGGATTTTCCCTAAACAACATGTAGAGGGGCAAATTATCCCTAAACAACACGTAGAGGGGCGGATTTTCCCTAAACAACATGTTTTGGAAGGTAAAAATGGGCATTTTAATTTCGTTTTTGCCTCAGTTTTTTGTTGTTTTGAGGTTCTAACCCCCTAACCTTGTTTGTTTGAGGGTATAATTAGATTTCTTGCTAATATTTTCCCTGTTATTCATACTATTTTCTAATATTTTTATTGCAGAGGGGCGGATTTTCCCTAAACAACACGTTTTGGAAGGTAAAAATGGGCATTTTAGCTTCATTTTTGTCTCATTTTTTTGTTGTTTTAAGGTTCTAACCCCTAACATTGTTTGTTTGAGGGTATAGTTGGATTTCTTGCTAATATTTTTCTTGTTCTTCACACTATTTTCTGATATTTTACTACAGAGGGGCGGATTTTCCCTAAACAACACGTTTTGGAAGGTAAAAATGGGTATTTTAGCTTCGTTTTTGTCTCAATTTTTTGTTGTTTTGAGATTCTAACCCCTTAACCTTATTTTTTTGAGGGTATAGTTGGATTTATTGCTAATATTTTCCCTGTTCTTCACACTTTTTTCTTACATTTTGCTGCAGATGGGCGGATTTGTCCTAAAAAACACGTTTTGGAAGGTAAAAATAGGCATTTTAGCTCCGTTTTTTACTCATTTTTTTATCGTCTTGAGGTTCTAACCCCCTAACCTTATTTTCTTGAGGTTATAATTGGATTTATTCCTAATATTTTCCCTATTTTTCACACTATTTCCTAACATTTTTACTACATAGGGGCAGATTTGACCTAAACAACACGTTTTGGAAGGTAAAAATAGGTAGTTTAGCTTCGTTTTTGCCTCAATTTTTTGTTGTTTTGAGGTTCTAACCCCTTAACCTTGTTTGTTTGTGGGTATAGTTGGATTTATTGCTAATATTTTGCAGCATACTTTCGTAATTAACAAAGAACGAAGGATAAAACAACTAACATTTATTTGCAGGGCCATCCATTTGTTCAAATTTTAAAACCTTTCCTTGTTGTTTTCATCTAGATACATAGTTTAATTAGGGGGAAGTAAAATATACTAATTGGTGTGTCTATTTTTGTGTTACCCAAAGGGGGCATTAGTTTTTTTTTCGCTTTCCCCTTGCACTTCATGAGAGTCAGGGGAGTAGCTGAAAATTATTAGTGCCTTCTTTTTAGAGGGACCTGCTTGGGGATTTCATCACCCCAAGGAATGATCCCAACCACGTGTACTGACAGGGTATAAAAAAGGGGGAAATCAAAATTTGTACCCCAATCCAGTCACGTCATTTCTAGTGGAGCATCGAAGCTAGGGTGATACCTACATAGATGTGAAGAGTTGGTATGAGCCCTTCAGTATCTCGCTAGGGTTCCCAACTCATGCTTGTGACGGGCTAGTGTTCACAGTTTGGGCCTCACGTATTGAAATTATATCGAAGACTCCCTATAAGCTTTGTGTATCCTAGATTAAGACCTTTGTTGGTCATACCCTTAACACTAATCATAGGATTGTGCTTGTTTGAAGTGTCTTTTTTTTATGAGAAACCAATAAATTTTTGATAAGTCAGCCTCATTGTGTCATTTCAAGTCTTTCCATAGTCATTCTCATCCAAACCAAGTCCCTATTTTCTATAGAAAGGCGGATACACCCTCCTCTTGACTGTAGAAGGGCGGATACGCCCCCTTGAATAGTCAATTTTGCCCCGTTTGACCATTCCAAGCCTCCGTTTAACCACCCCAAGTCTCCATTTGACTGTTTGACCATCCCAAACATTCATTTAACCATTCCAAACATCTATTTGACCATTTCACGACTCTATTTAACCTTTCTAAACTTCCATTTCACATTCACATTATTCATTTCATAATTTGGAGAACCTGTTCTACCATCTTACCGTGTGACCTAAACATTTGCACTTCCCAAAAAGATCACTTCAACAACACCCCTATCATATAAAAAACCATCAAGACATCTTTAGTGTGCATTCATCATCATCTTTCAAGACAAAATCCCTTAAAACCTTATTTTAGGAGTCATTACCCGAATTGACCAAGGCGTTATTTTTTATCGTTATCCTACATATCAATCATTATCTTCAACCTAATCAATCCACTTCTATCCTAAGGTGGATTTGTGTTGAAAGTTAGCATCATTGGCCCAAATCAATCCCCTTCCATCTAAAGGTGGATTCGGCGTCGTGATCATTGGTTTAGTCCTTTAATCCGATCAACCAACATATTAAGTCACCTAGGGTGATTTCCGAATTGGATTTAGGATCCTTTCCATCAACCAATCCTAATTCATCATCCAATCTAAAACAAACTTATCCTATCATATCCTTTGACCCAATCCCAATATAAGCTCCAATCCAGTTCTAATTTGAGTGTTAATCCCATCATCTTAATCTGAGCTTTTATTCAATCCCAATCTGAGCTTTCATCCAATCCCTATATGAGTTTCCAATCCATCCTAGTTCTCTATCCATCATCTATTATTTCTTGCTAATTTGTATCCATCATGAATCCTTATCCCCCTCTCCCACGACCAATAATAGTAGTCAAGGGGAATCCTAACTACGTTGATGATGATAAAAAAAATCTTGTTGATGATGAAGATTGTTATATAGATCCCCTTGACACTATCATTGCTAGAAAGCTCTCTCCAACCGCCTCCCTAAATCCAACTACTCTTATGAACTATCCCACCATGCTTTCATCTGCATCTAATACTAGTCCTTATGCTACCCTTGACAAGGGATATCCAACATCCTCACCATCTACATATTCATCATGTCCCCCCTCTCAACCTCTATCCTATCCTCATCATCATCAATAATCTCAATATCTCTACTTCAATCACCCATCCCAATCTTCCCATCCTAATCCAACACTCACACATTCCTATCACAATCCCCCATCCCAATACTCCTCTTATCTTAATCCACCATCTCAATCCCCTTATCCTAATCCATCATCCATATCCTTCTATGCCAACTCACCATACATGTCTTCCCATGGTGGTCCACCACCTCAATATTCCTATTCTAATCCAACATCCACACCTTCCTATCACAATCCCCCATCCCAATATCCGTACATTAATTTTGCATCTCCCCATTCTAATCCTTCATCCAAATCTTCCTACTATTACTCACCATCCCAATCTTCCCAATCTAATCCAACATATGCATCCTCCTACATCACTACCCCTTTCACCACATTATATCATAATCCTCCATCTAAACATACCCCACCTAGTCCTCCAACCACTCCTAGTCCTCCATCTAGTCCCATCCACTTATCTAACCCTAATCCTACATCTACTCCTAGTTCTACATCTAATCCTAATCCAATCATCCACTCATCTAATCCTCCAATCCCTAATCCTAATCCTCTATCTCCTCCTAGTCCTCCATCCATTCCCATCCCCACATCTAATCCTAATCCACCAATCCCTTATCCTAGCCCTCCATCCATTCCCACCATCCCACCTAATCCTACATCTTGTTCACATGTCGTCCAAGGACTCATGACAGAAGAGACACCATGCCCTCCCACTCTATCATGTACAGTCACTAGTGACGAGGGCCTCCTCCATCCTCCACCTATTACTCCCATTGCCATTCCTAACACTGTCCAAATGGTTGAGCCCGTCAAGCCCATCAAATCCATTAAATCCCCACCCACCCAATCCATTGGAGACATCCAATCCAATCCTCCTAGTCCTAATATAACTAAATTTCAATCCCATTACCTTCATGAATCCTCCATCCTATCATCTCCCCCACCTAAGGAGTCCCTCCAACAATCCTCCATCATCGTGCCTTCCGCACATGTTGAGCCATGCCAAGGGCTTGATCCAAAGCACACAAACATAGATCCCGCCATCTCATCCACTCCATCCCAAGATCACAATCACCCATCCATTCCATCCCATGATCTCCTTGATTCCACCACTCTATCTCATGAGACCTTCTCTCCATCTCCATCTCATGAGCCCTTATCAACCACTGCCACAAATCCAGCTCCTATCATACCATCTAATTCCTCTCCCGGTCCTTTATCACTCATTCCTCCTGATCAGGACACTGCTATCCCCTGGTCCCCATCACATGTTCCTCCATCTCCACCCAACCCTTTCACCCCAACACCACTTTTATATCACCTCGATAACATTACACTCATCCATGGTGGTCTCCTTGTCGAAGAAAAACAAAGTATCTGCACCACCCATCCCCCTTCACCTAATAATGCACTCGCATCATGCTTCCAAAAGAATAAGCATCCTACCCTAGATCATATGCTCAAGAACATGAACTATCAAGGAAAAGGTTTAGGCCTTCATGAGCAAAGTACTTTAGAACCCATCCAAGTCAAAGAACATCCAGGCACACATGGTCTTGGATATATCTCCCAAAACTCGCACTCCAAAGATGTTGATACAACCTTTGTACATCCTAAACGATCCTCTTCTAAAGGCACAAGAGGTACTTCCCATCGTTCTACCAAGTCATTTTCCGCCATCCCCCCTCCTCCATCATATTGCCTCAAAACAACTGTCCATCTTCCTCCCTCATCCTCTAAATCCATTTTGGCTCCTTATGTCCCTCCATCCATCATTGCTCATCCTCCATCTACTATGGGTCCTTATATCCCTCCATCAAACCCCACACATCCTCCATATACACAGTCTATTTTGGGTCCTTATATCCCAAAATCACCCCCTCCATCTTATCCTATTCATCCACCCCCTATCCCTCGTACACAACATAAAAATCCTACATTCATAACTCCTAATCAGGATCAACAAAGGCACCCCTCCATGCATGTTATCTTGCATCCTCCATCCACACTTCCT
The DNA here is from genome assembly GCA_007115665.2 of Sequoiadendron giganteum. Classification (NCBI taxonomy): domain Eukaryota; kingdom Viridiplantae; phylum Streptophyta; class Pinopsida; order Cupressales; family Cupressaceae; genus Sequoiadendron; species Sequoiadendron giganteum. Next base: position 610,153,348 of record CM021103.1, read on the forward strand.
CGTCAAATGCCTATTTCTATTACTCCATCCACGTCCTCTCCACATCATCCATCTCCCCATACCCATCCCATTGCTATTAAAAGCACTTTGGATACCAAAGCAAAAATATATAAATCCAAACGTCCACATGAATCTACAACTCCTCATGTCCCCTCCAAAAGACATGTTGACAAAAAGAAAATTCAAATCCAAAATCCAACTCAATCCAAATGGCCACAACGGCCCACCAAAGCAAAAATTAACACCATGTGGATCCCAAAGAAAAATGAGACAATGCCTTCAAATGAAAAATCCATGACAACATTGAAAGTTGTTATTCCCAAAGCTCATAATTCACATCCTCCATCTCCTAAATCTGTTTTGGGTCCTTATGTCCCAAAAGTCACTATCCCAATGCCTCTAGTCTCGCCACATTCTTCATCCATCAACCCTCCTCTCATTTCACATCCACCACATGTGCCAATGTTGGTCCTGAACACCTTCCCTATCACACATCCACTCCATCATTCCATCCACTATCCCCCTATTTCCCCCATCCAATCCCTTTGATTCATCCTCTTGCATAATCCATTTCTCCTAATAAGGTTGTACCAACATCCAATGGTCACTTTACACATGGGCTCTTATTACCTCATATGGAGCTTGATGTTTGAGTCCTTCATCCATCCACTTTATCATATGTCTTTTGAATCCACATCCTCCTCCATCTCCATTCGTTTTTATGTCCGACAAGTCCCAAAAAATAAAAAAAATACAAAAAAAATACAAGATAAATAAAATCAAATAAAAAAAATACAAAGAAATCAAAAAAATACAAAGAAATCAAAAAATCAAAAAATACAAAAAATACAAAAAAATACAAAAACAAAAATCAAAAAAAAAAATAAAAAAACAGAAAAATTTAAAAAAATTAAAAAAATTAAAAAAAAAAGAAATAGTAAAGAGAAAATCATTCGTCCAATGGTGAAAACTTGGCAAACAAGCGCCTTGGATAAGTACCATGATGAAAACCTGGCAAACAGGCGTCATGTATAAATCCCCCATCTAGTTTACTTCCACGATTAGGGGGCAACATCTGTTGAAAATTGAGGTGTTTTCGTAGCTTAATACTCTGTAAAACTTTAAGATTGCTGATCTAAATAAGTTTTTCCTTTTGTTTCAAATTCTTTGTGGGTGATTATCTTGATTAATCCATTTTAGTGTTGTAGAATGTAGACAGAAGTTGATAGAAGAAGTAGACAAGATATTAGAAAGATTACACAAGCATATACCGTGGAGAAAACCCTTTCGGGTAAAAAACTCCACCAAGAAATGATCTATTATTCCAATCTTGAAGTAGATTACAATAGCTTCAAATCTTGCTTGAGAATGCCTCTTTTGCCTTCACCAAACTTCTTCACAATCTACAAATAAAACTTACCAATTCTCTTTACAACTTGTTTGAGATATATAGACTTTCTCCAACATTGTAAACTCCAAATGAGTTATACAAACAATGCTTAAGCCCTAACCCTTAAAGGTATGCCAATTTCATGCAATTGGAGATGCACCATGAAAACCAATGTCAAACCATCTACCTCTTCCATTTGGGCATACCAAACTGAAGTCACAGCTGAGTCTTCATCTTGTAAGTATCTCAAGGCTTTATCCTCAAAGTTGGCGCCCACAAGAGGGCCCCACTTAACTAGGCAATCAATAATATCTCTGCATGCAAAGAAGTTAATTCTAAGAAGCCAACTTTGGCGCCCAAAGTGGGTCCAAGATATTTCTTGTTAACTGAAACATTTCTCAACACCATTCATGAAAGAATGGTCATCTCCTGTTAACTGAAGGTAGTTCCTGTTATCTGTCATGCAATTCAAGTTATTAGGCATGCATTCCAAGTTAACTGAAGTCAACTAACATGCAACTAAAACTAACTGAAGATAACTGAACTGAACTTCAACTGAACTGAACTAAACTAAACTGAACTGAACTGAACTGAACTGAACTAAACTGAACTGAACTTCAACTGAACTTCAAACCCTATTTTATAGGTGCTCAACATGCATAAAACAAAATCCCTATTTTATAGGAACTTAGGATGCATGCTTGAAGTAAACTCAATTTACGACTTAGTTAACTGAACTTAAGGTGAGTGTCACCTCCCATGTGTGAGCCCATGTGCTCCTATTTTGTAGGAGCTAATCCCAAGGCGTCCACACATTCTTTTAACATTTAGAATTAATTACAAATGCCAATTATCATGATTATTTCAACAATTATTAATTCCTTCTTAATCCTATTGTTTGATAAACACATTTCAGGAATTTAGGATATACATGAAATAACTAATGTTTTAGGATTGCAATTAAATGGCATCCTATTTCCAACAACATCCACCTGTGCATTCATTTCCTCCCTCTCCTACATCTTCCCATCTTTCCCATCCTTTCATATCCCATCTACCCCAGTCCCTCCCTCTTCTTTGTGATCTTTACTTAAATAGGGGCCAACATATATGCATGCTCTGGACACCTCTTGGCATATATTCCCCTCCTCCATACATTATCATATTCCTTATCCTCCCCATCTTCTTTTTTGATCCATGCTTATTATCTGCATCCATCTACCTTCATCATCCATCCATCATGTCCACACCCATATCCCTTCCACCAATCCTGCTATCCCTCTTGCCTCGTCATGCACAACACATCTAGAGTGGGGGCATCCCCTTATTTGCGATAGAGTCCTTGGAGACATTGTCCATCCATCCCTCTAGGTAATCCTCTCCATCTCCCCCTCCTACCCATCCTTACCTCCCCATCCATTTCTCCATCCAGTAATCCTTGCCATCTACCATATCCTTATCTTCCTATACTCTCATCCACTAGTCCTTTTCCATCTTTTCATCCTTATCCTCCCATCCATTTATCCATCCAATAATTCATATCATCCTTCCAATTCCTTATCCACCTATCCTCGCATCTTTCTATCTCCCCATCTTTATTTATCCATCCATTTACTTCTATTTTTCCTCCTATCTCATAATCCCTTGTCATTGGTATCTAGCTATAGGCTACCCCCATGCACTCCAATGCCCTGCTACCTCCCTCTCATCATTCCTATCTATTTCCCACATCTTTCTCATATCTTAATTGCTCATCTATCCATCGTCTCACTTTCCCAATTCATATTCTAATGATTTGAATACATATCCCATTGCTGAGCTTCACATCATACATATCTTACACATATCAACCATCATCCTATCCAATCCTGCAAGTCTATCTTGTCTCATCATCTCGGCTCCATCCTTTTATCCATTTATTATGGAGATCTCACCATCCCTTGTCTGTTGTATGTCGTTGGTCTTGTTCCGAACTACGTTGCCCCTGCGCTTTCACATAGGCAAGGTCAATCATTTGATTTGCCCCCGGGGCTCTGTCTTGTCATCCTCCATCGTTTGTCTTTGGTCTTGTATTGAACTATGTTTCCCCTACGCTTCCACGTAGGCAAGGCTCAATTGTTTTGTTTTCCCCTAGGGTATCTGCCATGTCTTTTGTCATCCATCATTGGTCACCCTTGTCCTCTTTCCGCTTCTATCCATGGTCTTTTATCGAACTACGAGGGCTCTGCACTTTCACGTAGGCAAGGCTGATCTTCGGTCAACCCTCGAGCCCCTAGGTCTTTAGGGTGTGTCGGTCTTGTATCCCTTAGGTCTTTAGAGTTTTTTTGTCTTGTGTCTTGTCATCCTGTTGTCTTGTCATGTCGTCAAGTATGTCCCTATCCTAGCTAGTGCTTACAAACAAAGATCCACTTGTATCATTAGATCCAATCGGTTTTGAATATCCTGCCTCATATCAATCTTTTAGTTTAGTATCCATCATCGGTCTCAACAGGATGCATCTTTCCTAACAGACTTCATCAACCTCATCAATCCTCTTGATCCTATGGCAAAGGACATTTGAAATTGATTTTGATTTTTTTATGCTTTTGGCTTTTGTTTATCATTTGAGCTCCCTATCATCACTTGTCATAGTCGCCTTCATCCATCATATCATGGTGTGCTTTGACTAGTAAATATAGGGGCGTATCTTGACCTTTTCTTTGTTGTTGTTTTCTCGGTTGTCCCGCATAGTGCCCACCAAGACTCTTGTGGTCTTGTGTTATGCTGGGGCATCCTTTTATGCTTGCGGTTATTTCAATACCTAGCTCGACCAAGGTCTTCGTGACTTTGGAGTGTTGGAATAGCCTTCTTGTTTGTTGTGTTTGTTTTATGCATTGGACACTAATCCACCTTGGTTCTTCATACCCTGGCACTTGGTGTCTTCTACGATAACAAAAATCAGTGCTCCAAAGATGGAAAATTGCATTAGGATTGCATTTTATTTTCCATTCCATCGTCTTGCATGTATCCCTCATCCTCTCATCCATCAAAATCCCTCACCAATCCATAATCCTTCATCAATCTCCCTCCCTTGTCCATCCAATCTCTTATCATCGTCTCTTCTATCATCTTTTATGCATCTTGTTATCCATCTCACATCCCAATCCAATCCTCATCCATTCAAGTTAGCACAAATCATCTAATCACATCCTTGGTCTTGTTCCCAACTTTGCTACAAGCCTTGATCCAATCATCACCATCGTCATCCACATTGAGATGTATCCTTTCCCTATACTTTTGTGTTGTTTTGGGATGTCTCCTTCCCTCGTCAACAACACTATCATCATCATCATCAGCAGGATGTATCCTTCCCTATTCTTGTCTAGTTCTAGGATGTATCCTTCCCTCATCAACAATGCTCTCATTGGGATGTATTCTTCCCTATCCTTGTGTTGTTTTGGGATGTATCATTTTCTTATCAATAACACTCCATCAATCATTTACCCAACCTAGCTTGTAGCTTGATTGGGGAAACATCATATTTGTCCTAGAATCTATTTGTGCTCATCTTTATCTCTCATCGCTTATCATCCTTTCTTATCCATCACTTTACATCATCTTCCCCATCTACCCTTTATCCTCTCATCCATTTCGAGAGAACACCCATGTTCTCTTGAACTCACATGTCCTCTCGAGGGGGCATCCTCATCCCTAATCTTCATCTTCATTCCAATCATCTTTCTTCCCAGTCACTTCAATGATAACTGGGGCATCTTTTCCAATCTAACCATCTTCTTCCGGGTTCTATGTTTTAATATTCTTTTAAATGATGCTACTTTGTAACACCATCTCAAATAGGGGAAAAATATAGACTCCTACATTTGGACACTTGCATTTGTCCAAATTTATCCCTTTTCATCTAATAGCCTCTTGTTTGCATTAATTAAGTAATATCACTATTATTTAATTAATACTTTTAATTTATCTAAATACCTTACCCTTTATTCTCCTTTTCACCAAATGAATTAAATAAATATGAAATTTATTTAATTCTTCACATGTCACATAATTTTCTTTAATCTTAATCCATCTTCTAATCTCTTCATTAGGGATGTGCACATACCTAATCCTTGATTAGGATGTGTCACATCCTCCAACTTTTACAAGTTGGCTTCTAATCCTTATTGACCACTAATCATATTTTAATCACTAATCAATTAAGCCTAATCAGTACCTTGGTCAACTCTCCCCATCTCCCAAAGAATTTTTAATTCATTTTTATTCATCCAAGACTCCTCTCTTCCCCATGTGAATTTTTAATTCACTTTTATTCCTTCAAGGAATCTTATCTTCCCCATGCAAATTCTATAACCTTTGATTTGTCACATCACATGTGCTAAAATCTTCAAGAATCTTTGACTTGTCACATCACATGTGCTAAAGTCTTCAAAAATCTTTGACTTGTCACATCAAGTCACATGTGGGTAAGTACTTACCTTTCAAAGACCTTGTTTTATCCAAGGTACTTTCCACCTCTCCTTTTGGAACTTTGTCTTAACCACAAGATTCTTCAATCAAGTGAATTTTTAATTCACTTTTATTTACCCAAGATTCTTCTCTTTCCTATGTGATCATTGAGAGGTCACATCATCCATTTTCCAAGGTACTTGTTTTTCCTCCACATCATGTACCTTTCTTCCACCTCGCTTCCACATCATCTCTTCCTAAGCCATCTCACATTTTACATGTCAAGATGTGAGGGCTTGTGAGTCCCTCAACTCACCATAGCCCTCCATCTTGGCCTTATTGGTTTAATCTCCACCGTTGAAATCTCTAAAGAATTCAAATCCCTCTATAAATACCCCCTCTTTTCTCTCATTTAGGAACATTATGCATTTGATACCAAACTCTTGTCATTTTCTCATTTAAACACTTAACCATTTGCACCCTTATGCTACCAATTTGATTACTCAATTTGCAAGCATTTTCTCTCATCCAATCAAGTCATTTAGCCATTAACACTTGCATTTTATCATATTGTTCATCTTGCATTTAGTCATCTCAATATCCATCCAAGGAGCACACAAGCTTTCAAACATCAAGGGCCAACCAAAGGATTTCTACAACAAATAAGGTATAATCACTTGTCTTTTTTTTCATCTTATTTCTTTGCATTATCATTCATTAGGCTAATCTTGAGGTGTATTTTTTGTGTTCTTCCTTTAGTGCATTATTAGTTATTTTGCATCTTAGAATAGGATATAATATTTAAGGGATAACAATATCAATAGAATTTTCATTCTATTTTGATTAAGATATCCAACAAATTGCACTCTTCCATTTGTGCTCAAAAGTCAGTAAAAATTTGGTACAAGCATATGCCTATTTTCACAAGATCCCGCAAGCAACAAGAAGAAGATGAAAAGGAAAATTCACTTGATAACATGGATGAGAGGGAATAAAATATTTTCCATAGGTATCTTACTGGGAATAATTCAAATGATGTCGAAGTAACCGAGGAAGTGCTTCAAGAAGCAGAACATGATCCACAATTTCACACTCTCTTGGACAAAATTTTAGAGCGAAATAAAGAAAGGTACTTTATTTTGTTGGAAAATCAAGGTGCCAAGTTACACTCTGATTTTGATACCAAGAATTTATCAAAGATCCTGAAAGATTTGAAACCCCCTTAAATGATTTTGGTGCTCTTACCCAACAAATAAAAGCACTACAAGGACAAATTAAAGAAATACAAGGGGGAACAACCAAGAAATATGATTCGGAAGATATTTTTCCCTATCCTTTTGATAGGAACATCAACACAATTCCTTTTCCAAAGCATTGTGAAATCCCAAAGTTTGACATATATAATTGGAAAACGGATCCTATTGATCATGTGAGGGAGTTTCGGAATATGAGCTTGGAGTTTTCTCATGAAGATACATACCTAATGCGATTGTTCCCATGAAGTTTAGGAGGGCAATCCATGGAGTGGATTTGCAAAATCACTCCCCTCGTCAAAATGTTTGAGGAGTTGATTAATAAATTCATATCTCAATACTCCTACAACATACAACACCAAATAACCATGCTTGATTTATGTAGGGCAAAGCAAAATATTGGAGAAGGCTATTTGAAAGATATTCTCATCCTATTCCTGAAAAGGAAAAGATAGAAATCTTTATTGACAACTTAAATCAAGAAATGAGTTACAGGCTTAACCTCCATTGTCCTCCATCATTTGAAAAGTTGATTCAAAATGCAATCACTATTGAAGGAGCCTTGGTTAAGAGAGGAGTGTTAAAGCTTGACAAAGATGGTCCAAATTCGTATAACCAAAACAACAACGATGATAAATCAAGATTTTCAACCAGGAATAAGAATGTTGTAAATGATGGGGTGGTAGATACCAACAACGTGAAGGAAAATCCAACCATTCTCAATGTATCAAGTTTCCAGTGCAACAACAATAATACTATAAATTCTAACGACCAAGGCAATAATTCCAACTAGGGAAACAATGCCAACCAAGGAATTATGACCAATAATCATGGTAATAATCTCAACAATAATCAAAATTCAAATGCACCCTAATCACAATTTTTTTCAAATTGACGGAGTTTTACTCCCTTGGGCCAGTCTCTTGAATCAATCCTCAAAGAGTTGTTGAATCAAAATGTCATCACATTGCCACCACAAAGAGATTATGAGCCTCGAGTTAAACCAACATCGTGGAATGAATCGTACTATTGTGATTATCATAGATGCAAAGGTCATAAGACAAATAATTGCCAGGGTTAAAGAATTTGGTTCAAGATTTGATTGATAACTACACCATAACGGTTGAGGGACATAATGCCAACAAAGATCATCAAACATTCAAATACCCTCTCCCAATTATCGAAAAGGGAAATCTTCAGGTGACAAGGGAAAAAATGTGAATCGTGTCTATGACACCACCATCAATCATAATTACACGAATGACCAACAAATCAACGTCATCAAATTCAAAGGAAAACAAGAGTATCGAGAAGTCAATGCAACAACGAGGGGACAATCTAAGATTATTTTAAAAGGAAGCTCATCCAAGTCAGATGTTCCCCCTCCAAGAGAGTATAATTTAGTCGATCAACTGCAGAAAACATCGGCTCAAATTTCTATCTTGGAACTTCTTAAGATATCCTCGGCTCATAAGGACATTTTGGAGAAGGCTAGTGGACACAACCGTATCTCCTGATTTGGACATTGATAAATTTCAAGCCATGGTGGGACACTTGTATTCACCCACATGCTTATCCTTCTATGAAAATGATGATTCCTCCATGACTCATCCCCATAATTCATCACTTTATCTAGAGGTTATGGTTCATAAATCCTGAATCAAACGTGTCTAAATAGATGGGGGAGTTGGTTTAAATATTTGTACTTTAAAATTAGTTCTTGCCTTAGGGTATTCTAAAGAATCTACTGATCCAAGGAGAAAAATTACAATCAAAGCATATGATGATGAGGAATGAACTTCTAAAGGCCTCATCATGATACTTATCAAAGTGGGACCTGCTGTAAAGAACATTTTTTGTCAGGTTCTGGATCGAGATTTATCCTATAACATACTTTTGGGTCATCCATGAGATGCAAGCAGCGTCTTCTACTTATCATTAATGTCTAAAATTTCAATATGGCTGACAAGAAATAACCATACCTATAGATCATAACAACAATCAAATTTTCTCTAACCTTATAGCAACCCAAGATTCTTTTGTCTCGCACAATAGAGAAGCTCTTGCTACTATTGTTTCCAAACAAAAGTATCAAACAAAGGAATTAACAAAGAGTTTTGGCACTAAGCTGCAACTAAAAGACAATGGAGTGGGAGAATATTCTTTATCTCTCCCTAACTTACCTGTTTCTCCAAGGTCACATGGTCAACCTACAATATCCACACATCAAGCTGCAAAAACTTCCTCATCAGGAACACAAGCCTTAGTTCCCATCACCAAGTTTAATGGAAGATTCATCAAGGCGAACACTCAAGAAAATGAAGCTGAAGATAAGGCTATTCTTGATTGGCTTTATAGAGATGAAGATGAATTTGTTCAACATATCAAATTACCTACTAAGAAATATGGCAAGAGTTATGCAATCATGCAAAGAATGGGTTATGAAGGGATTGGTCCCGTAGGAAAAATAAAAGAAGGAATTATAGAGCCCATTCAACCTATAACAATGTGTAGGAGTTGAGAAAATACTTCACAAACCCTGAAGATCACCTGCATGGAAATAACCTGTCACAAAAGAAGAGATGGAGACAAACAAACAAGGGTTCTCTGAAAACTGAAAATGTATATATCAGAGAGAATGAAATAATGAATTGATATAAAATACAATGGGATCAATCCTTATAAAAAGATCATGCAAACCCTAATAAAACCCTAATAGAAGCCCTAATAAGAAAATATTTAATAATTAATATAATTATTAAATGTCACTTTATGCAAACTAACATGAAATCTTAAGAAGGGAATAAAGGTAACTTAATCAACATAATTAAGTTAAGACCTTTACTCTAACACCCCCCCTTAAGATGAGCAACAATGTAGCTACAAACAAATGCAAGAAAGCAAAGATAACTACAATGCAAGAAGGCAAACATGGGTCCCGACAACTAGGCCAGATCGGGTACCCAAATACAACCAAATCTTTGTAAAATGGAGAAATAGAGAAAACCTCATGGGAAAAAGCTCTACTCCAAAAAAAGATGCAGAAAGCCAAGAAGAAGAACATCACTGAAGTAGAAGAAGCTGCAAACAACTATCGTAAGATGACTGCTATGGTGTTGAAGAACCTTTGTTGAAGATGGAAGATCCCTTCCAAGGCGAAACCAAGGAAGAATTAGCATGAACAATATAATAACCCCCCCATAATGCTAAACTGGGAGAGCCTAACAGATCCACTGAAATGATGTGAAACACCCTGTAGTGCATAAAGGAGAAGAAACATCTAAAATTGCACAAGATAGCACTTGCAACTAAAAAAGTGGTGTGCAAAACAAAGCACACATACATGAGGCTGTAATCATATGGATCCATTGTTGTCGTGGAGGGACACTCACTGAACAAAGGTGTGATGGAAAACAAATGTAAACTACATAACCCCCAATGGTATGGATTCACTGTCGTTGTGGAGGGATACTCACCAGACAAAGATGTGATGGCAAAACAAAGGAAAACTACACAACCCCTCATGGCACTTTATAATAACAGTACGAGTACAAAATATGGCACAATCTTAGGTGCAAAATCCCCAAAAGATGCATGTACAATAGTGTGGCACTTTATCTCAGTGCGTTTACATAAAATATAGCTTACAAATGATGCTCAAAATGTCCTCAAAGGACAAAATACTAGAAATACATGAAGAACAGCAAAAAACAAAGCATCCCATGCAAACAAAAAGTTTCCAAGAGCAAATATGTCCAGGTAATCCACTAGAGTGTGAAAACACAAATAACTGAATAAAATATACCTGAAGTGAAATCTAGAAAAATTTTATGGATGAAACTAAATATCTCTGAAATACGGTTCCAACGCCGCTGAGATTGTGAAAAACAAAGAAACTGATCAAAAGTTATGAGCTTGAGACTAAAAATAGCTCATTTGTCTTCAACTGGTCGTAGAATGCACCAATGGAAAAAATAAGTGATGAGACCCACACCACTAGAAAGATGAGAAAACCATCTTTCCGATGATATCTCGTTTGCCAAAAAATGATATCGTATGCCCAAGTTACGGCCTCTGGAAGAAATCAGGTCCAAAGAGGGAAAAAACTAGTGCTGGGTTAAATTTGACGGTCACACAACCGTTGCAACAAAAACACTGGATTAAATTTGACGGCCAAACGACCGTCACCGTAAAAGCATAATTAGGCTTATTACAAAAAATTTGTTTTAAAAAGAAAAAACAAATAAAAAAAATATACAATTTTTTTTTTTTTTCTAATTTTGAAAAAAATGCTGGGTGGGGGCCACCCCCATCGCGGATGGGTAGGTACCGCCTTCGGCGGTACTGTCAAACCGCCAGTCGGCAGAAGGCCGTCGGCGGTCGGCAATATGCCGACCGGTGTACAACGGACCCGCAGGGCTGCGGATACAGGTACCTGTGGGTACCCTTGTACCGGGTTGGCAAACCCTTAAACTGCGATTCGTTTGTTTGTTTTTTTTTCATAAAAATCAAAGCTGACAATGTTTTTCAATTTTTCTTTTTTAAAAAATAAAAAAAATAACAATAATTTTTTGAAATTAAAAAAAAATGACGAAAAAACAGAAAACGATTTTTTTTACCAGCAAATGGATGGCCGTACGACCGAACTGTAAAAATTTTTTGCCTCAAATTTCGACTTTGTCCAAAATGGATGAATGAACAGTCGATTTAGGGGTTTTGGACCATTGCAGACGCAATGGCGAGGTCTATTTGAGCTGAAAATGTTTCAAAATTGCAGGTATGCCCTGGATCAAAAAAACAAACCCCAAACTCTTGAAGCTCCAAAAAACTTCAAAACAAGAATATGAAGCAGTAGGTGTGGAGCTCTGATACCATGTAGTAGTTGAGAAAATACAACTTCACAAACCCCGAAGATCACCTGTGTGCAAATAACTTGTCACAAAAGAAGAGATGGAGACAAACAAGCAAGGGTTCTCTAAAAACTGAAAATGTATATATCAGAGAGAATGAGAGAATGAATCGATATGAAATACAATGGGATCAATCCTTATAAAAAAGAGATCATGCAAACCCTAATAAAATCGTAATAGGAAAAACCCTAAAAGAAGCCTAATAGGAAAACATTTAATAATTAATATAATTATTAAATGCCACTTTATGCAAACTAACGTGAAATCTTAAGAAGGGAATAAAGGTAACTTAATCAACATAATTAAGTTAAAACCTTTACTCTAACACAATGCATCCAAAAGATAAGACACGACTCGGGTATGGTCAAAAAGCGAAAGAAATAGCCTTGAAGAAAGCCCAAGAAGAAGAAGCTTTAAAGAAATATTGTGAGGAATTAGCTGAGACAATTCTTAGACTGCAGGATGCTAAATTTGATACCGATTCAAATAAGTATGAATGGGAAACCGTCTATGATGATCAATTATGGAGAGATAAAAAGGTGGGTGTTATACAAAGATATACACCCATACTCACACAAGGATAAAGTTCAAGACCTCCACTTGACTATGTCCTTCAAAGCAACCATGACTCGAGTGATGACAATTCGATTCAAAGCGAGATGGATAATCAAAAGGAGGATACTATCATAGATCTTCCCCATAATGACAACGATAATAGTATCATGACCTTAACCGCTAGTGACCTTACCCAACCAAACGATCCCTTGCCTTTGGTCCATCTCAAGCTAATTGATTGGGAACAAACCAAACCAATTAACATCCCAATTTTTCCTAATGATGAAACTATTGTAAATTTTCTCTATTCTTCCGACCTGGAAACAAGTTCCACTAGTGAATCATAGGATCAAAACCTTAGTTAGGAGGGTGCCAAGTTTTTCAGCTACAAAATTAACAATATAAGAGATAGATCTAATGGTGAAAACCTAAAAATGGCAATATTAGATCATGAAAAGAGAAAAATAAAAATCCTATCTTACAGTGAAAACCTTACAAAGGAACTGGAAGATGGGAAACTTGACACTCTCCCTAAGAATTATTAAGAAAGATCTTCTATTTTAATAGAACCAACAAAGGCAATCAACATAGGTACTACTGAATAGTCTAAGATTTTGCAACTTGTTGCATCATTGATAGAAGAATAAATTCCAAAATTCACAAAAATTTTGAAGGATAAACAAATCAACTTTGCATATTCCTATGTAGATATGCCTGGATTGGATACAGATCTTATCATGCATCATTTATCCATAATGCTAGGGGAAAAACTTGTGAAACAAAAGCTCAGAAAAATGCATCCACATGTTGCATTACTAGTCAAAGAGGAATGAAAGTTGTTGGATGTGGGATTCATTCGGTCTATCGACTATGCGGAATGGATCTCCAACATTGTGCCAGTGTCCAAACCTGATGGAAGAACCAAAATCTGTACAGACTTTAGGGATTTGAATAAAGCATACCCAAAAGATGACTTTCCTTTACCCAACATTGGCATGATTATAGATTTGACAACATGGCATGCTATGTATTCTCTAATGGATGGATTTTTTGGGTATAATCAAATAAAGATCGCACCTGAAGATCAAGATAAGACTGCATTCACATGTCCATGGGGTACATATTTTTGGAATGTAATGTCATTTGGTCTCAAAAATGCAGGAGCTACATATCAACGAGCAATTATTACAATTTTTCATGACATGATGCATACATTCATGGAGGATTATGTAGATGATCTTTTAGAAAAATCAAACACAAGGAAGGGACATCTAGATATTGTATCTAAGATTTTTTATAGAATGGAAAAATTTAAGGTCAAACTCAATCCCAAGAAATATGACTTTGGGGTAAAATCCGGAAAGCTCCTAGGCTATATCGTATCAAAAAAAGGAATTGAAGTAGATCTAGCGAAGGTACAAGCCATCCTCGAAATATCGCCACCAAGGAACATTAGTCAACTATGCTCATTACAAGGACACCTACAATTCATCAAGAGATTTATTGCACAGTTGGTAGATAAGAGTTTTCCATTTACGCATCTCTTACATAAAAATGTTCCATTCAAATGGGAGGATAAGTGTGAAGTAGCATTTGATCAGATCAAGCTTTATCTAATGAGTCCACCAATATTAAATCCACTAGTACAAGGAGAACCACTCATATTGTACATTTCTGCTACAGAAGTATCATTGGGGGCATTGTTGGCACAAGAGGACAGAATAGGGAAAGAGTGAGTCATATATTACATGAATAGGACATTGACAAGCCATGAGCTAAATTACACTTTCATTGAAAAATCATGTTTGGCAGTAGTGTTTTCTTCTCAAAAGTTGCGACACTACATGCTAGCTCATATAGTCAAACTTGTGGCTAAAATTGATCCTTTAAAGTATCTTCTAAGTAAGGCAACCTTAACTTGCAGGTTAGCTAAATGGGTAATGATCCTAAGTGAGTTTGACATTCACTATGTGGATCAGTAGGCAATCAAAGCGCAGGTCATAGTAGATCAGTTGGCAGAAGCACCTCTACAAGCAAAACATCCAACGAACATTGAGTTTCCTGAAGTTAATGTGTTCACAACAACTACTAAGCAATCATGGACACTTTATTTTGATGGGTCTTATACACAACATGGCTCAGGGGTAGGAATTATTTTTGTCATGCCACAGGGCTATACCAATCCAAAGTCTTATCGGTTGATGTTTCCTTGTACAAATAACATAGCCGAGTATGAAGCATTGCTAATTGGAATGAGAATTGCATTAGACTGGAGAATCACAGAGCTACAAGTTTTTGGTGATTCACAACTTGTCATAAATCAAATAAATGATGATTATCAAACTAAAGATGACAAGTTAATGTTGTATAGAAACATGGTGGATGACTTCAAGAAATATTTTTTTGAGATTAAGTTCCTGCAAATTCCACAGATTGACAACAAAGTCATGGATGCCATGGCCACAATTGCATCATTATTGTAATTTTTAGAGAATCAAGCTCGATGTGAATTCCTAGTGGAATAACTATTTTCCCCCGCCTATGACAATCCCGAAACCCAAATCATTTGTCACCTAACTAGTTCTGATTCCCCTAATATAGCCAAATCTATGCCTATTTAAAAGATACTATCTTACCCCCAAATTTGTCTCAGAATCATAAAATAAATTTAATATGACAATCTTCTCGCTATACCCTAATTGCTAACACTCTATACCGACATGGTCTGGATGGTACCCTCCTTAGATGTCTCGAACGTGATGAATTGAAAAAGGCCTTGCAAGAAGTTCATGGTGGTATTTGCAGGACCCATTCAAGTGGACTAACCTTGGCTAAGAAAATTGTTAGAATGGGTTACTATTGGCCAACCATGGAAAAGGAATCCTTCATCTTTGTGAAGAAATGTCCAAAATGTCAGATTCACGAAAATCTCATCCACTCTCCTGCTTAGGAACTGCAACCCTTCATTACAACATGGCCTTTCGCTCAATGGGGACTAGATTTGGTAGGTAAGATACAACCATCATCATCAAATGGAGTTCATAATCACACCCACTGAGTATTTTACTAAGTGGATTGAGGTGGTTCCATTAACAAAAGTCACCAGCAAACAAATATCATCCTTCATTTTGAACTATATCATATGTCGGTATGGCATTCCTAGCTCCATTATCACAGATAATGGAAGACCTTTTAAGAATCAATATGTTGACAAACTTTGTGAAAGATTTCACATCCAACATAGGTTTTCTACACCTTATTACCCACAAGGGAATGGCCAAGCGAAAGCTTCAAACAAAACAATTATGAAGATCCTCAAGAAGACAGTTAATGATGTTGACCGTGATTGGCATGTCCAGTTAAATCCATCTTTGTGGGCATACAAAACCAACATTCGCACACCAACATGTGCCACCCCCTATCCTTTGGTTTACGAAGCGGAAGCAATCTTGCCACTTGTTAGAACCAAAAATTTCCATTAAAACTCCAAGGTCTTTTACCCGTTTAAATTTAATATATTCACTATCTTTTTATGAAAAAATCATTCGCTGCCTTTTATAACGTTAAAATACCTTCTACCGCCATTACTTTATCCCTCGTGGCCTTCACCGCTTTATCGTGGTCTTTTGCAAAGTGACATGCGGTATCGTGGTAGCGGTTAAGCACAGTCATGATGACTGTTACCTCTATACCGCACACAATCTTCCAACCAACCGTAGTGGCACGATAACAGTCAGTGAACAAGTGGCAAGCGGCGACAATGATGGTCGCGGTTAGTTAAGCAGTTACCGTGATACCACAGTTGGTCAGAAAGAAAACTGCGGTGATTACCGTGAGTAGAGACAACCGACGAGGAGGCAGTCTAAGGAGATATCGTGGTACCATGCGCAGTCAAGACACAGCCGCGGTACCGCGGTAAGCAGTTAATGAAGCGTTGAGGATGACAGTTAGTGGATACCACAGTACCGCTAGCAGTTATCACGGAGACCGCGGTGACCGCGGTGGACGGGTGGTAGTAGCGTAGAAGCGGTTAATAGACAATCACCGCACAACCGTGAATGGTCACTGAGGAGTCTGTGGTGGCACGGTAGGTAGGGTGGCAACCAGCGGCGAAGAGTTGAACGATGAGTTGTGAGCGGTCAAGGGAAAGTGGCTAATGGTCATATCGCCATACCGTCGGAGGGATAAACACTGACCACGATAAAGTGGTAGAAAGGAACGGGTCGAGATAGTCAAACTCAAAGCACCGCAAGACCGCTGGGACCGAATAAAGTGACCGCGGTGAGGTAGTAAAAGAAATAATAAAGACACGAGAGAGTGATGTATTAAGCCGCAGGTAAAGTCTAATGAAAAATACAAGCGGTATAAAGTTATAAAGTGAAATCAAAAGTGATTATAGTTAAAATATTTAATTTTCTGATAAGGCAATTCAATTAAATATTTTAAATTCTATTGTAGAATGTAAATGGATGTAACAGGAAAGTGAAGGGTCGTGACTCTTCAGATTTATTGTATAAATATTTCAGGAAATCAGAAGGTAGGAAAAAGAATCAGATTGTAGGAGTTAGATTTTTTCCAAAAAATGGATTGGGTAATGCAAATAATGTACAAATCTTTTTTGAAGCAAATCAATGGACAAATTATTTTCAATTAGTGAAATCCATTCTGTGTTCAGTTGTTGTGTTATAATTATATATATTTCTTATCTAATTGTCTCCAACTTGAAGTCCTCTAATCACTTAAATCAATATATCAAGCATATGTTTGATTTATCGAGGTGCATTTTTCCACTTTGTGTGATTTTTATTTGCTGGTGTCTGCAAGTCAAAATTCAATTCCTTCAAGTAAGTCAAAGTGTTTTAGGATTTCTTTTGGATTTTTGAAGTAGAATTTGGTAAGAAAACACTCCAACGTTATTTATGCAAGTCATAAATAAATGAAATTATATGCAGTCATAAGATTTTATTTTATAAAGTGCCTAACAACTTGAATTAAACCAAAGAAGGAAACACACATAATTCATGATTTTTGACTCCATTGCCCATGTGGATAGAAGGCACTGATCTACTCAACCCAGAGATAAAATTTCATATCAAACAACTTATTTAAAACTTTTCTTTTGAGCAGTAGGAGTAGGTATAGCTGTAGTGATTTTGTCTATCCATTTCCACTTGCCATTGTGGATAGATTGTTTCACTAGGAAGTACATTTCAATCTGCATCATTCATATAGGTTCACCCGCCTTGGTCTAGTAGAACCTAAAGAGAAGAAGGTTCAATTGCATCAATTGGCCTTGTACGTTGGCCAAAAGCGTTGTGAGAGCTTGGCAACCTCTCGTGGTTCAAACCTGTGTTTTTGAGACCCAACAGTTTGCCGACTCTGCTGGGGAACTATACTCAGGAAAGTTTTTTCAGCCTATCTATTTATAAAGTCAACAAAGTTTTTCTTTTTTTTTGGAGATTCCGCTGGGCGCAAACCAAAACAATATCATAATATTTTTCATTTTCCTACTTTTGGGAAAAGTAGGTGGCGACTCTGTTTCATTTGATAAATAATGCATGGGTGTTGTGAAGCGATAATATTTTGTCAAGATGTCAGAAGCAGAAAGAAGGCAAAAATCAATAAAAGAGTTGAAAGAATTGGAGCAACAAACACCACAATGGAAACAAAGGATACCACAAGTACCACATGATACAGCTGGGAAGAATTTTGGCAATAACGGTAATGTACTCTATTCACAGTAGAACACTTTTGATGAATATTTTCAAATTCAAGAAAGAAACAAGTCTTTTGGATTCTTTCCTAAATATAAGAAGATATAAGGGAGAATTTGGGTATTCTTTATTTAGAAGAATGACAGATATTTGTAGGCAAATACCTATTAGTTTCCCACCTAGTAGGTCTGAAATCATTGAGCAATTCATGAAAGTATATGAGCCCAATTCAATCTATTGGCCTAAATCATGGGTACCAGATGCCTATTATCAATTAGATGAGTGGATTGGCATTGTAGATAAGAAAAGGAATAAGGACACTATCATAAATGAAGAAGATAGTGAGATGACTGGTGATTATGAAGAAGAATTTTATGAGGACCAATCTTCCACCTTGGAAGATGATTGCAACATTAATAATATTGGTGGGGACACATCATCTAGAGAGTACATCAGCAATTTTTCAGAAGCTGCAACTGAAGAAGGTACCATGCCATCCAACAGTGAAGGTATGGAGAGTCTCTCGTGGATAACATGTTCTGACTCAAATTGTGAGGATGAAGTTATGGATGTTTATCAAGAAGTTGGAGAAATAGCAGAAGATCTGGATGAAACATGTTCACTCAGTAGTGAGCAAGTTTCAAATTTGTTAACTCTTGAATACGAAAAGTATGCACATAAAGATGATTCCAAAGTTTTGGCTCCAACTTATATCTGCTTTAATAGTGAAGATATTATGCGTAAAAATTCATATGACCCCATGAGCATCTCTCGCAGTGATGAGGAGTTCTTTGAAGCTGATCAAAGATCTATTTGTATCAAAGAAGAGGTATGTGACTTGAATGATTTTTTCCTACAAGAAAAATATATTGGTTTGCATGTTATTGATGATGAGTGTCCAACATTTGTTGATTCAAGTATGTGTAATGATGGTTGTATGGATCAGAGGTATGTTTCAATGCCAACTGATGATAGAAAATAAATGGAAAGTGATTTGATTGTTTTAGAAAGTATTGATGAGATAAAATATCTTGATTTCCAAGAAAAAAATTCAAATTTTTCAGGTCCCAGTACAACTACTTGATCATTTAGCAACATATGACAGTGAGCATGCCTATGAATGTTTTTTTGAATGTGGATACACTTTGTATGTTGAGGGTGATAAATATTTTTCATATGATAATAAGAATGATGAAATGTAGAGTGATGAAATGAATATGAATCAAGTTGAATACGATGATTTCCTGAAGGTTTTCAATGGCAGTGCATGTTGAAGGGTAGGTGAAATGGATAGTTTCAAAAGAAACTTGATGAGCTTTAATCAGAACAAAGTCTATGACAGAGGAAAGTGCAAGTTTTTTCTTTTGGGTGGCCTGGGGCCATCCCTTGTGGTTTGATTTTTTGAACCATAGCAAGTACAGAGGATTAAGGATTGCCAATGCATGGAGAATTCTTAGCAATGCCTCTTTAAATATTCTTTTCCATGCACGGTATTTTTTGAAGGGTCTGGGTTTGCCAGTACATGGACATTCTCAGAAAATTCCCTTGTTGAAAATAATTTTTTCCATGTATAGTAGTATAGGGTTTTCCCATCATCCGTTTTCCATCCTCCACTTGTCATCTCTACTCTGATTCATTCCCTCCATATTCCATGGCCTTCATTTTTCATTCTTTACTCGGTCTGCTCTACCAGAGAATTTTGGATTCTTGCAGTGATTTGCAAAATCACTCATCCCCAACAGGAGCCACTATTAGAACCAAAAATTTCCATTAAAATTCCAAGGTCTTTTACCCATTTAAATTTAATATATTCACTATCTTTTTATGAAAAAATCATTCGCTACCTTTTATAACATTAAAATACCTTCTACCGCCATTACTTTATCCCTCATAGCCTTCACCGCTTTACTGCAGCCTTTTGCAAAGTGGCATGCGGTATCATGGTAGCGGTTAAGCACAATCATGATGACTGTTACCGCTATACTGCACGTAGTATTCCAACCAACCGTGGTGGCACGGTAATAGTCAATGAACAAGTGGCAAGCGGCGACAGTGATGGTGGCTGTTAGTTAAGCAGTTACCGTGATAATGCAGCTGGTCAAAAAGAAAACCTCAGTGATTACCATGAGCAAAGATAATCGATGAGGAGGTAGTTTGAGGAGATATCGCGGTACCGCACGGTCAAGACACAGACCATGATACCACGGTAAGAAATTAATGAAGCGGCAAGGATGACAGTTAGTGGATACCGTAGTACCACTAACGATTATCACGGAGACCGCGGTGACTACGGTGGACGGGTGGTAGCAACGTAGCATCAGTCAATAAACAATCATCGCACAACCGCGAACGATCATTGAGGAGTCCGCGGTGGCGGGGTAGGCAGGGTGGCAACCAGTGATGGAGAGTTGAATGATGAGCTATGAGCGATCGGGGGAAAGCAACTAACGGTCATATCGCCATACTGCTGGAGGGATAAACACTGACCATGATAAAGTGCTAGAAAGGAACGGGTCGAGACAGTCAAAGTCAAAGCACCACAAGACCGCTGGGAGCAGATAAAGTGACCGCAGTGAGGTAGTAAAAGAAATAATAAAGACACCAGAGAGTGATGTATTAAGCCACGGGTAAAGTCTAATGAAAATATAGGCAGTATAAAGTTATAAAGTAAAATCAAAAGCGATTATAGTTAAAATATTTAATTTTCCAATAAGGCAATTCAATTAAATATTTTAAATTCTATTGTAGAATGTAAACAGATGTAATAGGAAAGTGAAGGATCATGACTCTTCAGATTTATTGTATAAATATTTCAAGAAATCAGAAGGCAGGAAAAAGAGTCAGACTCTAGGAGTTAGATTTTTTCCAGAAAATGGACTGGGTAATGCAAATAATATACAGATCTTTTTTGAAGAAAATCAATGGAAAAATTATTTTGAATTGGTGAAATCCATTATGTGTTCAGTTGTTGTGTTATAATTATATATATTTCTTATCTAATTGTCTCCAACTTGAAGTCCTCTGATCACTTAAATCAATATATCAAGCATATGTTTGATTTATCGAGGTGCATTTTTGCACTTTGTGTGATTTTTATTTGCTGGTGTCTGCAAGTCAGAATTAAATTCCTTCAAGTACATAAATAAATGAAATTATATGCCAGTCATAAGATTTTATTTTATAAAGTGCCTAACAACTTGAATTAAACTAGAGAAGGAAACACAAATAATTCATGATTTTTGACTCCATTTCCCATGTGGATAGAAGGCACTGATCTGCTTCAACCCAGAGATAAAATTTCATATCAAACAACTTATTTAAAACCTTTCTTTTGAGCAGTAGGAGTAGGTATAGTTGTAGTGATTTTGTCTATCCATTTCCACTTGCCATTGTGGATAGATTGTTTCACCAGGAAGTACATTTCAATCTGCATCATTCATATAGGTTCACCCGCCTTGGTCTAGTAGAACCTAAAGAGAAGAAGGTTCAATTGCATCAATTGGCCTTGTATGTTGGAAAAAAGTGTTGTGAGATCTTGGCAACCTCTCGTGGTTCAAACCTGCATTTTTGAGACCCAACACCACTAGAAGTAGAAATACCCTCACTTCGAGTCTCACTAAAGGGACTCATAACTGATGAAGATTACAGAGTTTCAAGACTGCAATAACTAGAGCTACTTGATGAAAGACGACAGACTACAACTAACCACTTGAAGGGTTATCAACAAATTGTGTCCAACAACTACAATCATAGAGTCATACCATGCATATTTCAAGTGGGTGATTTGGTATTGAAAGAAAATCCATGCAACCAACAAGATCGAGAAAAGAAAGATAAGTTCGAGCCCAATTGGTTGGGTTCGTTCATCATCATTGCAGCATATGGATCAGGGGCATATCAAATATCTACACCAGAAGGGGAAATTATTAAAGATCCAACCAATAGCATTCATATAAAGAAGTTCTACGTCTAAAAAATACCAAAAACAACATAAAAAGTCATGAAAAAAATCTATAAAAATAAAAAAGTCTTGAAAAAATCGTCATCAGGGTGAAAACTCGGCAAACAGGCATCCTCTTGATATACAAAAAAATGAACAGATCAAAAATATAAAATAAAATAAAATAGTTGCCTTGATGAAAACCTGGCAAACATACATCTTGGTAACAACAAAAAAATAACAAAATCTGAAAAGTGCAATAAAAACAAATGGTGAAAACCTGGCAAACAAGCACTATTTGTGATCTAGTTGGCTCTTCCATCTATTAGGTTGCATCTTGCATCATTTATACATAGTCATTTAATCCATACCTGGCCATCAAATCTGCATCATGCACACAACATTTCCTAAAACGCCAAGGACTTCATCATGGCTTGATGATCATTGTCTATATTCCAAGTGGTAGGTTGTGTTTAATCTAGAGCCTAAGTGACAACTCATTGGGGGCAATCAACTTTTTAAATATTTGAGGAAGCAAACAACAACGTAATTCAATAATTTGAATATCAAGTCAACATTGAATATCCAATCATCACGAGTCAAAACAACTTTGAGACATGAGACTGAACAAAAATTGGATGATCTTAATCTGAATAAAATGAATGAAATACTTATGGCATAATTTGAACTATTGTTTTGAAATTTGATGACATCATATCTCTAGAGTGACTCAATGATGTACTAAACCAAAGTCGCAAGGAAGGAGAATGATATTTTTTATTGATTATTGTATGTGAGTTAATCAGTATTACTATGCAAATTGTCGTGGGACATGCTCTACAAAGTATCATTGATGACATTCTGAATTTGCATAGGAAAATGATTAATTCTTGTCTGTTTACGCAAGAAGTACTTGGGTCATCTTGGTTCAATTATATCTCAATGCTTGTATTAACTTGCTATATCAAAAATCATGAAAGTAGTACTCAGGTCATCATCGGTGCAAATATCCCCTTTGATGCTTGTACTAACTTTCAACATATCAAAAGGCTCAGTGATGAAAATCAAGCACATAATTGGTTTACAAAATGACAACAGTGAACGGTTCATCTGGCATTTTTAGGACTGCATGGTTTATATAGATTGCATTCAATTATGTGGTTGTATAATATATTTTTGGAGGTTGGAAAAGATACATATCTTTTTTTGGAACAAAGGTTGAGTACACTTGGACATTAGGTGCATATCATTTTCATTTCATCATTAGGTGAATATCATTTTCATTTAATCATTAGGTGCATATCATTTTCATCATTAGGTGCATTACATTTAATGTTTATAATATCATCTTGCATATTAGTTTATTAGTCATTGTATATCATATACCTCATTTTCATATTTCATCATTAGTTGCATCTCATTTTCATTTCATCATTAGTGGCATCTCATTTTCATTATGATTTCCGTATTCATCATTTTTCATATCATTTCATTACATCATTACCATCAGTTGCATTATAGTTTTGTATCATCATTTGCATATTATCATGAACATTATCGATCTCATGTCATATCAGTTCATTATCATTTTTCATTTTTACATATCATATAGTTTTCATTTTTATATCATTTTCACATCATCTATCATTTTCATATCATATTATTCATTTCATTACATAATCATTACATAATATTTTTCATATCATTTTTTACATCATCATATCATATTTTCATTCACATATTTTTATATCATATTATGTCATTCATAATTATCATTTTCGTTTTAAAATACATCTATATCATTGCATCATCATATATAAGCATACATCGAAAGGAGTGAAATGCATCCATTTCATAATTTTGCATTCATAATCATAAGGATTCATAAAAGTACATTTACATTCCATTCACATCATAACTCTTACATTTCATCATCATAATCATCACATCATAAGATATATAACATCATACATGAGATCATCATCCATAAAATGCATCATCACAATCATAAACATCATGGCATATAGAAATAAAAATGCATACATAAACATCCATCATAGCATAAATCAAGAACACATGCATATCAAAACCGTCATTGCATATCATAATCTCATCAAATTTCCATGTGTATAATGATATCAAATGTCTGAAAGAGATACATAAAATACAACACAAGGGTGTATACATAATCATAACTGAGGAGCACCACTATGGGGATCATGACTATTATTGGTGCCAGAGGTAGTCGGTCTCATTGGATCCCTGCCACTGGTATCACCTATCTCTTGTCTAACAAGATGACCCACACTCCTGAAATGTGTACGGGAGTGAGTGCGAGATCTCGTACCTGACTGCATATATGCTATCCTCTGCTCAAGCGGTACCACCTAAAAATATCTCATATGATAATACTCCACTTGACAAGTAGTCTCCAACCCCTCTGCAACAACCTCTCCAATAGAGGTTCCCTCCACGTATCTCAGTAATCTCTTTGCGATCCCCTCGGCCTGCTGGCATTGTTGTCTCAATTGTCCCTCTCTGCTGTGAGCTAGGATATCTGTGGGTTTGGAGGGGGCAGCTGGGCCATCTATGCCTGTAGATGACTAACCATGGAATGTGCCTATGCTAACTGGCTCAGGAGAGCCTGCACCTGTTCTTATAATGAATCAATCTGACCCTGAGAGGGAGCCCTGATGGTAATTTGTGGTAATGTGGCAACTGCCTACACAACTACTCTAGTTGTGCAAGGTCGAGTCCTGAATGGTACATCAAAGAAATACCTCTGCCTGCCACCCCTGTCATCCCCATCCCCATCACCATCATCATCATCTGAACTATCATCCTCCTCATCGATATCCATAGGCACCCCACCTATATCCTCCTCTCCTCCAATAGCCTACTCTCCCTGTACCCCTGCCTGTGGTCTAGCCTATGCCCCTGCCTGTGCCTGTGCCTGTGGCTGCCTATGTGTCCTCTGTAGTGGGGGACTACCTATCAGTGGCGCAGGCTCATCCAGATCGGTTAGCCTAGGAAATGGATGCATATAAAAGTATGCCGCATAATTCTCTATCATGTGTGCATCTGTAACCTTTGGATGAATATCCCAAAAAATTGGTTGTAGGTTGATGTACTCTTCCCTAACTGCCTCAAATGGAATAAAAATACCCCACTCTGCTACATCCTCCCACCACCTAACATAGTGGGCCACACCCTATGACATCATCTGTACTCGCTCGTACTGTTTGAGTACCCATATAAAAAAAAACTGCTCAATGATAAAATGGAGTACGACCAATCAAGTATCCAGTGATGTCGCAGTAAGGTAGCTCTGTGTCATCATCATCCCATGCCTCACAATCAACATATTGTCTCCAGATGATTGTATCCATGTCATCCAACACCTACCGCCAGTACTCTAACTTGCCCAACTTAGGCTAGACAAGTGGACCTGTATATGCATAAATATATGTTCTACCAAGTGGAGGATCTCTCCTTGCGAAGGGGCAGGTGATGGTGATGTGCTCCCACACCCATATTTGAAGAAGTATCACCCTAGAAGAAATACTCTTCCCATCAGTATATACCACCTAGTGGAGATCATGGTATAGATGGGCTAACATACATGAACCCCATGCATATCTTGTCTATCGAATGATCATGTCCTCCAATATCCGCCCCCAACCAACCGACAGTCCCTTCGACCTATGGTCGGGACACAAAAATACACCAATGAAACTAGCCAAAATAGAGGGAAGTGGGGCATATATCTCAAGCATCTCTCTCCAGGGGATCTCATATCCACTAGCATGCAAATCTTGAAAGACTCTCTGCAAAGCATCAGTCCCCCCAATCTCCTTGTGATCATAGATCACAAGCTCACCAACCACAGGGATGCCTAAAATTATGTACACATCCTCTGGTGTAACAATGATCTCTCCAGTAGGCAAGGGAAAAGTGTTATGCTCACTATACCATCTCTCGGCTAACGCGGTCAACAATGCCCTATTGACCCTATACTAGGGGATCCTGAGAAGGGAACCCAACCCACATCTAACAATGATGCCTATCTCTGGTTGGGATAATTTGGGAATCATCTCCTAGGTATGAGGAAATCTCTCTCTGATCTGGAGGATTTTATAATCCTCCTATAACATCAATGCAACATTTAATCAGATCATCAAAAAGGAAAATCATTCAATCAGGAAATCAAACAATCACGAGCATATCAAATATTACTATTTGTTTTTCATCCAACTTGAAAGGAAATTTATCAGAATCATCACACTCAACAATAAACAACATATCAGTCTATCATCAATATTTGTTCTTCAAGCAGGGAGACAAATTAAACATTTTACTATTTGTTTTCATTACGGAAACCAAATTTATCAAAATCAACATCTTTACTATTTATTTTCAATCACGAAAGAAAATTTATCAAATCATCATCAAAATCAAGTAAATTTATCCTTGATGCTACTCAAATTCATCCAATTAGTTTTCTAATAAAGCAAAAATCATCAGGAAATCATAAAATCTGCTTCAAAATTTTGAATTCAACTAAATTTCATGGATGCGCTAAACTAACAATTCTATGCGCTACTCTGGTTAATCTAAGTGCTAACTTGGAATCACTAATATGTCTATGCTATGTGCTAACCTAAGGCTTGTATGCGCTAAATTGGTTTTCTATGCGCTAAAACAAAAATAAAAAATATAATAAGTCATGCAAAATTTGACAAAAATTCACAAAGGAGGGTTGTATGATCTTACCAGAGGTCTGTATGCTATTGGTCACTAATGTCAGCAGGCCCGATCGAATCTATGGCGCTCATAGTGGATCGACATCTCAAATTCTTCTCTCGCAGAGCTCAAAACTCACCAAATGCAACTATTCAAATGACAATGATTTTTACCATTTTCCGTCTTTTAAGGGGGTAAATAAGGTGGGTTATTTTTATTTTTCACCACACGGAGCACTATTTCGGGAGATAAATTGACGAATCTTCTTCAAATCCTTTCAAATCTTCAAATCATCATCAAAACCATCTAACAACATGATTTATCTCCTCAGGGGGCATATAACATCATCAATCAAATTTTCAAAGTCAGGGGCAAAAATTTTGTTATCTAAATTTTTCTTTGAAGCAATGCGTAAAACACATCACTTCAAAGAGGGGCAAAATGTATACATCTAAAAATGGTCATTATAACTCAAGTCTGTTAATTAATTAAATATGAATTATTTAATTAATCTTCTAAAGTCATCTATGCATAACTAAATTTAATTATTTATTTATATCGTTCATTCTTCTAATTCTTCTAATCTAATTAAATAAATAAGTTTATTTAATTATTACCATCTCCCTCTTAATTAAATTAAAATAAATTTCATAATTTATTTATATTAATTATCATATTATCACAAGTTTGAATTTTTAAATTCAAATAAAGGAATATTCTTCTAAACACCTTCTTCATACATAATTAATATTTTTAAATATTTAATTAAACACCTTTTTCATCTCTCACACATAATTAAATATTAATAATTTAATTATGGAAGCTTCTAAATTCATTGTCACACATAATTAAATAAATAAATTATTTAAATATTGGATTTATCTTCAACTACCAACTAACTCCTCATAAATGAATTGCACAAATGACAACTTTCCTTCATTTTTTAATAGAAAAGGTTTTGTGGGTTGAAAACATCTTCCCTTTTTCTCTCCAACCTTCCATCTTTCTCTCAACTACCCAATCTCTCACCGTTCATCTTGACAGGTTTGATTTCGACCATTGATCTTTGCCAACTAGACTTTTATCTCCAAATATCTATAAATACAACCTCTTTGTGAGTTGAAAAGGATCCTAGATTTGGTGAATTTAGCATGACTACTATAGTTGCATTCTATCCAACATTTAGCAATCATATTAAGCATATAATTTTAAGTTCATAACATCTTAGTTTCAATATCTTAGCATAATCATTTAGCAATAGACATGCATGTTGCATACAAATCATTCTCTAAGTTGTCATTATAACAAGTTGTTGCTTACACCAATTGAGAGCCAGCAACTCATATCGAATCCTTGGAGATAGAGGACAATGAGACGTTTTTTAAGGAGTTTGTGTTTAAGAGTTTGTTTTACATTTAAATTAGTTTCCTTTGATAGAATGTCGCATTGGTGTGTTTGTTTATCTTAATAGTTGTTTCCACATATTCACACACACACCTATAAGGTACTAAACTCTAGAATGTCAATGATTGAGATTTGAACATGCCTTATAACAGGTACCTAATTCAAGGGAAGGGAAAAAGCTCGAATTTGAAGGAGTACTTAGTAAAAAGGTTTAGGATTTGAGGGGTCAAAATTATTGGAGAATGCATAATAAGGAGAGAATGTATAAAAGTCCAACAAATATACTTACAAAAATTTTAAAGGGTAGGCTTTGGGCAAAGTGGCATATTGGGATAGACAAGTCTAAAAGTTTAAATCTATGGAAATTTCTAGAATTGAAAGGAAATGGCCCAAAAAACCCAACAGTTATGAATATTTGGATTATTTATAACCTTTGAACCTAGAGGAGCACACTAAGGACAACATTTAGGATTTTTTTACTCATATAAGATCCACTAAGATTACCTCAAATTGGTTGTAAATGGTGGGTTTAAAAGGGTTAAGACACTCAAAAGGGATGGTACTCAAGAAAAAATGATAATACATATTTTAGTCTCAATAGGCTTTGGTTAGGGATGTGTATCTCTTGTGGACACAACAAGAATCCAATTATCTTATGATAACATATACAAAAAATGGTGGCCAAAAGGAAATTGAGACAAGCATAATTCATAATAATAAATAAAGTTCATGACTGCACCAAACATAATGATGTATACAAGACATGACAACATGAGATAAGACATAATATATACAAGGATAGCAACTTGCAATCAATGACATAGAATATCAATGGATTATAAATATTGTTTTCAAAAAAAACTCAAATTATAAGTGTAAGTCAAACCCTACAAAGAAGATCCATGTGACCACAAGGGCATAGATAAATTGTTGTATTTGCTTGCCTCTATCGAAGACAAGCCTACTAAATGAATTGATCTCCCTCAAAATAAATTTGTATTCACTATCGAGCTCCAAAAGTTGACAACTCCTTCATGTATGCATTAGCTTGAGACCATTTCCCAAGAAGTAAAGTCTAGATTTAATTTCAATTTTACTACTACAGGGCAACCACAAATAATAGGTGTTGGACCTATTCCATAATGCATCAATTATGTCCATAGAAAAAAAGCTGAAACTAAAACCATACTAATAGCACCATTGGATGAAATAAAGCATCCACCATCCAACTCTTTAACCATATTGTATCTACTAGCTAACTCATATGAATCAAGGACAAATGAAAATGCCTCTTGTTAGAAACCAAGATCAGACATGCAAGCCAGAATACCTTCCACAAAAGAGAAAATCAGAAAAAAGCAAAGCTTTGCATGAAATGTGCAAATTGATATATTCAGAAATTTAGATATTACAACGAGCGAATTGCTTTATAAAAGCAATGTATGCAACCCTAATGTTGACCTAAAAAGGAAACCCTAGTGTGCACACTTAATAATTAATCAATTATTAATGTGCCTAAGTTTAGCTTAAGTACCTAAAGGAATAAGTGACTTAATTAATTAACCAGTATGATATAATTAATTAAGCACAATAACTTATTACTCTAACACCCCCCCTTAAGATGAACTTAGGAAGAATCTAAAACACTAGAAGAAGATGCATGAAAGAAAATATGGGTCCCGACAACTAGGCATGATCAAGAACCCATGTACAAATGCAATAATGAGGTAGAGAAGGAAAACCCAGTGGGACAACCCCCCTATAATGAGATAACTGTTGCAAAGAAGCACTGGAAGAACACCATAGAGTAACACTGGAACCATAACCTGACAAGCAATGAAATATACTTATGTCTACAAGAAGCCATATCAAAATCATAATGATGCAACAACAGACCCGATGCCACGGAACACTCGAAAAATCCAAACTGGAACAACCCTGGAATCTATGAAGCAACAGTAGATAATATGAATGATGATAGAATTTGGAAGTCATGAATCTCACTACCGATGCCAAATTGAAACTAAAACTCTTCCATGGGAACAAGTACCATAAAGACTCAGGAACATTAACCACAAATGTAGTGGCCCTCAAACTGAGATGGATCCGATATGAATCTGATATGTGTCAAGCTTAAGACAAAATATGGCCAAAAGAAACTAAGAAACCAGATTACAACCCATGCGAGTTGCCATCAAAACAATATAAAGATCAAAGTGCATGCACACTCTAATCATATTATTATGCAAGAAACCCCCCTGATGGAACTTTATATCAGTTCATTTATTACAATACCCAATGATTGCAAAAGGAGAGAATTACTAAACATGCATAAATAGAAAATGAAAAAAGACCTCAGATTTGTGTAGAGGACTGAACCAGCTTTCCAATTCTGCAAGAATGGCGAAGAAAGGATCACCGAGTCAAAAGATAAGCCCTCCGGAGTGAAAAACATAAGTTACGAGTTCAAGGACCTGCAACATAAAATTTGAACATAATTAGGAAAAATAACCTACACCAATAGAATGGGCTCGGAACTAACTTTCCAATGATATATTGTTTGCGAAATACCGACTCCGTACGCAAAAGTTATGCCCGATTTGGTGAAAGTGCTCCAGAATGGCCTCTAAGGCCTACAGGCAGCCTAGGGGGCTAAAAAAAATTTGGCCCTTGGTCTTGTGCACGACCAGGGGCTGGGGCGAAGCCCCTGGTCACCCATGTGACCACCGCAGGTGCTAGGAGGTCAGTCGGGGGCTGGGCACACAGCGCCCGGTCCCCCATAGGACTGCGGCCTGGCAGCAAAGAGCCCGCAGGGGCTAAGTTGGGGCCGGCGGAGGTGGAGGTGGAACCATTGACCGGAGCGGCCGACGGGTGGCTGCCCAGCGACAGTAACCTTCTAAACTAGCAACACGAAAAATGATGGCCGATTTTGATTTTTTTTGGCATTTTTTAAATTTCGTGTTGTTTTCGCCTCGTGAAGCGTGTTGTACGGCCTCCCTAGCAATTTTTTTTTGCCTTTCGGATCAACTTTGCCAAAATCGACAAAACAAAGTGCGATCTTAGGGTTTTGAGGTGCTGAGAACGTGATGGCAATGTTTGTTTTTCTCCAAGATGCTCCGAAAAATAGGCTTCCCCCAGAGCTTCCAAAAAATCAGCAAACATGAAACCCTCATAGATCTGGCAAATCATGACTAAAATCTGCAAAATGAAAGTCAAACCTGACTTTTTCCAGTGCTCTGAATCCAATGGTGAAGCCCAATTTGATCCAAGATGCTGCATAGATGAACTCAAGGCATAAAATCCTCGAGGAACCCCAAACGAACTCTACAATGATTTTCTCCAAAATTTGAGAAGGGGCTGCATGTCAAGGCTCTGATACCATGTTAGAAACCAAGATCAGACAAGCAAGCCAAAATACCTTCCACAAAAGAGAAAATCAGAAAAAAGCAAAGATTTGCATGAAATGTGCAAATTGATATATTCAAGAATTCAGATATTACAATGAGAGAATTGCTTTATAAAAGCAATGTATGCAACCCTAATGTTGACCTAAAAAGGAAACCCTAGTGTGCACACTTAATAATTAATCAATTATTAATGTGCCTAAGTTTATCTTAAGTACCTAAAGGAATAAGTGACTTAATTAATTAACCAGTATGATATAATTAATTAAGCATAATAACTTATTACTCTAACACCTCTAACTAACATGAGAATGAAAAAACTACCTAACCAAAACCTTGTTCATTGTAAAGATGGAAATCACCATGCATTCAAAAATGGAATACCTCATTCTCACACACATTATCAATTTGGGCTGCAACACATTGATCTTCTTATTCATGCACATGTTGTTGCTCAACACCATCATCACTTATATGCTAGACCTATGATACAAAAATCAATTTAGGAACACTTTCATCCACAACATTAGAACCTACATCTTTATTACAAAGAAAATCTTCATAATCAACAACATATTTATCAAATTTTGAGACAATCGGTGGCTAGCATACACCATTTTTGCACATGTTGGTGCTCTTCTTGTCTAGATAAAATATTTGATCCAAACCTTCATCCTCATCATCAAAATAAGAGCCATATTAAGGAGTCTCAAATGATGGACCAATTTCATTCCATAACCTCTCCATTTCATTCTCAATTGTATAACATATTGCACTAGATATACTACTATAACCATGCACATAAAAGTTTTCATATCATTTTCTTCCTACTTACTTGAGCACAATAATTAGTTACAACATAAGAAACCTCGATAGAAATTTGTGAAACATGTTCAACCTCTAGATTTTTATCATGATTTTCATACTTGCTGATGTATTGCATTGTTGAAACATCTGGCTGATATAATTTAGTATACAAACCATCATCAAAAGAAGAAAAGGCTATAGAATCATGCATTGAAGCAAAAGAGCCTAAAAACTTCTCTTGATCTAGTACAACATTGATAAATTCATCATTAAGTGTAGCCATACCTACATAACTCTTATGCAAGTAAACATTATTAGCTTTAAAATCAATGACAGGACAAAAGATTGCACAAGATTAGATAGTGAACAAGTCAAGTTTGTTCATCCTTTACATCAACAACATGTGCACACTCCATAAAATTAGCTTCAAGAGATGACCAATTTGGCTTTTCACCAGCATACACATCATCTTGTTTGTCCATATTATTGATCCAAATAGCAGGTTCATTCTGTAGACACTGAAAATTATCTTGAGCCTACAAACACCATTTTTCTGAATCGATTTTCCTCTTTTTTCGATATAATTTAATAATTTAAATTATTTGACTACCCTCTAAAGTCACATTCCTCTATTAATTAAATAATTTTAATTATTTAATTAATTCATTTCCGTTTCTTTGTTCTTCTTTGATTGATTAGATAAATTAAATATTTATTTAATAATCTCGCTAATATCTTTTTTCTTTCTATAATTAAATAAATTCTCATTTATTTAATTATTCATTCTTCATTGTTCATCTATAGTTAAATAATTATTTTAATTATTTAGCTATTCATTTAACCTCTTCCCTTCACTATTAAATAATTAATGTAATTTAATTATTTAACACCCTCATCCCCATTTCCTCCATGTTTAATTAAATGGTTGAATAATAATCATTTTAATTAAATACCATTCCCCTCTTCTTCCATAAATGAATAATCATTTTTGGATATTTAATTCTCCATATCCTCTCCCAAATTAAATAAAATGATTATTTAATTGCCCAAATTCCTTTTTCAAATTAAATATTATTATTTAATTACCTCCACTTTCTCTTTTGAATCTCCTTCGTTGATTGCATTCGATCTTCTTTCAATCTTGATTGTCTATCCTTAGCCATCCCTAACGATACCACTTTGTGGTGCATGCAACCTTGACCGTTGATCTTGGCATCATTTTGGCTTTCGATCTTGACCGTATTGTTATGCCTTGCATAACCACCCCATCTTTTGTCTTGGTCAAAATGGGTCCCCCTTTGTGTTTTTGGAACAAAATTTGGAGTATAGTTTTGCCAAGTATTTTGTTTTTCTTCTTTGTTTTCTCTGTCGGAAGCGGAACCGGAGCTGAATTGGGTTTTGAAAGGTCTTTTGAGGTGTATTTTTTGGTTCTGATCCCGACGGTCTTTTCTTTGCCTTTGTTTTTGCTCTTTAGCGGAAGTGGAGCAGGAGTGGGAATTGGGATGGTTCTATTCAAAATTTGCAAAATCAAATTCAATTCCGACTCCGACTCCGCTACCTTTCTAATGTTTGTTTGTCTCGGTTTTTGTGTTTTGTTTTATTAGGTTGGTCTTTTTACTTAACTTTTTTTTTTGTTTTTATTTTGTTTTTAGTTATCGGACGCGGAGTCAGAATGGGAATAAGGTTTGGAAAGTTTATGATTTTAAGATCCTGTTTCCATTTTGGTTCTGACCCCGCCTTTTTTTTTGTGTCGTTGAATTTTTGACGGAAGTTGCACTATAGACCAGTGTTTGTTCTCTTACAGTTCCGACTCCGCCTTAACTGTGTTTTAATGCATTAATGGTGGTTGCCGATCTAGGTAGAAATTCACATTTTTTTTCTTTATTAAGGGTTAAAGCCGATTATTATTGTTATTATTACAAGTCTGAGAGCGCGAAGAGCAATAGCAGAGTTCGTTTTGAGCGAATTGATCGAGATAGAGAAGGGATTGTGTGCGAATTGATTCAGAAAGTCAGCGTGGCTTTGTTTGCGTTTAAGGTAGGTCTTTTATTTTTGTTTTTGTTGTTTGTTGTTTTATTTGCGGTTGTGTTCGTTATGTTTTGCTTTGTATCTATTCGCGTGTTCAATCATTGTGTTTTAAGCAATTTTATGATCTACGATGTGATTGAATGAGTAGGTTCTTGTTTTAGTTTGTTTTAGTTTTTATCTTTGTTGTTTTATTTTGTTGTGTCGTTTCTTTCTATTTTCGGGCATTGTCGTTTTCACGACTTAATCGTGATCGCGTCGGGTCATTTTCGATTTGCAGTAGATTTAGATTAGATTAAAGGTTTTTATTATGGTGAAAGTTAGATTGAGAATTTACAGTGAGGTAGATTACAGTTTTTTACAGTGAGTTGAGGTAGATTAGGTTTATGGTTTAATTTAGGGTTTCGTTGTTGGTAGAATGGTAGGGTTTTAAAACCCGTGCCCTAGTTTTATTAAGTTTGTTAATTTAGGGTTTCGTCGGTCTCTGCAATAAGTTTTAAATGAATGGCTCTAAAATATAATTGTTCCCCACGGTCATATGAGGGTAGAGTTTTTTAAGCTCCTTTGCTATGTTATGGCGACCTAGGTTTAATCATGAAGTTATGATGAAAATGAATAAAGTTGATGATGTCATGATTAGCATATGTAGAGGCAGGATTGGAATGGGTATTGGCATAAGAGTTTGTTTTTACCAAAGATGTGAATTCCATTTCTATGTCGTTTTCGATTTCGAGTTCTAAAAAGGTTTTTTTTAAGTATGTGATAATTAGTGGAGGCGGGATCGGAACTGGTCTTAAACTTAAGAATTTTTGTTTGTAAAGGTTATCAGTTCCGTTTTCATCCCGTGTCCGGCTCCGCATATTGTGGAAAGTCTTTTGTCGAAGTAACGATAAACAAATCGGAGGCGGAGGCGGAATGGAAATAGAATATGAAATGAGAGGAATCCGAAGAAAAACCAAATCCTTTTTTTTTATTCCGATCCCGGTTCTGATAACTTCCCCGACTCCGACTCCGAGCCCATTTGTTACTAGCTAAAGTTCCTATATTGGTTTTTGCTCCGAGTCCGCCAGTCTTGTAAAAATGATTATTTTGTGTTTCTGTCCGACTTCGAATCCGATACATATGTAACAGGTATGTTTTTAAAATAAGTTTTATAATGAATTGGAAGGGGTCTAATGAGAGGTTTGCTTGCAGGAGATTTGAGAGATGTCAGGAACATCAGGAGAGGCTGCTCGAAGGAATCAACCGGCTGGAACATCAAAGCCTGCACCAAAGATCAAGAAGGTGAAACCAGAATAGTTACCCTATACATTAAGGTATGATCATAGGAATCCGGTGGTGAAGGCGAGCAAGTTGGAATCAAACTGGTCAGATATCACAGATACCAATCTGGGCCAGTATAATTTCGAAGAATTACATGAAGAGACCTTTGCAGAAAGGGTAAACTTGACAGGGAGAACTCAAAGGATTGTTGACTCCGGTCTTGCACATATCACTGTGTTTCCTTTGTCAGTTCAGTGTCCGGAGTTGATATATACAGTGGCCAGTACTTATAATCCAGTTACAAGATTATGCATGGATTCAAATAATAATGTAATTATAGATCTTACTCCGCAGATGTTCCAAAACATATTCAATGTTCCTGATCCCAAGAATTTAGTGCAGTTAACTGAGGCTGAGGCATTGGAGAAATACAGTAAGCATAAAGACTTCAATAAGTCTCATTTAAACAAAAGATGGTTAAGTAGTGAGAAGAAGTCTTTGAGCAAATTGGCAGATCAACCAAAGAGGGCAGACTTCAAGAAGGAGATATCTGATTTAATATTGATGCTGTCTAAAGTGTTTGGGAAGAGGGATGCCTTCCATTTCAAGGAATGGATGTTTCATTTTATTCAAGTGATTTTTCAGGGTGATTATCAATTTGATTGGTCCATGATTGTTTCTGATGCCATACATGATCAGCTCACAAGGGTTAGACAGACCAAATATTTCTTCATGACTTCATATGTGGTCTATGTTGCAGCAAGATTGGGGATTTTCCCAGGATTAAACAGGGTAGGTATAATGGGAGCTTTGGATGGACAAAAGAAGGTATGGGAACACTATGATCAATTATCCCTTCAGGTTGCTGAGACTCACTTCAGAAGAGTCAATGATGCATTTTTATATGTGGTTATCAATCAGTTGAGTGGAGATGCAGGATACAGGTTAAGTCAGGAAGCTATGGCTTCCATTTCTGAATGGGGAAGTTGGTACATCCAATACCCCAAATTTACATACTTCAGATTGTTTGGGTTTGAAGGTCATCCTCATTTACTTCCAAGATGCTGCAGCAATAGAATAGTGCTTATGGAATTTGTATATCAAGCCATCGGAGTTAATGCTAGATTTGGGATGAAGCACAAGATAGGATGCCATAAGTTTCCTATGACACTGGGGGAATATAGTTGTCAACACTTGAAGGCGGCTAAGGTGGTTTGTAATGAGTTGATACAATTGAAATTGGGATTGTATACAACTCGTAAGTATTTTGATCTGAAAAAGAAGATGTATACTTTATTACCTTCTGTGTTTACTAGGCACTTTAATTTGTTAGAGGATTTTTGGTGTGATAGGTAGAATGAATTTGACTTGAGGAGGAAGAATTATGAGAGATTACCAGTCTCACTTATGGTAGAGCTGGGTATTAAAGATAATATTCCTGACACTTTGGTGGATGATGGAGTGGTATTAGATCCCTCATATGAAGCTTTGAATATTGGCACCAAAAACTTAGATCCAATAGACTGGAATGAAGAAGAAATGATTGACATTAAGAAATTGGGAAGAACAGTCTTGGATAGAAGTGTGCAATGGTTGATGATGAGGACTCAAGTTCCTCAGGGACCAATCCTCAAGAAAGGTAAAGGGTATAAGAGGATTAAAAGAAAGGCACCTTCCAAGGAACCATTGGAGTTCTTTCCTCTGGATGTTGAAGAAACAGAGTTGGAGGTGGTTGATGAAGAATAAGAGACACCCGAGGGAGATGTTCCAATTGAATCTGTTGTTCCTATGCCCGCATTGGGTGAGTCATCTACACAAGCCCCACTCATAAGAAAGAAAAGCAAAGAAGTTCAAGGAGTGCTTTATGCCATGGATGAAGCTACTAAAGGAAAGGAAGTGGAGGAAGAGTTGGTAGAAATTGAGACAGATTCAGATGAAACTCTGTCAGAGAAGGACTTGCAAGAAAACATGCCTCTAGATCCTACTATTGAGCAGATTCTTACACAGGAGGAGCAATGGAAACAATTTGAAGATGCTACCAGAGAATCTGATGCAAGGGCTGCTGAGGAGAAACAAAAGGAAATAGAGGCAAAGTTGCAATTTGATGCTTTACTTCAATAGCAGCAATCGAAGGAAAGAGAAGTTGAAATAAGAACGACAGCTGATATAATGGAGGAGCAAATGAGGCAGCAAGAGCATGAGATCAAGGTCAAAGCTGAAAATGACAAGCTGGAATTGATACAAAAGATCCATGATCTCGAGGAGGAGAAAGCAAGAAACCGAAGGGAAAAGGAAGCCCTTGTTGCTAGATTGAAGCTTGCAGAGGAGACTCGATTGAAAGAACAAGAGGTTGAAGCTCTAAGGAAAGAAAAGGAGGCTGAAGAGCTGGTAAAGAAATAGCTAGCTGAGAAAGAAAGGGAAAAGGCAGAGAAACTCATAGCCTTGGAAGAGGAAAGATTGAGAAAAGAAGAAGGAGACAGGAAGATGCAGGAACAAAGAGATAGAGAGGAGGTTGAGAAGTTGGTGCAGTTGCATGTACTGCAAGAGCAACAAGAAAAGGCAAAGGTTGATTCTCAACCTAAGGTAGATATTCAGCCATCCTCTACAGTTGTTGCTTCCTCTTCCATGATGATGGCTCCTGGTGCTCCTACTTGGTTGAAATTAGATCTACAGAAAAGAGCTAGAACACCTCCTCAATCTCTCAATTGGGAGGACATGATGAAGGAGATTGAACAGGAAAGGCCTAAGAAGAGGGCTAAAGTTTTGCACTCTACCAGACTCACAGATAAAGGGGAGATAGTTGCTAAATGTGCCGTGCCTATGATTGAAAAGGAGGTAGGGTATATGCAGCTTACAGACTATCAATTGAGTACGGTTAACTTGGGAAGACCCACTAGAAATCAACAAATGAATTTGATTGATGTGGTGGCTTCAACAACGAAATCCAGAATGATCAAGGACAAACAAAAGAAAGATGAGCTTAAGGCTCAGTTAGATCAGTTACATTCATTTTTGAAGAGTGTCTCCTCTCCAAGGTCACAAAAAGTTGCAGCAATTGAGACTCCTATTTTGCTAAGCAAAAAGGAGGTTGATGATTTGATGCAGGTTAGAGGTAAGGCGGAGATGGTTGACAAGTGGATAGATAAAGTGAACCGGGAGGTAGGTGAGGTTTTGGAAAAGGGGTTTGAAACCTATAAGGAGGCGGAAGGAGTAATAAAAGAGATGCATCAATATATTGAGGCCTCCGAGAAGTTAGAAGAAGAGTACAAAGAGTATAGTGAAAAGTTGGAGAAGATAAATACATTGCCTCTAACTACTCTTTTAGAAGAATCTATACTCGAAGATGATAATAAAGATTTTGTAGAAAAGACTTCTCGTATCCTTAAGTTTAGGACTAGCTTCTTGAGCAAACATAAGGATGAAATTCAAGGAGCAGTTAATAATTTAACTGAGCAGTTGGAGGAGTTGGAAGCGGTTACGGCTATAATAGCAGATGTGAATGTAATGACTAAAGATGGCATGCCGTTAAGTCAGGTTAGAGAGAAATGGAGGGAAAGATTCCAAGGACTCATGCAGGATGATGGAGAAGACTTGGTGATAGAT
Source organism: Sequoiadendron giganteum (assembly GCA_007115665.2). Taxonomy (NCBI): domain Eukaryota; kingdom Viridiplantae; phylum Streptophyta; class Pinopsida; order Cupressales; family Cupressaceae; genus Sequoiadendron; species Sequoiadendron giganteum. Next base: position 610,192,805 of record CM021103.1, read on the forward strand.
CAACTTGTAGAGGTCAAGGAAGAGATAAAAGCTGCAGGAAGAGAGTTGGTCAAGGTAAAAAGCATGAAAGAATTTGTTGCAGTTGAGTTGGATCGCATCAAATTTGAAGATAACTGGATTGATGGGCCAGATATGGATATGCTACAACAGGTCTTCACCAGTTATGATGAGTTCATAGCGGATCCAGCATCACATGCATGATATTCTTCTTCCTTGCATGATGCATGATGATCTTCTTCCTTGCATGTTGCATGCATGTTGCATGCATGCAGCACTAGCAGTCTCAAGAACGTGGGATCTTCTTTTCTCCTATGTTCTATCTTCTATTGTTAGATCAAACTGAATGTGTAATGTAAGAACTCAAGATCGAAATTGATCTGAGTTTCCAAGACAGTTGATTGTTCCTGAAAAGGTGGAAAACCTAAGATAGAAGTAAAAGTTTGAACTTCTTTTTTGTATTCTATAAATACCAGTGGGGTATTACATTGTAAGGGTCGGCTAATTGAGAATTGGATTGGCTTACCTGGTGTTAGGAGATAGAATTTTTAGAGAGCATTTTGCAGAGATACATTGTACCAGATCTTGTTTACAGTTAATAGAATTGCAGGTTTACGAAATATGGAGTTTGGCATTAAATTGTGTGTTTGATAAGGTTAATGAGTTATAATCCACTTGAATGCCAGTGATTGTGCTGAAGCATGATAGTTTCTTATATGATGAAAGTCATTAGAAGAAACCAGGTTTAAAGATTATCTTGTTAAATTGTCATTGAATTAAGGTTATTAAAGTCTGTTGATCTATAGTTTTAATGATGAATGAATGTGTGTGGTTTTGAGATCTTGGAAATATTTATGATAGGCGAATAGAGGAATTGAATTAAGCACCTAAGATGTATATGATGGTACAGTTATACTGTGGGTTGTGTCATGTTTTGGTTTTTGTGATTGGTTAAGAAAACATTCATTGTTAAAAGTATATGTCTGGATAGTAGATAAATTTAATTCATACTTACTGATTTACCCCTTGGATCTATCTTTTTCTTTTATTTTAAACCCCTTGATTTACAAAAACTGTTTTGACAAAGAGAGTCATAGCTTGAATCCTTTGTTACCATTCCAGGCCCCTTGAATATTATAGTTGCATGAACCAATTGAGTGACATCAGACAGTTGAGAACCAACTACCAGGACCTTGGGAGTTAGGCCACTACATGTAGTCTTTCTTTTTCAGGAGAAATAGAATAGAAATATTCTGTTTTAATGTTGTTTGTGTCATTTTAACCATCAACACGTATATTCAAGTAGCTTTTCTATAAAAGAGAGTTGTCTCCCTCATTCCAACCTTACAACCACTATCTCCAAAATTCTTTCTATCACATCACTGTCACTTGCAGGTACTTGAACACAACAAAATTTGAGGGAAAGCTTTAAAATACCGCAAAATGGAGGAGATGCAAGGAAGAAGAATCAACTCTAATGTGCGGGTTTGATATTGCTTTGTGTTTATTTGAGATCCTTTGCTACTTTGTGCTTTCTTATTTGGATTTGGGTCATTTTGGTTTAGATTTTGAGTAGTTGTGGTTGCTACTAGTTAATATTTACCTTTGATTGTGAATTTAACCCTATCCTACATTGGTGACCTAACGTGAAGCTAACAAATTTCACAGAAATCTATGTTTTTTTTGTTTTCCAGGTTCATGCAACACAATTGTGAAATTCTATGATGCAACCATGGGACATAAGAACATATTTGCTGACAGAGTGACAAAAATCCAGAAGTGACACATTCAAGGAACAAAACAATGCAACTACATAAGCCAAAATGACACATTTGCAGATCAGAGAGTTGCATCCATGCAACAGTCTACCATGGTCATAATCCCTTTCATTGTAGTTGTCATCCTCTAAGCCACATCTGCTGCACCACATTTGCTAAATAAAATGACACATTTGCCTGTTTGTGGGTAAAATTTTCAAATTTTAATATTTATCAATTTTTCCTTTTTGTTTGTATTAGGCTAGGAGTTTTTGGGTTGCTAATATTATGTTTTCAGCATGTGGCTTATGTTTGGAGAAGACAAATCATCAAAACTAATAATCTGTTTGTTGCAAATCATTGATTGAAGGCATTCTTGAAACTACTAATTTGTGGTTTTGCAAGGTTTTTTGAGTGTCTTTGTTTTTGTAAAAATACGAATATTTTGGATTTTGGGTTTAAAAAGAATCATTATCTTTTGTGTTCGATTCACTTGCACAATTTTTATTTTGTAGAACTCATAAGGTGTATTATGAAAGTATCCTCTCCCCTCGCCACTTGTGGATCTTGGGTGTAAGAGAAATCACTTCATCTTATTTTTCTTTTGTAGAGGGCCTACCTTTGGAGAAGTAATCACTCCAAGGGGAATGACCCAAAGTAGTATTTGCCTCGGGCTGCTATATAAATGGATAAGGCGGAAGCCAAGCTTAAATTGGTGTTAGCCTTGTTAGCAGTACCAATCTAAAAAGAGGAGATACCCACATTTATGTGAGGTAGTTAGGGTACCAAGTAGGATTGGTTAAAGCCTTAAGTGGCTTGTTGTGCACTAGCAAGGTGTTAAGCCCCAAGTTATGACTAGAAACCTCTTTTAGAAGCCACCCTTTTTTATTGAGATTTTGGTGTCATTCTTGGTGTCAGGGTGTAGCACCACACCCCGAAGTTACTCACCATATGGCTCCCTTGAGATGACATAGAAATTCCCAGCTTAGCATAAGCTACTTGTAGCTTTTTGGGGAGAGGGTGATTTGGTTATCCTTCCAGTCCTAGAGGCCCCTACCTATCCTCTCTCATAAAGACAAGAGTGTACACACCCATTAAGGTGTCGCTACACTTGAGTTGATGAAGATTCCAAGTTGTGGGATTGAGAGTGATGCCATTGGCCTTGACCTTATGATTAGGAAGTGCTTGATGTGTTTTCAATATTGTGATAGACCAATAGAAATTGGGGCAAGTAACCCTCAAACATACACTATTCATATAGAAATTTGACAAGTCATCAACCAAAACATGTTTTTAGATTGTTTGTTGTGTTTTTAATTACATTTCAAATTTTTTTCTAAAATGAAAAAATCATCCAAAAACATCAAATTTGAGACCAACAAACTATGAACAACAACTGAGATATTGCACCGCAAACACTAAACAATCAATCGTAATTGCTAAAAATTATGAACAACCATGAGACAGTGCACCGCATCTGTGAGATAGTGAGTCACAACTACTGAATCTTAAAATTTCAGGAAAGTCCTTATCCAATCTCAGTCCTAATCACATTTTGACAATGACCATATCGTTTGATCATAATACCTGCTTAGTTAAACCAATCCATTCATCTAGGTTGCCTTGCATTTGCTTGGCTAGATTGCATTGCCCTCCTTGCATTGCCTAGTTGGCCTTACATCATTCTTAGTTATGTGTACCTTCTATATTTCAGATTAGGAGGCCTACCATACCTTTGATTAGTCTATTGTTACATATTTAGATTGTCTTTGACCTTGTCATTCTACCTATCAATCACTATTATCCAAGTTGGGTCTCAAAATTATGTCTTAGTTTAGGATCACTTTGTCAAATCAATCATCCTTTCAAAATTTTCCCTCTAAGGTATTGGCATTCTGATTTGTTACCTTGGTCTACCATAGCTTGGTTAGAATCCTTTTCTTACGTCCAAGGTGCATACTTTTAGTTTAACTTGACATTCCTTAATCTTACTTTCATATCAAAACTTTGGTCATAGTCTCATTCGCCTTCATTGCATATCATATCCTTTGGTCATATGGTCATTATCGTTATTGCATTTCAAACCATGGTATTAGGTGCATTAGCATTTGGCATCCTTATATCTTCAAAAATATCAAAAATATAGCATAGTCTCATATCCCACCTTGCATCATCACTTTGCATTGTCAATCCTTAGGTTGCAAGTCTTATATGGTTCAAACAAGGTCACAAAGGAAAATAAAGGACATGGAGTCTTCAAGTGATCCCTTTTTGAATCCCACTAGCGAAATGGACCTTGGGTCAAACTCAACTCCACCTCAAACACCACAAGGGGAAACCAAAAATCCATTTGCCAATCTTACATTAACTAAGGTCAACAAACGTCTAAATCCTGAAGAAATTGAACATGCCTCTCAAGACCCAAGAATAATAAGTATTGCGGATGAGCTTGTCAATGTAGACCCTAAAAAATTATTTCTCACACTTGCCAAGAAAGGTGCCAAAATCCCCTTTGATTTTGACACTTCCACAATTATAGAAGTAAAACAATCACAAACTCAAGGTCCTAATCAAAATACATTTACACAAGGTCAACCCATTTCACAATAAATGTTCATTGGCCTACCACTTGGAGCGACATCACATATTGTGACAACTACACGCATACCCAATTCTCCAACATTTGGAGCTAAAGGAACACATACCACCTCCCAAGTACCAACCTTCACATTTGGCAGCTCATCTTCTAGTTCCTTGGGTATGAAATTTGCAAATCTATTTGGCACTTAAAATGCCACACCATCTACCAATGCAATTCAAAATCCACCAAACAAAATAAGAAGAATTCATATTGTCACATCTAGAGTGCCAACACAAATGATCAATGCTACACCTAATACCAACATGACCTTTAGGACAAACTTGAACACCAATCCCCTTCCATTGCAACATGTCACAATGAATGCCAATTTCATACCAGAATATCAAATCAATAATAATGCCACGTTTGTACCCCATTATCAACAAGGTAATCATAATCATTTGAAACATAATGCCAATCCAAATCACACATTGGTGCCAAATTCATCATATAATAATCTCAACACTCCTAACACCAACTTCGATCCCCTTATGTAAATTCAATCCAACATGATACCATCCCCCATAAACACCTTGATGCAATATATGCAAGCAATGCAATAACATATGTAAGACATAAAATTGAGGATAGCTAAGAAGACATATTATATGGAAGAATTATGCCCTTATCCTTTCAATATAAGCTTATACATGCCACAATTTTCCCCCACATTTCACCACTCCAAACTTTAACAAGTACAAAGGGAAAGGGGACCTAATGGAACACATACTAGAATTTAACATGGCATGTATGGACATTGCTTTCAAGCCCACATATTAGATGAGACTATTTCCATGATGCTTTTTGGGGTCGCCTCTAGAATGGTTTGCACACCTTCGTCTTGGGATACAAACATGGGGTGAATTAGCTGATAGGTTTATTACAAAATTTAATTATAGAATAGATAGTTACACAACACTAGAAACATTATGCATGACCAAACAAAAAGAGGGAGAGTCACTCACATCATTCTATCAAAGATGGTGCAGCATGGCTAACAAATGTCCCTGCCACATACTTAAGAAACAGTTGGTTGTCATTTTTATAGAAAGTATTAACACAAGGCTAATGATTCAACTTCAAATTCAATGTTGTACCACCTTTTAATATGTTATTGAAAAAGGTGTCTTCATTGAGAAATCTCTTGTGGAAAAAGGACTAGTCAAAATCTTCAAAGAAACCCCAAACGCTTCTAGTGACAAAGGAAAATTTTGGTCTCGAAATAAGAATTTCACAAATGATGGAGTAGTAGATGCTAAAATGGTAAATAAAGGTCACCCCACCCTTCATATTAAAGTTCCATCCACATAAAACACACCAACACCCAACCATAATCAGACACTGAATATGGTCCAAAATAATCAACAACATAAATGATCTCCACACGCTAAAAGACCATACACACCCTTAGGGGAACCCATTGAGTTGGTTTTGAAGAAACACTTACAATCAAACATCATCCAACTTATTGAAATTAAAACATATGAACCGACACTAGTTAAACCAAATTGGTGGAATGAAAATGAATTCTATGAATATCATCATGGAAAAGGACACAAACATCATCATGTTGGACACTCAATAACCTCATCCAAGATCTTATTGACCAAGGGTATATATCAATGAATAATTCACAGGGTAAAACCAATGCTAATCACACCATATTCAAAACTCTTTTGCAAGACCATGGGAAAGGGAAGGCCTTCAATTTAGTGTTGGGAAAATAGAACAAGTTTTTGCTCTTCTCCTGTGTTGTATTAGTGTTAAGGTAATGTATTCCACACTGTTGGGTCATTAGATCCATCCTCGTTTTCTCTTCAAGTGGTATCAGAGCCTGGCCAGTTGTGTTATCCTTGAGAGAAAAGGTCAATTTTTTGTGCTAATACTGTTTCAGTGAGAGTCTTGCATTGTTAAAACTTGTTTTTGTTTGAGATGGCGAGTATATCAGGTAGAGTTGATATTGAAAAGTTTAATGGAAGCAACTTTGAGCTTTGGAAACTCAAAATGGAAGACTTGCTGGTGGATAGAGACCTATGGTTAGTAGTGTCTGGAACTAAGCCACAAAGTATGATGCAAGAGGCTTGGGATCTTGCTGATAAACAAGCAAGAGGTCTGATAAGACTGAGTCTAGCTGATTTTGTACTCTTGAACATCCCTAAGGACCAGTCTGCAACTTCATTGTGGAAGAAGCTTGGTGATATTTATCAAGGAAAGTCTCTGGTAAATAAGTTATTCCTGAGGAAAAATTTGTACTCCTTGAATATGGAAGAAGGTGCATCTATTGCAAACCATTTAAACTCGTTTAACATGAGTGTTACTCAGCTAGTGTCTATAGGTGTAAAGAATGAGGAGGAGGATTGTTGCATGCTCCTGTTATGTTCATTACCTGATAGTTGGGATCATCTGGTGATGGCTATTGGAAGCACAACCACTGCATTCAAGATGGATGATGTGGTTGCTTCACTTATGTCTGAAGAAATGTGAAGGAAGTCTTCTGAGATGGCTAAAGAGGCTCTTGTTGTTTGAGGTAGACCAAAGGAGAAAGGCAAGAAGAAGGACAAGAAGTCGAAATCCAAATATGCAGGGAGATCAAAGTCTCCTGGTAAAAAGTTCAAGGTGAGATGTTGGAACTGTGGGCAACCTGGTCATATCTGGAAGGATTGTAAGGAGAAGAAGAAGAAGAATTCTTTTGACAATGAATCTTCTAAAAGTGATGTAGACGCTTTCATTGTAGCAGCCTTGACAACTCAAGCATCAGATGATGTTTGGCTAGTTGACTCAGGTGCATCCTTTCACATGATGTCCAATAGAGAATGGTTCTCTAAATACAAGAAGTATGACAGTGGAAAGGTGTACTTGGAAAGTGATTCAACGCTAGAGATAGTTGGCAGAGAAGAGTCAGAATTCAGTTTCCTAATGGGAGAGTCAAAGGGATTGGTGGTGTACTACACATTCTAGGTCTAGCTCAAAATCTTTTTTCTGTCAGTAAGTTAAATGATGCTAGTGTAGAAGTTTCTTTCTCTAGTAGAGGATGTAAAATGGCTAGAGGTGAAATGGTGCTAGCTAAGGGTGTTCGTACTGGCACTCTGTATAAGTTGGATGCACGTCCTACTCAATGTAACAGTGCCTCTGTAAAGTCAAGCAAAGTTGCTCCTATAGAGGAAGATGAAGACACTTCTCTGTTTGCAAATGCTTTGGAGGTAAAACTCTCAGCTGAGAAGACTATGTTGTGGCATCATAGACTAGGTCACATAGGTGAGAAAGGTTTAAAAACCTTGAAGAATAAAAATATTGTATAAGGGCTTGATGATTGTAACCTTGAGTTCGATTTTTGCGAACATTGTATCTATGGAAAACAGAATTGTGTTTCATTTTACTCTAATCCTCATAAATCTTCTGGCATACTGGATTATGTTCATTTTGATGTATTTGGTCCAGTTAATGTTCCTTTGTTATCGAAGTCTAGATATTATGTTTATTTTATTGATGACTATTCGAGAAGGGCATTTGTATACTTTCTTAAAAGTAAATCAAAAGTGTTCAGTCGGTTTAAAGAATTTAAATCTTTGGTAGAGAATCAAACTAGTAGGAAAATTAAAAATTTTGAGGACAGACAATGGCGGTGAATTTTGTTCTGTAGATTTTGAAAGGTATTGCATAGATCATGGAATTAAAAGGCATAAGACAATGCCTTATACTCCATAGCAGAATGGAGTTGCTGAAAGGTTGAACATGACACTGATGGAAAAGGCAAGGAGTATGCTGAGCAGTGCTAGTCTGGAGCAGAGATTTTGGGTTGAGGTTGTGGCTATAGCATGTTATCTGGTAAACAAATATCCTTGCTCTGCTCTTGTTGATAAGACACCTTTGGAAGCATGGTCTCATAAGAAGCACTCTTTGAGACATGTTCATGTTTTTGGTTGTGATGCATATTTTTATGTGCCAAATGAAAAGAGATCAAAGCTGGATAACAAGGTTGTTAAATGTATTTTCATCGGCTATGGAGTTGGTGTGAAGGGATACAAGCTTTGGAACCCTGTTACTGAGAAGGTTTTGTACAACAGAAGCATGATATTTCATGAGTTGAAACCTTCAGTAAGTGATCAGCAACTTGAGATAGATCAAAGAGACAAGAAGAAGGATACAGTTGAGATTCCCAAAACTCTAGAAAGGGAAGAGTTGCATGGTGTACCTAAGACTGAGGAGAGTTCAAGAAGCTCTGGAAGTTTTGATGATGAAGAACGACAACCTCAACCTGTAAGAAGGTCTACACGAGAAAAATAGCAACCTGAAAGGTATGGTTTCTCAATGTTAGATTCGAACTGTGCCTATGCCTTAATTACTAGCACTGATGAGCCTAGGACTGTAAAAGAAGCAATCAAGATGACTGATTTGAATTCTTGGTTGGAAGCTATGAATGGAGAAATGGATTCATTGAAGAAGAATGAAACTTGGGATTTGGTACCACTACCTAAAGGGCGAAAGCCTGTTGGCTGTAAGTGGATAATCAAAAAGAAGACAGGTCTTGATGGCAATGTTGAGAAGTATAAGGTGAGACTAGTTGCAAAGGGATTTTCCCAAATTGAGGGAATTGATTATGGAGAGATTTTTTCCCCTATAGAAAAGCTAACATCCATCAGATTTTTGTTGTCATTAGCAGTTATGTATGACATTGGAATTGAACAGATGGATGTGAAGACAATGTTTCTCCATGGTGAGTTGGAAGAAGAAATTTATATGTCCCAGCCTGAGCATTTCGTTGTGAAAGGTAAACAAAATTTGGTCTGTAAGTTAAATAAATCTATGTATGGTTTGAAGTAGTCTCCTAGAATGTGGTACCAGAAATTTGACACATTTGTGTTGTCTATGGGATTTGTAAGATCAAAATTTGATCATTGTGTTTATCACAAAACTGAAAATGATCGTGTGCTTGTTATTACCCTGTACGTGGATGATATGTTATTCATAGGAAATAGCAAGACTATGATTTCTGATCTTAAATCTCAGTTATCTGCAAATTTTGAAATGAAAGATCTTGGTGCAACAAGGTACATTCTATGAATGGAGATAACTAGGGACAGAACAAGCAGAAAGCTTTGGGTAAGTCAGAGTAAGTATGTATAGACTGTTCTAGAGAGATTTGGTATGAACGACTGCAAGCAGTTAGTTGTTCCAATTATGCAGGGAACGAAACTAGTTGTTGAAGATTGCCCAAAGTCTGCTACTAAGATGGAGAACATGACCAGTGTTCCTTATGCAAGTGTTGTTGGCAGTTTAATGTATGCAATGGTTTGTACAAGACCAGACATTGCCCAAGCAGTGGGAGTTCTAAGCTTTTTTATGGAAAATCCGAGAAGATCACATTGGGATGCTGTGAAGAGAGTATTCAGGTATTTGAAGGGGACTTTAGATTATGCTCTGTGTTACCATGGCAGTTTGGTTGCATCACAGAGGACTCTCAACATTCAAGGATATGTGGATTCTGATTGGGCAGGGGACATTGATAACAGAAGATCCACAAGTGGATACACATTCATGCTTAATGGTGGAGCAATCAGTCGGATGAGCAAGCGATAGGTTGTAGTTGCTTTATCCATGACAGAGGTAGAGTACATGACAGCAACTCACACCTGCAAGGAAGCTATTTGGCTAAACCATTTGTGTTCAGATATCAGTTTTAATGTAGGGTTTATTACAATCTACTATGACAGTCAGAGTGCCATTTGTTTGGCAAAGAATCTGACCTTCCATGCTAGGATGAAGCACATTGATGTGCAATATCACTTCATGAGAGACATGGTTGAAGATGGAAAGGTTAGTCTGGAAAAGGTCAACACCTTGAGGAATGTTGCAGATGCATTAATGAAGCCGCTTAGCACAGACAATTTCAGATGGTGCATAGGATCGATGGGCCTTGGGGCCCATGATCATCAATGATTTTTCCTAAGTCTGGAGGAAGTTGGAAGTCTTCGCCAAGTGGGAGCTTGTTGGGAAAATTGTGTCTCAACTTCAAGTTTGAAGCCTCAAAATTCAATACTTGGCAAAAATGTAGTGTTCTCAACCTTTACTGCCATACCACGCCTACCTTTTGTCTGCCTTTACTGCTTTACTGCAGTGGTTTGTCTTGACCCTAGCGGTACCGTGGTGACGGGCTTGGCGGTTACCACCTTACCGCGCGGTGAGTTTACTCACCGCGGTGGTCGTGGTAGGTGGCTTGTTGCTTGCCTCGCCGGTCACTGCCTTACCTCAGTCGGCAAAGACCCTCACCATGGTGGCCATGGTGAAGTCGCCAGCAGTGGCCTAGTGGTTACCGCTCCACTGCGGGTGGTGATTTAACTCATCACAGTAGCCACGGTGAAGCTGCCAATGGTTACCACCGCACTGCGAGCGGTGGGTCCTCTCACTACGGTGTTCACGGTGAGATCGCTAGCGTTGAGCCTGGCGGTTACCACTCCACCGTGGACGGTGAGCTTGCTCACTATGGTGGCTGCAGTAAGACTGTCGGTGGTTTGGCCGATGGTCACCGCCCTACCGCGGGGTGGCCTAACGGCCCCCGCAATATGACTGCCAATGGTCTTCCCAATGGCTACCACCACACCGCGGGCCAACTCAAACCAGATAGTGGTAACGTGGGGATGATGGGTCTGGGCTCGGTAATGACTTGGTGAGCTCGTCTAAGCTCACCGCCATACCGCAAGGCGAGTCAGTGAGCTCGACAGTAGTGCGGTAAGAGCTCGGTCAAGCTCAGAGCTTAGTCAACTAGGTTTGACCAAAAGTTAAAGCGACAAGCGAATGAAGATTGGACATGTGACTAGTTGACAATAGTATGATTGGTCGAATGCCAAAACAGTGAAAGGCAGTAAATGCTGACTTGTTCAGCTGGTGACAGGAACCCAATTAGGCAAGGAGTTATTGCCTGGGTGGTTCGATGAGGAGGAAATTTGTCAAAGCAGAATCGATGGCTTGATAGGGTGATAGGTGCATGAACTAGAAGTTGTGGCATAGGTAAGACATTGAATGAGATGTATGATTGGGCAAGTCGAGTACATTGTTTTATGAAAACCATAAGGTTGACGGATATGTACATGTAAGATGCATGTTGATGTAAGAGGGTTGATTCATTGTATACTTTGATAGAAGTATATTGTAAATATGGATATATAACTTGAATACATGTGTCAACTGTGAATGTTGATTTATGTTATCTCTTTTATTCTATATGTATTCATCTCAGTAGTTTTAGAAGTTATAGAACACATTTTTTCTCTTCTCCTCTGTTGTATTAGTGTTAAGGGAATGTATTTCGCACAATTGGGTAGTTAGATCCATCCCTATTTTCCCTTAATTTAGGAAATAATGACAATGTTAATTATACTCGTGTTGTGCATGACTATACCATTAATCACATTCGATCCCTTCATAATCATGTTGCTATGATCACCATCAATAAAAGTTTAGAATGTGTCATTACCACCAATAGAGCTAAGGTAACCCTGCAAGGGGCTGCCTCTAGTCCATAACCAAAAAGTTAGTATAACCTCCTAGATCATCTAGGAAAGATGCCTACACAAATATCCATTCTTGAATTGCTTCACATTTCCCCATAACACAGGGCCATTCTAGACAAAGCCTTGTAAGACACTTTCATACCCTTTGACCTAAATGTCAACCAATTTCAGGCCATGGTAGGATATCTAGCTACACCCCATCATGTCACATTTTATGAACAAGATCTTTTCACGTAAAATACAAATCATAATGATCCCCTACACCTTGAAGTCTACATTAATAAACATAAAATCAAATGATTCTTGGTAGACGGTGGAGCAGGTCTGAACATATGCACACTAAACTTGGTCACATGATTGGGATTATTTGAGGCTTGCATAAATCAATCTAAGACAATTTTTATCAAGGCTTATGATGATGTTTAACACTTGTTCAAAGGAGTAATCACACTTCCCGTGAGGGTTGGGCCTACCATTTAGAACAAAATGTTCCATGTCTTGGATCTGAACTTGCCCTACAATCTTCTCGTAGGTTGCCCCTGGATTCATGCCATGATATTTGTACCTTCCACCTACTACCAATGCCTAAAGTTTCCCTAAAATGGCCTTGAAATTACCATATTGGGTGATCCTAATCCCTTCCAATACTACAATAATCTGAGAGGGACCACTGAATGTCAAGTGCCTATTAATTGAGAAGCTTCATCTACCACCTCATCACACTACATTGATCTATATTCTCTCATCAAATCATCCACTCCATTCACCTCACCTTCAAAGCCTAGGGTCCAAATCCATGATAAGGAATGTGGGGAATACAACATGGAGAGTTTATTTTATGTTGGAAAGCTACCTAAATCACCAAAGTCTTATGGAAAGCCTCATCCTCTTCAGCCTAAAATCATTATCCGTAACCCTCCTACCACCTTCATCAAGTGGGGGGAATTAAGAAAAGAGCCCATAGGTGAGGATATCTCTGCATGGATTTACAAATATGAAGAGGAAATTGAGCCTAAGCAGTTACCAATTGAGCAGTATCTAAAAGGGTTCTAGATAATGAGGCAACAAGGATATGATGGACATAGTGGTTATGGTCTAAACAAACATGGAGTGGTGGAACCGATATTGCCTCCTCACTTACCAAATAACATTGGGCTAGGGTATGTACCATCAAAAGTGAGTCATCCTAGTACTAGGTTGCCTTCGAGTGAGAATGTTAATGTATCAAATGAAATCGAGACATCTAAGGAATATTATGTCGAAAATGATTCTAATGAGTGGGAATGGGATTCCTATACCTCCTGTGAATATGACCTAGTTGAGATCTTTCAAGAGTTTCACTTATCCTCCCCAACCAATATCATGGACATCAATATTTGGATTGATTCCTTTTGGGATCATGACTATACCTTTTTTTTCACCATATCTTCCTACTCATTATCCCCTGACGAAACCGATGATGGCCTACCCCTCATTTACCCGCAACTAATAGATTGGGACCAATAACGACCACCAAGTTTAGACGCATTCAAGAATTACAAAGCAATTGTTGAGTTCATGGGACTTCGTGAAGGAATACCAAGTGGGGATCATAAAGTTGGTTTTTTCATAGAGCTTGAAAATGCAACATACTTTGGAGAGACTACTCCTCCCTCTAGTTGCAAAAATGAGAAAAATGATAAAAATAAAATAAAAAGTATAGATCTTCAGGTAAAAATTGAAAGGAACCTTTAGATCATGAAATAGTAAAAATAAAGGATGTATCTGAAGGTGAAAACCTCTCTGAGGCACCTAAGGATGGAGGGTTGAATAGTCTCCCTATTGATCGAGAGAGATCACCATTACTAGTAGAAGACTCATAAGAGGTCAATCTTGGGACAAAGGATAATCCTAGAATCATTCAGTTTGCATCATCTTTTACCATTGAAGAGAAACTAGAGTTTACTTCATTATTTTCAGAAAGACAAGTTAATTTTGTGTGGCCATAAGCTGATATGCCTGGGTTGGACCCAAAACTTGTTCTACACCATCTACCATTGATTACAAATGCTAAACTAGTCAAAAAGAAACTGAGGAAAATGTGCCCATAGATTGCACTCTTAGTAAAGGTTGAATTGAATAAGCTTTTGGATGTTGGTTTTATTTGTCCCATAGACTATGTAGAATGGATATCAAATCTTGTTCTTGTCACTAAACCAACTAGTGGTATCAGAGTGTGCACATATTTTAGAGATCTCAATAAGGCTTGTCATAAAGATGATTTCCTATTTCTTAATATTGACATCATAGTAGACCTCATAGCGGGATATGAGATGTTATCACATATGGACAGTTTTTAGGATACAATCAGATCAAAATTGCCGCTAAAGATCAACACAAAATAGATTTCATCTACGCTTGGGGTACCTTTTGTTGGAACGTTATGCCTTGTGGTCTCAAGAATTCTGAAGCAACATATTAGAGAGTTATGACAACCATTTTTTGTGATTGCATGCATATATTTATGGAGAACTATGTTGATGACTTATTGACAAAATCCTTAACAAGAGATGGTCATCTAGAAATGTTAGACAAGATTTTCAAAAGGCTGGAAAAACATAAGGTCAGGCTAAACTTGAAGAAGTGTGTATTTGGGGTCTAATCAAGAAAAAAATTGGGATACATTGTCTCTAGTAGAGGAATTGAAGTTGATCCTGTGAAGGTAAAAGCAATCAGGGATATGTCCCCACCTATCAACATTAGTCAGTTGAGAACTTTACAAGGAAGATTGTAGTCAATTTGGAGGTTCATTACCCAGTTAGCAGAAATGATTCACCCATTTCAATATTTTCTATACAAATGAGTCCCCTTGATATGGACTAAACATTGTCAAGAGGCATTTTAGCAAATAAAGGATGATCTATTGACTCCTCTAATTCTTATGCCTCCCATTGATGATAGATATCTAATCTTATACATATCAACCACAACATCTGCACTAGGGGCATTACTAACACAAAATGACAATGATGGAAAAGAGAGAGCTATCTACTATATCAATCATACTCTTGTAGGACATGAACTTAACTACAGTCCTATTGAGCAAGCATGCCTTGCAGTTGTTTCCATCACACAAAAGCTTAAACATTATATGTTAAACCATAAAACAAAATTGTTAGCTAAAATTGATCCTTTGAAATATCTATTGAGTAAAGCAACTTTGACAGGTCGGCTAGCAAAGTGGGTTATGATTTTGAGTGAATATAACATAGAATATGTTGATCGTAAGGCAATAATAGGACAAGTGATAGTTGATCAACTTGCAGATACACCAATGATAGAAAATCATCCTCTAGTGTCTGAATTTCCTGATGAATCCATCTTTGGAATAGAGACTCCTACAACGTGGAAATTGTACTTCGATGGGTCTTATAAAAATCATGGTTCAAGTACTGGAATTCTTTTTATCACACCTCAAGGGGACTCCATTCCTAAGCCATATAGAATAGAATTCCCATGCACAAACAACATGGATGAGTATGAAGCATTTTTTACAGGACTTTGAATGGAAATCAAATGAAAAATCAAGGATCTTCAAGTCTATGTTGATTCCCAATTAGTTATCCGTCAAGTTAATGATGACTATGATACAAAGGATGAGAAGCTTACCCCCTACAAGAACATGGTGGATAGTTTTAAATTGCACTTCAATGATATTTATTTTGAGAAAATTTTGGGGATTTATAACAAAGCAGTTGATGCAATGGAAACTATTAAATCTATCTTGGATATTCCTAACAATGCCTCATAGTATGAGTTCTTGGTGGAATAGTTGTTGATCCCTACGTTTGAGGTCCCCGAATTTGAACTCGTGTGTGAACTTGTTGGTCTTGAATATCCTTGGTATAAAGAATTTTATAAATACCTACACGACCAAATTATCCCTTCTGACTTTTCCACAAACCAACACAAAACCTTTATTCATCAGGCCTCAAAATATGTCATCATCGGTGATACCCTTTACCGTCATAGCCTAGATAGAACCCTCCTAAGATGTCATGATTCATATGAAGAAAAAATGGCCTTATAAGAGGTACATAATGGTTAATGTGGAGCTCTCTCTATTGGTCCTACTTTAGCTAAGAAACTTATGTGAACTATATACCATTGGCCTACCATGGAATGTGATGCATATTAATTTATGAAGAAATATTGCCAATGTCAAATACATGGAGATCTTGTACATGCACCTGCTCAAGAACTTCATCTGCTTACATCACCTTGTCTATTCTCTTAGTGGGAACTTGACCTCTTGGGAAAGATTCACCCTACCTCTACTAATGGACATAATTTTATCCTTGTTGCAATTGAATATTTCACTAAATGGATTGAGGCCATTCTGATGACCTACATTACTAGTAAACAAATATCCAAGTTCATACTCAATTATATCATATCTCGATATGGTGTTCCCCAATCCATCATTACAAATAATGATTGTCCTTTTAAAAATCAAGATGTCTATGAATTATGTGAGAGGTTCCATATCCAACATCATTTCACCACTCCATACAACCCCCAAGGAAATGGTCAAGTTGAGGCATCTAATAAGACTATCCTTAAAATCTTAAAGAAGACTGTTGATGACATTGGCCATGATTGGCATGTCCAACCTAATCCGACATTATGGGCCTATCGCACTAGCATCCACACTCCCACAAGAGCCACCCCATATTCCCTTATCTTTGGATCTGAATCCATTCTTCCCATTAAGGTTGAGTTACCATCCTTGAGGGTATCTATACAGTAGTTTATCGATGAAGAAGAGTATCGTATAGCTCGTTTGCATGAGCTTGAGTTATTGGATGAGAAGAGACAGAACACCTTAACCTATTTACAAGCATATCAGAACCATCTTTGGTGTAACTACAATAAGAAATTTTGAGTTAGATACTTTGACATTGGTGACTTAGTCTTAAAAGAAAATCCTAAGAATCAAATGGATCGATAAAAGCCCAAAAATTTTGAGCCTAATTGGTTGGGTCCATACATCATCACAGTAGCATATGGGTCTAATGTGTATCAAATTTCTACTCCTAAAGGTGAAACATTACCCGAGCCTATCAATAACATACACCTTCACCGATATTATACATATCTTTTAGATAATCTTGTCAAAATTCAAAAAATATGTTAAATTTTTTAAAAAGTCAAAAAAATACAAAAAAAATAAAATAAAATCATCACCTTGATGAAAACTTGGCAAACAGGCGTCTTGGTGACACCAAAAAATAGAAAAATAATAAAGAGAAATAATTCATCCAATAATGAAAACCACTTCAGTGGTGCTTTCGATAAGTACCATGGTGAAAACCTAGCAAATAGGTGTCATGTGTAGTCGATCTTCGCTCTATCATCTACCATCATTCTATCTGGTTTTTCACCTTCGTCCACCCATCCTTCAATTATCATAATAAATATTTGTCATTCTTCTCATGGCCTAAGAACCATTGATATTTAGTGTCCTTCTCCTTTCATATCCATCTATGATACATTGGCATCCATCAATCCCCTCATCCATAATAAGTTGGTCCTATGCTTGGCTGGGGAAATTCCCTAACCTACATCTTTATGGGATCCTACACATGGTATTAGCTTTTGAAAACATCAAAAATCCAAAAAAAAAAATCATAAAACATCAAAATCCAAAAAAAATTTATAAAACATCAAAATCCAAAAAAAAATTATAAAACATCAAAATCCAAAAAAAATTTATAAAACATCAAAAATCCAAAAAAAACATAAAACATCAAAAACTCCAAAAATATAGTCAAAGTCTATGTTAGTCCAAGTCCAGTCAAACTATGTTGTCTCTATGCATTGCTAAGTAGGCAAGGCCATCTTTCAATGAGCCCCCAAGGCACTAGGTCAATCCTTTGGGGTTTTGTCAAGTCAAGTCAATCACGATCAACATCATAATAATGAGCCATCCATGGTCAAATTCAATCAAACTACAATGTCTCTATGTGTATAAAGTAGGAAAGGCCATCTTTCGATGATCCCCTGAGGCACTAGGTTAGTCCCTTAGGGTTTGTCAGGTCTATCTTGGTCTATCATCATTTGTCCTATAATAAGTTGTCCCTTGCTAAGGTCAAACAATCAATCTAGGCAATCAATCAATCTGGTTGAACAATCAATTTGGTCGATCAATCAATCTAGTCAACAATGAACCTGGTCAATCAATCAATCTTATCAATTAATTGGTCAATCCTATTAGTCAATCAATCTTGCCACTCAATGAATATGGTCAATCAATCAATCAAACTTGTCAATCAATCTCATCAATCCTATTAGCAAATAAACTTTGGAAAACGATCTAAATGGTTGTTGAATTTGTTGGTCTAGTTGGTCTTATCTTTTCTATTTGTCTTTGGTCATGTTACTAGCCACCTCAAGGATGTCCCAAGAAGGATTTAGAGGAGTGATGATGGATCATGAACTTCTTTTCTTTTGATTGTTGTTTGTGGTTTGTCTTGACAAAAAGACTGGGGCAACCTTGTCCTTAGTATGAGTCATGGCATTCCTTGTCTATTGAATGTGTTTTCGCAAAGGGATAACATTGCACACCTTGGTATATGTCATACCATGGATTTTATTGTCCGTTTGCTATAATTTTACCACCCAATGATGATAAACATGCAAGTCTAGCATCTATCACTTGAATTTCAATCCTTTTTCATTTGATTAATTTTGCACCCACATCTCTTCTATCCACAATCATCTTGACAGAATCCTGTAACACACCAAAATATCATGCATACATAGTCATATTAGAAGCATCATAGGAATCATCATGATCATATTAGGCCATTCATTTGCATCATAAAATACAAAAACATAGATAACATCATAAAGAATCATGCATGCATCCATATAAATGTAACATATCATAATCACATAAGTACCATCCTACATCCACAAACTGTCAACATGCATCTATTTGTGCACATCTTACATCTCATTGCATACATATCACATTCGCATATAAAAAAGGAAATCATATAAATCATCGCATTTTATGTACATTATCCATATTCATAACCTATATCCATATCCATATCATTGCATTTTCATACATCATACATATCCATATTGCATCATACATAATCATTACACATCCATAACATCATAAATGCATAAACATAAAGGTAAATCATGTACATCTAAAATCCATCATAGCAATATAGATTAAGTGCATACATCCATTCATCATAAGATAGAGAATCATATATAAGAATAAACCATACATCATCGTTCATAATGCATCATAACATATCGAACCATCTCATAGAACACATAAATGCATAACATCATCGTAGCATCATAATCCGTCATATAGAAACATACGTAATAAATAAACACACCATGTAGTCGCACGCCAAAATCATGCATCTCGCATATATATATATAAAATCAGTGCCAAAGTACAATATCAGGATGAATCTAAAAAATGGAGCTCATAGGCTCAATCAAAATATACATGTTAGTGTTTAATGTAGTGAAAAATTCTAGCCAATTCTCCCTTTGTCGCTTGATGGGGATGGTCCTATGGGAGGTTGCCTATGTTGTGGCTGATGTGAACCTAAGGCCCCATGTCTTGAACCTGATGGTCGATGGTATGGCGAGGGTCGTGGCTAAGAAACACCACCACTACTTTGGCTCTATATCGAGTGTGTCCTGCTCATGACCTCTAAGAAACGGGGCTCTTTGTGCTCGGGAGGCACCTCTCTCTCATATAGATCTTTGTAATATTGCTCTCCCCTAATGGACCTTCGTAACTTCAAAGCAAAATCTTCTGTTGAGCCACTGCATTGGCTGATAAAATCAATAGCACTATGCTCTACTATTTATGCTTGAATCACGATCGTGTCTCTCTCAGCCCTCAACTGATGTATCTCTCCTTGTGTAGCCTATAACTGGGCATGTAGAACTGCTATCTATGGATTGATTGGCCGATCCTCTGCCTCAACCTCCATCACCTCGATGATGGATATCTCCTCCAACCCATCCTCCATCACCACCCTCTCCCTCTCCTCCTCCCCTCTATCCTTCATCTCCTCATCCCTATCAACCTCTCCTACATCCTTTACATCCATACCGATGTCAACCTATTCTCTAACCTCCTCTGCTTTGACCTCCTCCTCTCTAACCCCCTCATCTCTAACTCCATCCTCCTGATGAGGAGCCTCTACTACCCATCTTTCTCCACGTCGGTCTCTACCTCAACCTCTCTTATCTCCTCTCCCTCCTCCCCCTTCTCCATCTCCATCATCCCCTCGATCATCTCCTCAACCCTAAATCCTGCCTCTCAAACCTCTCCCATTCCTTTGTATAGGCACAAGCTAATCAAGATTTGTAAGTGGAACTGGTCTATATTGGGCCCATCATGCATCATAACTAGGCATAGTCCCTACATCTGATACCTCTTCCCTTGCACCCCAATGGATAGCTTGTAAGGCATTAATGTCTTTCTCAGCTATAATCACAGGAATCATGGCCCTCATAGTTGCATCTCTTTGTTAGACCTGGTGAACTCAACTATGCCCACTAGAAGGCCCTGTCACTGCCCAAGCTTTCATTGCACCCTCTCTGGAAGGAACTACTCTATGATGTACTAAGAATAAACTATGAGACCAACCAGGTACCATTCCTGGCGACAATATGACAAGTTCTCATCATTGTCTACAAATAGGGTGCAGTCCCTATATGGTTTCCAGATGAAAGAATCTAAAATGTCAATGACATGTCTTCAATAATTAATGTCACCCACATGTGTCTATGTCATGACATCTCCATATATGAACACATAAGGTAAGCTTTCCCCTAGTTGTCTTTGTACACGAGGTTGAAACATTGTGATATGCTCCTAGGCCCAAACCATGAGAAGAGTCGTGCCACAGCTGATTGATTGTGTACTTTTGTATGCAATGTCATGTAGCTAGAAGTATAACATGGCCAACATGCATGGCCTCCAAGCATAGACAAACCCCTGGGTCATCATCCCAACAATCATCTCCCCCCACCCAACTACAAACCCATGTCCCCGCCAATTAGGGCACATGACCCCACCAATTACACTACAAAGGACAACAATGAATAAATCATATCTATCTGCAAGCATACCCCAATGGATCTTGCACTCCACTCCTAGCTCGACAATATCCCCATGCTCGAAAGCATTCTGGATTGCAGCATACCCTTGCTCAAGATCATAGGATACCCGTTGTCCTCGAATCAAAATTTGAAGGATCTACCACATGTCCTCCAAAGTCACAATGCCCTATCTTGTCACAAAGTGGAATGAGCTAGTCTTTGAATACCACTAATCGGCCAAAGTAGTTAATAATCCAATGTTAGCCTAAATCATGGGCATGAAGGTAACATATTATAGTCCCAAGGCATATAATTGATCCCTCTTGTTATCCTCCAGTTGATCTCGCAGTCTGAAAGTTGAAGGAGGACTCTCCCAAGTATAGATAAGATCTAGTGCCACCTTTGATCACAAGTAAGCACACTATGTCAATCAAAAATTCCAAGAAATCCTATTCAACCTTGATCATAAAGAAAAATTTATCCAAAACTAGGGCAAAAATCTAAATAGGACATGTGTCACACTATCTAGCATATGCGGCTCAAAAATCAAATGCGTCGGTTAATCCACAAATGTAGTTCACATTTACAAACATGTTGAACTCCCTTGCACATTCAATCTTCTATTCAAATGTGGCAAGCAAGCTCTCAATTGTGTCTCAACATTGCACATGTGTCACATAATCCAACACATGTGGCTTAGAATGCATATGTGTCGCTTAAATTCTCAGTTGTGTTGCAAAATTCAAATGCATCAAGAAAAGATGTTACGAGTTTGCCCTTGCAATGATGTCGCACCAAGAAGATGCGGTGAACTGCATCCACTCGTGGTGAACGCGATAGCACATGCGACAAACTTTTTGCACCACATATGCTGACCTAAAATTAAGCCCTAAAATCTAGCAAAATTTGAAAAAATCACAAAGCAAGGAAGCTGTGCATACTGCATCCCTGAGCCCTTTGGCTGTCTATAGGTCCTAAACTGGTGTCCATGATGTGTCGTGTGTGGTACTAAAGACATTTTAACAACAACTCCACAATAGGTTTTCACTCCAACTCACTATTCACTCAAGGTTAAAATGCACAAATGACTATTTTTAACACTATTAGAAGATTAATCTTTACTTGGTAAAGGTTATTCTTTAATTGTAATATTTTATTAATTTGTAGGAATATTCCAATGGAATCCCTACAAGTCTTTTGTATTTTTGTCTTCTCACACATGTGTGAGGATGACTCATTTTATTTTTAATTCCTTTATTAAGGAATATTTGCAGCCACCTCCTTAAGAGGTTCTTGACACATTGCACACACATATATGAATGGTGGCATTCATTAAGTTGGGAGTTACATTCTAACTCCTCTTCTCACCTCTATTTATTGAGGTGAATCTCCTCTCATTCTTCATATTCAAGCAAGCAAGCTTAAGGCTGAAGTGCTCTTTCTCTCTTTGTATCATTCTTAGACATTTTGCTTCCATTCATAGTATTGGGGTTTTTTCTTGTTTTTTCCCTTTATCAAATTCTTGGATCTCCTTTGCATTTGGTGGTTCTTGGTTTGGCTTCTCTATTTCTTGGTAATCTTTTTTCTTGAAACAATGCTCATTAGTTAGTACTTTCCATTGCTCATTTATTTTTCCTTTCATGGTATCGGAGCTTTGTTATTACTAATCTTGTGAGCTATATTGTTGAAGGTTTACCAAGTTTTAAAAGCACACCATTGCAGGCACTCTAAAATAAAAAGAGAAGAGCCAAAAGTCTAATCTTGCTTTTTGTTTGATATATTTTTTCTAACCCTTGTGCAGGTTTTTTTATCTAAAGATTTATAATTTTTCTTTGTTTTCAAATTTCAAATCTCTATAATTTGCATGCATTTTTTTTTTGCATAAAATTTTAAAAACCCTCTAATAAAGGGTTATTTAAAAAAAAAATAGAACAAATCATTAGTTTGTAATCTTTTTGCAATATTAGGCTAAATCTGTAAAAAAAAATCTCCACATTTGCATGTTCAAATTTTTGTAAAAAATTATGCTTTTTTAGGGATCTAATCCTAGTTCAAAAATTCTTTTTAGGAAAAAGCTAATCTGCTTTTTTGCAACCCTGTAATTTTTTTTTTCCCATATTTGCATGTTTAAATTTTTGTAAAAAAAATCTCTACAATTTATTCATATATGTATACTAAATCTATATAAAATTCATTATTTTTTCTTTTAAATATATATAAAGATTGAATTTAAAAGAACAATTTATTTCTTTAAAAAAATCTTTCACTGTTATAACCTCTATTTTTTTAATAATAATAAATACAAAAACAATAAAAATTCATTATTTTTTCTTTTAAATCTATATAAAGATTGAATTTAAAAAGAACAATTTATTTCTTTAAAAAAATCTTTCACTGTTATAACCTCTATTTTTTTAATAATAATAAAATAGGGCTTCGGCCCTGCTCTATAGTTTTCTTCCCTCGCCTCTTGCTGCTCTACAACCTTCCCTGGCCTCTTACCTATTGATTCTTTTTGGATGCCACAACCCTCTTCCTGCAAGCATTCTTTTAAAAAAATACCACCCATTTCATTTTTTTCCCGCTCACACCTTTTCTTTCAAATTGCATTCAATTTATTTTAAATAGACCATTCATATCGTATAAGAAAGTAAATTCAATTTTTTACCTTTTCATCCTCTTATTCTATTTCATATACAAAATTTTTAAAATAGAGATAGAAATAAAAACATTCTATTAATTTTTTTTTAAAGTTTCACATATTAAATTTGTTTTAAAGTTTCACATAAAAAATAATTAAAATTCTTAACTTTTAAATATACTTTTTATTTATAGCTTTTAAGATTTATTATTAAACTATTATTTATTAACCTTTTAAAATTTAATTTTGTTTTCATTGTTTAATATTATCTTATTTTAAATTTAATATATTTTTTTGACAGGTAAATATATAATTTTATTGATTTTCAAAAAAATTGATTACATGAAGGCCTACATATCAGGCATATTAGAAACCACACCCCTAGCCAAACGGCATCACCATACACCCTAACCCACCAACAAGACACCCTTCACAGCTAAATGCCACCCAACAAAAAAGGAGCCACCACCCAGGCACCACACAACACCGCCCATCAACCAAATCTTGACACCAACGCACAACCCCAGTCAGCAAAATGGAAAGCCAAAGCCACAAACCAACAACCACCACCATCGCATAATGCTCGAACTAGGAAAAAACCATCACCTTGGACCAACATCACCATCCCCATGACACCACCTCTGCACCGCGCACAAACCAGGCAAAAAGAGGGACAACCACCTTATGCATCCAGAATTATGCCTTTTGCCTCTAAGTAGGAACGAAACAACCCCCACTATTCCACGCCTCCTGACGACTTGAAATGCAAATGGTGTTTGAGGAAGATCAAACCACACAAGGCCCATCGTCGATGTTCAACCAACTTCTGGTGCTTAACGTCCAATAGGAAGGGATACCACCTCACATGCACCCCAGGCATGAGGGCTCGATGTAGGTCCCGCAGATGAGGCAATCCCACCCCCAATCGAGCCACCACGAGCACATCCTCAATTCCCTTCGTCAGATTATCCCACATAAGAAGATGAACCAACATCAGGGTCTCCACTTTGAAAACCTCTAAATCTAGCAGCGCCGACACAAACCTCGTTGCAATGTCAACATTTGTGCACCACCTCTCTGTCGTGTCCATGAAATCCCTTCATAATAGGAGTGTTGTCGCCTCAAGGACCAACAAGTCCCAAATTTTGAACACAGATTTTATCCTCGCCTGGCTAATGCAACCATAGAAAGCCCATAGCTTCCTACCCGAGCCCAAGCTCAGTGGAGTCTCCATCTCAAAATACAATGAAGATGAGTGAAATGGGCCATAAAAACTACCCATAAATTGTGCTAATGACAAGCCCAAGGAGAGAGATACTACCAGGCACATCCACCACATGCCACCTTTCATACCCAACGTGTGAATGCAGAGAATACTACCCTCATAAATAAATGCACATTGTCACCACCTTTTTCGTCGCACTTGTTGGGCCAAATGGCATCTGGCCTGTCATCGGATGCCACAAAGCCCGACCTCCACCCAACAGCCGCGGGTATTTTAAATTCAATATTATTAATTTTAAAAAGGGTTTATTTTTTTTCTTTTTACAAAAGGAGGTTATTTTTTTAAAATTTCTCTAAAGGGGCTTATTTTGTTCTAAATTTAGGCAATTTATTTTTAAAAGAGTTTTTTTAAAGATTTAATTCAATCAAGAGGGATTTTTTTTTTTAAGCAAATTTTTACAATAGTTATTATTTTTCTCATAAATTTGTGATTTTTTTATTGCAATCATGTCTACTTTAATTCATCAAATTAAGTTAAATTCTTCTAACTATCACTCTTGGAAAACTCACATTTCCTTTATTTTTTTGTTTTAAACATCTTTTTGATGTTGCTAAAAATCTCAAATAGAAACTTGGTTCGTCTGCATCCCAAGATGAACAAGAAAAAAAGAATCTCAAAAATGAGGAAGCCCTTGGCCTCATAGGTATTTCCATGTTACCCGAACTATATGTTCACATTGGGACATGTACAACAACCTATGAAGCATAGGACAAACTCAAGACTATTTATGATAGTTCAAATGAATGTAGAAAAATTCAACTTCAAGATCAACTTGAAGATTTAAGGTATTCTAATTTTAAATCTGTGGATAATTTTTTATTAAAGTTTGATGCTTTAAATAGTCAATTGCAAGGTTTAGGAGTAAAATTAGAAGATCTTAGATTAATTCATCTTATTCTTAAAAAATGCCTTCCTAATCAATTTCAACAATTTATTACTAATATTCATGCTCAATTAGCTATTCCTTCTTTAGCTACTCAATTAACTTATGATATTTTTCATAATTTATTAAAACAAGAAGAAGCTAAGTTGATTTAGTTTGGCAATCTTAAGTCTAATGAACATGCTTTTTTGTCTAATCATAAGCAAAAGTTTAAGCAACATTATAAACAACATTATAATAATGGCAATGATCCTGGGAAGAATACTTCTTCTAAGAGACCTCATTGCATTTATTGTAATAAGGATGGTCATGTCAAAATACTTGTTTTAAGAAGTAAAATGAGAAAAAACTTATGAATCAAAATAATCAACAACAAAATAAACCTAATAATAATAAGTTTCATAACAATGCTAATCAATCTAGACGTGCTTTTACTTATAGTTTTAATATTTCTCAACCTCTTGAGTGGGTTATTGATTGAGTTGCATCTCAACATGTTACTTCACATAAAGAAGTTTTTGAGTCTATGCAACCTAATATGTCTAATATTCCTCTTCAACTTGCTAATAATCATACTTGTAAAGTAGAAGCAATCAGAGATGTGAATGTTCCTAATGGTAAATTGCATGATGTTTTATATGTTACTGAATTAAAGAGTAACTTGTTTTCAGTTGCTAAGATTTTTCAAGATTATAAAATAGGATTTTACAAAGATATGTGCTATGTTATTGATCCAAAAAAAAAACAAGGTCATTGCTAATGCTAAATTAGACAATGATAATTTGTTCAAATTTTATGAGTTTTCTCAATCAAGATGCTTTTTAATTCCTACCATTGATTTCAATGTTTGGCATGAAAGACTTGGCCATATTAATGCTAACAATATTTCCTTGATGCAAAAGCTTAATATAGTAGATGGATTGCCTAGTATTGTTCCATCTAAAATTGTACGCATAGGATGAATGAGTGGTAATATGGATAGGGAGCCCTTTCCACATGGTCAATCATGGAGGGAAACTCATAAGTTGCACCTAGTTCATAGTGAGCTTTTGGGACCCATGGAAAATAACTCCATCCAAGGATCAAGGTATGAACTTACTTTTGTTGATGATTATTCTAGAAGAACTTGGATCTATTTTCTTCATAGAAAGGATCAAGTTCTTGATATATTTTCTGAATTTCATAAATTTGTTGAAAGACAATCTGGTTTTAAACTTAAAATTCTTAGAACTGATAATGGTAAAGAATATGGGAACAATGCCTTTAATAGTTATTTAAAATTATTTGGTATTAAGCATGAGCTAACCATTCCCTATACACCTCAACAAAATGGTGTAGCGGAAAGGAAGCATAGAACTATTGTTGAAATGGCTAGATGTATGTTACATGCTAAAAATGTCTTATAAATTTTGGGTAGAAGCTATGTTTTGTGCTACTTATATTATTAATAGGACTCCTAAAAAATCTTTAAAGGACATAACTCTTGAGGAAGCTTGGTCTAGTAGGAAGCCCAATCTTAAAAATTTAATAATTTTTGGTTCAATTGCTTATGTTCACAAACCTAAACAAAAGAGGAAAAAATTAGATCCTAAATCTTCTTCTAATATTTTTGTTGGTTATGATGAACATTCTAAAGCTTATAGAGTTTATAATCCTCTTACTAACAAAGTTAAAGTTGCTAGAGATGTATGCATTGGTGAAAATGGTGTTCATGATTGTTTTAAAGTGCATAATGTTGAATCTTCTCCAAATAAAGTTATCGTTGTAGAGGATAATCCTAAAGATGAATATTTTCTTCAACCTCTTAATGCATCTCTTACTCATAATGATAGTGAAGATGAATATGTTGAAATTTATCCTCATGATTCTTCTTGTAGTGATGATACTCCTACATCTAAGAGAAAGCCTAAATGATCTAAAAAAATTATGCAAGAAAGTGAGGATATTTTAGCTAGAATGAATCAATCTAAATCTAGAAAGGCAAACTATTGTAATTATGCTTTGATGTCTCAAGTTATGAATAATAATGATCCTCAAACTTATGAACAAGCTAAAGATCAACCTCATTGGAAAAAAGCTATGCAAGAAGAATATGATACTTTAATTGCTAATAATACTTGGGATTTAGTTCCTTTACCTCAAGGTAAGAATCTTGTTTCATGCAAATGGTTGTATAAAACTAAGCTTAATGCAAATAATGAAGTTAGCAAGTTTAAAGCTAAATTAGTTGATAGGGGCTCCTCTCAAGTTGAAGGCTTGGATTATAATTAAACATTTGCTCCAGTAGCTAAGATTCCAACTATTAAATTAGTTTTTGCTTTAGCTTCTCATATGCATTGGCCTATTCATCAAATGGATGTTAAAAGTGCATTTTAAATGGTGATTTACATGAATTTTTTTTATATATTTCAACCTTTGGATTTCATTAAGGAAGGTAATGAAAATATTGTTTGCAAATTGAAGAAATCAATCTATGGTTTAAAACAATCTCTTAGAGAATGGTATCCTAAGATCAATGCTTTCTTTCTATCTCAAGGTTTCATTAGAAGTAAAAATGATCCAAATATATATATTAAGCATAGTGAAAATGATATTGTGATTGTTATTTTATATGCTGATGATTTAATTATCACTTCTAGTTCTAACAATTTGATTAGTGATGTTAAGTCTCAGCTCAATCAACAATTTCAAATACTTGATTTAGGCCTATTACATTATTTTTTGGGTATGCAAATTTGGCAGACACCTAAAGGTATTTTTCTTTCAACAAAAATATGCTCAAGATCTCTTAGATAGATTTAAAATGAATGATGTGAAGTATGCTTCTACTCCTTGTGAATTAGTTACTAAATTAATGGTTGATATGGAAACTCCTTTTGTTAATCCTACTTTATATAGGCAATTAGTAGGAAGTTTAAATTATCTAACTCTTACTAGACCTAATATTTCATATAGTGTTGGATTGGTTTCTAGATTTATGTCTAAACAACAGAAAACTCATTTTAAAGTTGCAAAAATAATTTTAAGATATGTTAAAGGTACTCTTAATCTTGGTCTTTTTTATGATGCAAATTGTGATTTTTCTTTAAAGGGTTATACTGATTCAAATTTAGGAGGTGATCCCAATGATGGGAGATCCAGTTGTGGTTATTGTTTCTTTGTTGGATCAGGTGCACTCTCATGGAATAGTAAGAAACAACAATCTACTTCTCTTTGTTCTACAAAAGTTGAATATAAAGGTTGTACAAATGCATCTAAAGAAGCACAATGGTTAAGAAGCTTATTGAAGACTTGGGTCTACCTCAAAAGGATCATACTCCTTTATATTTTGATAATCAAAGTGCTATTGTTTTGTAAAAGAATCCATTTTTTTATGCAAGGACCAATCACATTGCTCTTCAACATCACTTCACTAGAGAGAAAATTGAAGACAAACAAATTTCTCTTTTGTGTTGTAAAGGCGAAGATCAAGTTGTAGATATTCTCACCAAAGCTCTTTGTAAAGATAAATTTATATTTCATTGTAAAAATATAGGATTACAACCCATTGAAGGGTTTGATGTAAACTCCCCGAGTAAAGCTTAATGGGGGATGTTAGAAGATTAATCTTTACTTGGTAAAGGTTATTCTTTAATTGTATTTTTTTATTAACTTGTAGGAATATTCCAAAGGAATCCCTACAAGTCTTTTGTCTTTTTGTCTTCTCACACATGTGTGAGGATGATGTTAGGATTTGAAGGTAGATATCTAAAAGCTAAATGCAGATTTTATCAAATAAACTAGGAAATAAAAACACACAGAAAAATAACACAGATAATTTAACATGGTTCACCCAATGTGGGCTACATCCACCAAACCGCAACCATCCAATGATTTCATTAACCAGTGTAAAACCCTATTACAATATCGCGAATAGTCGCATTTTCTTGTTCTGCTGTAACTCTATTACAAACCCCTTATAACCAGCTTTTTAGAAGCTTCCGGATTAGGGTTATACAAAGTTGGGGTTTTCCCCTTTTCGGGTTACATGAAGAGTGTACAATATACAATGATTAGTCACCACATACCAACATATGATTCATTTTATTTTCAATTCCTTTATTGAGGAATATTTGTAGCCACCTCCTTAAGAGGTTCTTGACACATTGCACACACATAGATGAATGGTGGCATTCATTGAGTTTGGAGTTACATTCAAACTCCTCTTCTCACCTCTATTTATTGAGGTGTCTCTCCTCTCATTCTTCATATTCAAGCAAGCAAGCTTAAGGTTGAAGTGCTCTCTCTCTCTCTCTCTCTCTCTCTCTCTCTTTGTATCATTCTTAGGCATTTTTCCTCCATTCATAATATTGGGGTTTTTTCTTGTTTTTTCCCCTTATCAAATTCTTGGATCTCCTTTGCATTTAGTGGTGCTTGGTTTGGCTTCTCTATTTCTTAGTAATCTCTTTTCTTCAAACAATGCTCATTAGTTATTACTTTCCATTGCTCATTTATTTTTCCTTTCAATCACTCAAATTAAATTTATACCTTCCTAAAGTGAGATTTTTACCTCCCTTTTTAACTGGTTGTGTCAAATGTTGAGTCCAAACCCTAATGTGAACTTCTTAGAGGTCCAAAATTGAAACCTTTTTATGTCAGTGCACAAAATTTGCTTGTCAAAATATTTTTTCACATTTTTGCAAAAAAAAATTATGAGGGGGCATGGGTCTATCCTGTCTTCACCGGGGCACACCGAGGCATATTCTAAGCTGAATTTTCCAATTTATTCTTTGATACAACATTCAAATGACTTCACATTATATCAAAGAGGGGAAAAATGTAGACACTGAAAAATGTCTCGAGCCTACGAACACCATTTTTTTGCATCGATTTTCCTCTCTTATTCACATAATTGAATTAATTTAATTATTTAATTAATTCATTTCCTTTCTTTATTCTTATTTGATTAATTAGATAAATTAAATATTTATTTAATTACGTCGCTAATATCCTTTTTCTTTCTATAATTAAATAAAAACTCATTTATTTAATTATTTATTCTTCATTGTTTGTCTATAGTTAAATAATTATTTTATTTAGTTGGCCATTCATTTAACCTCTTCCCTCCACTATTAAATAATTAATCTAATTTAATTATTTAATATCATCATCCCCATTTCCTCCATGTTTAATTAAATGGTTGAATAATAATCATTTTAATTAAATACCATTTCCCTCTTCTTTCATAAATAAATAATCATTTTTTATTGTTTAATTCTCCATATCCTCTCCCAAATTAAATGCTCAAATTCCCTTTTCAAATTAAATATTATTATCTAATTACCTCCACTTTCCCTCCATTTTCTCTTTTGAATCTCCACCGTTGATTGCATTCGGTCTTTTTTCAATCTTGATTGTTTATCCTTAGCCATCCCTAACCCTACCACTTCGTGGTGCATGCAACCTGGACCATTGATCTTGGCATCATTTTTGCTTTCAATCTTGATTGTCTGTTCGAGTAGCTTTTCTATAAAAGAGAGTTGTCTCCCTCATTCCAACCTTACAACCACTATCTCCAAAATTCTTGCTATCACATCATTGTCACTTATAGGTACTTGAACACACCAAAATATGAGGGTAAGCTTGCAAATACAACAAAATGGAGGAGATGCAAGGAAGAAAAATCAACTTTAGCATGGGAGTTTGATATTGCTTTATGTTTATTAGATTTCCTTTTCTACTTTGTGCTTTCTTGTTTGGATTTGGGTCATTTTGGTTTAGATTTGAGTAGTTGTGGTTGCTACTAATTAATCTTTACCTTTGATTGCAAATTTAACCCTGTCCTACACATTCATTCCATTCCCAAATTGAAATTCAACAAATATTATATCATTGTAGTCACCAATGAATGACCTATCCAACTATAGGTAGGTGGTTATATTGTTGTTATCATCAACACCACTTTTATATGTTGCATCAATACCTACTCCAACTCATTTTCAAACACCAGAAGCATCCTTTAATGATGTGTTTACCTTAGAAGTATTTAATTTTTGTTGCTCACAACAACCTATTTATTACCAGCAACACTTGTATTTGAGGATAATAATTTTGTAATGCATTCATTCCTCACCTTCTCCATAGCATCAAGGCATGTATAATCCTATTATAGGATTGTAATATACAAATCATCTCACATTGAACTCAAACCAACCTACTTTAAATAACGTTAATACAATAAATTGTGTTGGGTATAAAATTATTTGGAGTATTTGAAAGGGAAAGAACAAACCTTTGGTTGAGCTCCATGCTTGACTCGCCCTATTATCATTTGATATTTGTTAATTCTTGGAGAAGATGAATCGGGTCATTCCAAGAAGTAAAGGAATATTTTGGAAATCTTCCATCCCACTCACACACCCTTCTATAGTATAGTGACGTAATATAAAATCTCATTCACATCTCCTCATCTTCAAATTGAAATATCTCCATAAATTTTAAAACTATAGAAACATGTGCATCCCCTCCATGAATATCAAATACATCAAATTAAGGCACTTGGTTGTAGATATTGGAATCCATGGTTTTCCTCTTATAATCAACCTAGGAGATATCTAGTTGTTTGGAAGTGGAGTATAGGGGAATGATAGAAGATTGAGTAACCTGATTTATAACAACAAGGTAGGTATTTGATTACAATGTCTTGATTTTTTTTTCACATTCTTCTTTCATTTTAGTAAGTTTATTAATTTATTGCATATTATTTTGGAGAGATTTTCATAAATCTTAGCATGGTTTCTCACATGATGTAGGATTATATAAATAATAATAAGCATCATGAAAAAAATCATAAATAGTTGGTTCAATACATTTCCTAGGGGTATAATTTGAAGGAACTCCCAAAAGAGTATTGAATCCATACCGATCAATCATGATTGATCACACACTACCATGAAATATATTGAGGCATCATAAAATGATATATCTCAAAATGAGAAGAAGAAGAACACAAGTACCTTTAATAAGCTTCCAATGTCTATATAAGATGTGTTTTTGAATTTGATGTTAGTATAAGATGTGTTTTTGAGACACCAATGACAACAAGGCATAGTAGCAATAAATTTATTCTTGGATAAAAAAGTTACTACCTCTTTCAAAAGAGGAAAGCCTTGAAGTAAATTTAGTCTTTAAGGCCATTGAACTAATCTTGGGTTTAACCTTACTAGCGAAGTATTCAATTATATTCATCCCAACAATAATGTTACTTCCCTAGGACAATCTATCAAGCATAAATAATAGTATGCCACTTACCCCAACAAAAAACTCCCAACTAAAAATTATATATAATGGTTGTAGACATCCAAATTTGATCACTTCCATATGATCAAAATCGTCTACTCTATTCATCTATTTCATTAATAATGATTAAATAATTTATTTAATCATTATTTCATTTTCTTCCTAAGGTTCCTAAAGTATGTAATTAAATAAATTAAATACTTTACCTTATCCCTTTTCTTCTCTAAATTAAATAAATATGACAAAATTATTTAATTTAATCTTTTAACCCATTTGGATTAAAATCAATTTTTAATTCCCCTTTTTCTCTCTCCTTGTCACATTCCCCATAACCCTCTTTAATCCAGATTAAATTAATTAATCTATGATTAAGATGTGCCTCACTTAATCTTGATTAAGTGTCACATCCTCCATAATCTCCCACTTGCCTCTAATCTCTCATTAATTATCCTAATCTTGTGTTTGCACAACCTTAATCAGAATCATTAGCCACATTTGGCTTACCTTTTCTGGTCAACCTTTCCACTTACCATTTTTAGCCTTGACTCTCTTCCCCATGTGAATTTTTAATTCATATTTATTTAACCAAGGTTCCTCTCTTCCCCATGTGAATTTTTAATTCACATTTTATTCTTCCAAGGTTTACCCTATCCCCATGAAAATGTGACTTGTCATTTTACATGTGCCCAAGGCTTCTAGAACCTTGGACTTCTCACATCACCCACATGTGACAAATATCCAGCTTTTTGGAGACCCTCTCTTATCCACTAGATTCTTCCAATCATTGTGAATTTTTAATTCACTTTTATTCTTCCAAGGAATCTTTTCATCCCCCAAGGTACTTGTCCTTCTTCCACCTCATGTACTTCCCTTCCACCTCATTTCCACATCACTCCACCTCCACATGTCAAGATGTGAGGACTTGTGAGTCCTCAACTCACTATAGCCCTTCATCTTGATCTTGTTGGATCAATCTCAACTATTGAATTCTCTAGAGAATTCCAATTAGTCTATAAATACCCCCTCATTTCCCCCAATTTAAGGGATCAAGTCTTTTGCTACCAAACTCTTGTCAATTTTCCATTTGAACTCTCATCTCATAATCATCACATCCTCATCCACTTTGCATATCATTTTGCATATTCAACATAGCTTGTCATCCAAGGAGCTCACAACTCTTCAAGATCAAGGGCCAACCAAGGAAAGAGCAACATAGAAGGTATAACAAACAACAATCAATTTGTTTATCTTGCTTTCATGTTATCTATTTCTTAGGCTAATCATTGAGGTGCCCTTTTATCTTGTTATTTCCTCTTGTTGCATTATTAGTTTTTATCTAGCATCTCACATTAGGACTTGAAATTTTATTGGGATCACAATGGTATTACTCAAGTCTTCTCAATAGCTTTCATATTAATATATCCTCAACAACATCACCATTGTTAAGTCCCAAAATTATGGGTCCATAATCCTATAACTATTGTTACACCTTCAAGGCTAAAGGGTGTCTTTAAGAGGGTGAAATGGAGGTTCATCAATAGATTGAGGATGATTAAAGACCTACTTTGGGAGTGGGTATTCTCTCCTGCTATTTTGTCTCAACTTAAACATGAGAGGGTATTCCTAAAGGTATTGTTAGTGGAGGTTTATATCTATTAAAATATAGCATTACAACAAAAATTAATAGCTACACCCAAGTGAATAATTGACACTAATATTTATCACTAAGTCAAGATCAACTAGGTACTTTAGACCTTTTGTAGTTGATAACACACCTTGCACATGCACCTATAGATATAAACATCATTGTATTCCCTTAATATGTTTTCATTTGTCATTACATACACAATGACAAGGTGCAAACATAATACATAAATTTTTTATTAATATAATAGTTCAATTTTCTTAAGATTTGTTTCTTGGTTTGTTATATTGAATCATGAACGACATGTATACTTTTGAACTAGACCTAATATACTCCTAGAACTAACTAGAATAGATATAGATTTAAAAAAAGGTGTTTGATCTTGAACCAATATGGGCCAATACCTACTCCATTAGGCAAAAAATTCATGAACAACAAAGAGAAAGGAATATATTGAGCACACCATCAACAACATTGTATTTACATTAGAATAAAAATAAAAATTTTACATCAAATTTGATGGACATGCTTAATAATACATCACAAAACTACAACAACCCATATGCAATAAATTAATCACCACTACAAATTAGTTGTAATATATTAGATGTTATCACACACACATTAACCTTTTATTATAGTTGCATTAGCAAATGTGTGAGAAGAACTATACAGTTGTGATTATATAATCCTTTGAATCATTGCAAGCTTCCATGGAGACATCCATTACATAAGATATACTTTTCAATAACTTCCTACATTATTATAGAATACATCCATTTCATCTTGACTCAAATGCATAGCTATTGATTCCTTAGAATACATGCAATGATTAGTAGACCCAAAAACTAGCTTGATGACCAACAATTTCAAAAAATAACAAACTATAATATATAGATCTTTCATTTCTTAGAGTCCAACAACTCATGGGAGCTTTAAAATTTCAAAGATATTGATAATTCAAAGAAATCCACAACACCTCACTCACAATCATCCACATGTCATAATTCACATCTCAAATCATGTGAAAGCTACCTAAAAAAAATGAAATCCATGCTAGAGGCATGAGAGAAGACATAATAGACCAAAATATATTTTTCATTCATTATGTCACGGATTTTACATGTTTGGTATGGTCAAATGAAGAAATCTATTAAAACAGTGCCAAGGGATGGAGCAGAAGTATCGGTCCTAAAAACTCTAACCACTACATTAAATGTAATGTGGGCTGATTTTCCTTTTGTTCTCCTTGAATTTACGCTTTTATTATCAAACAATATTTTTTTAGCATTATTAAATATTATTTGGTAGCTATAAACCTCCATCATATCAATTTTAGCATTTTTTGGGTCATTTTTTCCTTTACCACTACAAGTTGTGTCTAAATATGTGTCATTTTGGTGAACAATAGTTTTTGGGTGGGTGAACCCCTAATCTAGAAATTAAGGCATCAAATATGGTCATAAATGGGCCTCTAGATTATGCAAGGGGTAGATGAGTTATAGTGAATTATAGTGTGAAAGAAGTACTTTATCTAACTAGTTCATTTCCTAGCTAGTTCTCCACTTAAGTCTTCTTCACACTAGCTTAACTTTACATAGGGATAAGGTGGTTGACCTTTAATGACTTGAGTTGTCACACCTAATAAGATGACAACACTTTTCATAATCAAGTTACATCTATCTCTCCCCTTAGCCTATATAACCAAGGTATTTCCTTTGTAATCTCAATTCTCAAGCTGATTATAGCTTTGCATTCTTGAGAGGAATACAGTTTATTCTTTCTCATATTTATGTATTTTCTTTCCTTCACTCATTTGTATTTTAAGGTAGCCTAGTTAACAAATCTCATATGGTATCAGAGCCAAATGAGATGTGGGTTAGCAATCTTTAGGAAATTTGAGAGTGTAGAGCTATTTTTTCAAAGCACTAAGTATGCTCTTCTCTTGCATCCTTGGATGATCTGGAAAATCAAAAAACTGTGAAGAAAATATTAGTTTCTAGGGGGTTTCATACATTGATTTGTCAGTTGCAAGTCTTTTGAAGCTTCCTAGAGAGATTTTAAGCTCACCATTGAGTTGGAGTAGCTGAGACAATCAAATTTGCCCTTTATTTCGCCTGAAATGGACATCGGAGGCCAGATCTACAACAATTTGAAGTGGGAGGTTCATTGTCAGGTCCAACAAGGATCCATTATTTCGAAGTATTTTGGGTTAAATCTAACCCTTTCATCATGCTCAGAAGGCCCAAAAACCATAAAATTGACTGTCAAAACGTCAATTTTGGACAAAGTTGTCAAGTGAGGCAAAAAAAATTGTCCAAAAAGCCATTTAGCCCCACGAACGAATCAATTTTAAAAATAATACTTTTTGCTTTAAAATTTGTTTTTTATTTTTTTAAATAACTTAAATATATTTTTATTTTTAAAAAAATTGCAAAAATATATTTAGCAAATATACGATTTTATTTTTTTACAAAATCCAAAATAAAAAAAATTCAAAACAATTGTTAAAAAAAATTGATTTAATAGAAACAAACTTAAAAAAAAAGAAAGCACTGTGTAGGCCTGCAAAATAGGGTACCACCGTACCCTTGCATGGGCAACGTGCAAGTACCTTGAGAGCACTTCTACGTCGGCCTTTGGGCCTTAAATGGATTTTTTTATATATTTTTTAATATTTTTGAATGTTTTTTAATATTAAAAAACATAAAATTTTAAAGTCCCTCGATGGTTTTAACCGACAATTTTAATAAATTTTTAATTAAAAATATATAAAATTATAATTCTACCAATATATTTGACGACAATTTTTAATAATTTTTTTATATTTTTCTAATTAAAAAATATAAAAATCTCAACTCCACCGAATTTGGAGAACTTAGTGGACAACTAAACTGGAGGTAAACTAAATTTATTTGGCAAAATGTTATATTTGGCGGAGTTTTGGTGAACATCTAACTTTAGCGGACCGCTAACTTTGTCGATAGTTCCATTAAATTTGGTAGGAGTTTTTCACACCCCTTTTCCATTGATAAGTTGGTTTTTGAAGGCCAACTTTGAAGGCTCATAACTCGGGTTCCAGAGCTCTGTTTTTCAGTGATTTTTTTTTTATTTGAGATAATTTTTCGTGCTCTATGCATTGGTGGAGAAGGTTTCAGATTTTGGCACATAGATTTTTTAGAAATTTTTGATTCTCAGAGAGGAAACCTCACCATTCTCGTTTTGAGAGCTTCAAAGTTGCATAACTTTTGCATACGACCTCAGATCGAGCTAGTTATTTTTTGAAAGTGCATGATTTTTTGTGTACTTCACATTGATGCAGTTTATTTCATATGAAATTGTACCAATAATGTACTTTCATGATATGCTCAATTCTTGAGGATTTGTAAAAGCATTGACATCTAAAAATTTGTAACTGCACTAATATAAAATGCCAAATCATTTTTCTCTGGGGGGTTCTTTGATTGAGTAAAGAAGGGGGGGTCTCTTGTTGTCTTTGTGCTTGAACATCTCTCATACTTTGTGCTCTATTTTTCCTTCACTGTGGGTACATTTAAGTTTTCATTGCTCACACCCTACAACTACAACACATGACATCAAAATGCATGGAATGCCTTAATGCAACTAGAATATACACCTTATGTTGAGAAGAAGGTAACTGAACCCACAAATGATAAGAAATAACTACTTTGGATGTTTGAGCATACAAAAGATCTTGGTTGTCTAAGGAGTTTAGTTTCTCTTGATATAATGTTTCAAATTGAAGAATGTAAAGATTCACATGATGCGTGGAACAAATTAAAAACTTTGTATGGTACAACTAATGAAGTTCATGGTTATCAAATTGAAAACAAGCTAATGAGTTTTGATCCAAAGTCTTTTGACAAAATCCAAGATTATGTAACAAAGGTCAATGACCTTAGAGCACAATGTAAATCATGTGGCTTAAAGAAGAAAGACGTTCAACTTGTCTATAAGATTTTCAACAAACTTGGACCTGAATTTGCAGATTTTGTTTCTATCTTTCACACTCATAGGTTGACAATGGGATCTACATTAACTACACCTTCTTTTGCTTCATTTTTTGAAATGTTAATGCAAGAACAAGGTAAGCTTCTTTCAATGGGTCTTCTTAAGCCTTCACACTCACAAGCTTTGATGGATAGTCAACCAAAGGGTTAGAAAGAATCAAGGAAACCTGACAAAAAACAAAAGCAGTTCAAGAAGAAGTCACAAAGAGATCAAGCACAATCATCTTCTACAAAAAAAAGTTTACTCCAACTCCTCCTCTTCAAAGGGGAATTTTCAAAAGAAGGAAAGGCCAACTTGTAGCTGCTGCAAGAAACCTGGTCACGAGGAACATTATTGTCATAAGAAACAGATCAATGAGTTAAAGTATCTTCTTAAAAATAACAACATTAATTTGTCTTCTTTTGTTGCTTAGAAATCCTCTACTCCTTCGAAATCAAGTAAAGGAAAAGCAACTGCACTTGTTGTTATTACTAATTCTTCACAAAAGTGGATTCTTGAAGGGTGCATCACATCACATGGGTTCTATTAGAGAACAATTTTCTTTGTTGGAGCCTTGTTTTGTGCGCCACATTATCATTGGGGATTATTCTCCAGTGGATGTAATTGGGAAGGGTTCAATTGATACTGGCAATGGTAGATTTGAGGATGTCCTCTACGTGCCTGATTTGTCAGCCAACTTTCTCTCTGTCTACCAAATCAGTCAAAATGGTAGAAAAGTTGAATTCTCCAGATTTTGTCAACATCAAGAATCTTGAAGATAATGCACTCCTTGTAGTTGGTAAGGCCAATCATGAGTCTCGCTTGTATGCTTTCTCTGATTTTTTACTTGATTCACATTCCACCATATTTCTCACCCATTCAAATTTAGTGAGAAAACTATGGCATGAGCGGTTTGGCC
This sequence comes from Sequoiadendron giganteum, assembly GCA_007115665.2. NCBI lineage: Eukaryota > Viridiplantae > Streptophyta > Pinopsida > Cupressales > Cupressaceae > Sequoiadendron > Sequoiadendron giganteum. The sequence continues at coordinate 610,232,502 of CM021103.1, forward strand.
ATCTCAACTACCGCTATCCTCAACAACTCAACAAACAAAATATGGTCACAGGTCTTCCTCGAATCAATTTTTCTGATGGTATATGTTTAGGTGGCACCTTGGGAAAACATACTAAGTACAAGTTCGACAAAGGGAAGGCTTGGAGGGATTCAAAAGTCCTTGAATTGGTTCACAGTGACTTGGCGAGTCCTTTTCCATCATTATCTTTTAGTAAGGCTCGTTATTTACTCACCTTCATTGATGACTATTCTAGATATACATGGGTCTACTTTCTTTGACACAAACAAAAATTCTTTGATAGGTTTCAAGAGTTTATGGCTCATTCTGAGAAGTAATCTAGAAAGTGTGTCAAAATTATTTGCACTGATAATGGCAAATAATATGTGAACTATCAATTTGAACAATTTTGTACTCTTAAAGGGATTGATCTTCAACATAATTTTTTCTACATGCCACAACAAAATGGTGTGGCTGAGAGGAAAAATAGGTCCCTGAAAGAGATGGATGGTTGCATGATCCATGCTCGCTCCCTTGCACCTTCATATTGGGCAGAAGCTATCAACTGTGCTACTCACATCCAAAATGGAGTTCCACATAAGGCATTAAAGGGCATCACTCCCTTCAAATCTTGGTGTGGTAGGAAACCTGTTATGGGGCACTTTAGAGTTTTTGGTTCCCTGACATGGGCACATATTCCTTTAGAGAAGCACAAGGCCTTGGAACCTTAGAGTAGTCCTTGTATCTTTGTTGGTTACCCCGATGGTGTCAAAGGATATCGGCTAATGGATCCTACAACACATGAGCTCTTCATTGAGCGCAGTGTGTATTTTGAGGAAAGCTCTTCTAGCTCGACCTCTACTCTTTCTTCCTCCATAGTGGATTTAGAGGATTCTCATATTGAGGATTTTCCTCAAGCTTCCTCTAGTCGTTGAGTTGATCATGAAATTTCATCTTCCTCTTCATAGAGTTCAGAATCTCCTCCTCCATCCCCTACCATGCCTTGTTGGGCTCAACAAACACTTGAGTCTACATGCATTCTTGTTGGGGATCCTTCAAATACTATGAGGAATCGATCACAACATCATAACATTCCACATTCCTACATTGCAATAGCTTCAGATCCACAATCATTTCGTGAAGAATCTAGTATTGCTAAGTGGGATTTCACAATGGAGGAAGAGTACAACTCTTTAATGTGGAATAAAGCATGGGATCTTGTTCCACTTCCTAAGGGAAGAAAATTGGTTCGGTGTAAGTGGATCTATTGAACCAAAAATGCAGTGGATGGTTCAGTTGAAAAATATAAAGCATGACTTGCAGCCAAAGGTTTCTCTCAAGTACCAGGTGTTGACTACACTAGGACCTTTGCCCTTGTTGCCAAAATGAACTCCATTCGCTTGCTACTTGCTATTTCTGTAGCTCATGATTGGGTTGTACATCAAATGGAAGTGAAGAGTGCATTTCTTCACAAAGATCTACATGAAGAAATTTACATGGAGCAGCCACAAGGATTCATTCAAGATTCTTCACTAGTTTGTAAACTAAGGAAGTCTTAATGTGGCCTCAAACAAGATCCACAAGCTTGGTATGTCAAAATAGACTCTTCTCTCCATTGGGTTCTCTAGATGCCACTCTGACCTAAATGTCTACATCTTGCAGCAGGAGGATGCTCTTCTCTTCTTGGCTTTCTATAAATTGATGACTTGATTGTCACTGGGAGCACTTCATCCATCATCTCGATTGTCAAGACTGCTTTGCATGATAGATTTTCCATGACTGACTTGGGTCTCTTGCACTACTTTCTCGAGATTGAGATCACTCAGGCCTCTTTCGGGATCTCTCTTGCACAAACCAAGTATGCTCTTGATCTTTTGTCACATTTTCATATGGTTGATTGTAAGCTTGCACCAAATCCCTTTTTGTCTAGAGTTAAGCTTGAGGCAAAATGTTCCACACCTCTAGTTGATGCTATTTTGTATCATCAACTTGTTAGTAGCCTCATCTACTTGACTCATACTCACCCCAACATTTCCATTGCAGTTGGCATTGTGTCGTGCTTCATGACAGAACCACATGAGCTTCATTCGAAAATTGCCAAACACATCTTGCACTACATCTAAGGCACTCATTAGTATGGGATTCACTATGTAGTAGACATAATTTCAAAATTACTTGGATACACACATTTTGATTGGTCTGGTGATATTGATGGTCGCAAGTCCACCTCTGGTTGCAGTTTTCACTATGGTTTCGGTCCGATTTGTTAGTAGAGCAAGAAGCAACATGTCATTTCTCTTTCTTCAACTGAGGCTGAGTATCATGGGGCTGCCAATGCTACCACTAAGGCTATTCAGATTTAGAATATCCTCACTAAACTTGGTATCACCTTTTAGAAGCCATCAATCATCTATTGTGACAAATAGAGTGCCATCCATATCTCGAATAACCCGACCCATCATCAATGAACCAAACATATTGAGATCCATATGCATTTTCTTCGAGAGCCGATTCAGGAATAGGTCATTCATTTGTGATACTATCCTACAACAAATCAGGTTGTAGATATATTCACCAAACCCTTCAGTGAGAGCAAGTATGTTCATCTTCGGTATCTCTTGGGGGTAAGGGAAATCTGTTTTGGGGGGTCACTTAAACCTTCATCATTCAACCTCTCATGGGAGGGAGTTTTTTCCCATTAGGTTTTCTCCTTCTTTTGTCATTAATAGGTTATTATGTATTTGTGTACCTCATCATGCCTAGTAGTCAAGACCCATATTTGTATCTTTGCATTGTATACTTCTCCCTAAGTTGCACTTAAGTGGGGGTGTTAGTGTGAAAGGGGTACTTTATCTAACTAGTTCATTTCCTATCTAGTTCTCCACTTAAGTCCTCTTCACACTAGCTTAACTTTACATAGGGACAAGGGGGTTGAGCTTTAATGACATGAGTTGTCACACATCATAGGATGACAACACTTATCATAATCTGGTTACATCTATCTCTCCCCCTGGCCTATCTATCCAAGGAATTTCCTTTGTAATCTCAATTCTCAAGCAAATGTTTTGTGTATGAAATAGACTGTTATACATCATGATCAAAAATATCTTTTATAAGCAAGGGAAAATTAATGAGTGCAAGAGGGGCAAGAGAAAGGTGTGGTAGGGTATTCATCAAGAAGCAATTTAGGTTCATGGAGAAGATATGCATCATTAGTAATATGAATGTCACCTTCACATATAAATAATTTCAAGATAAGAAAGGATAATTCATCAAGAGAAACAAAAGAGCCTTTGGAAAATAATTTATCATGTGTAAATGAAGGGAATGAATATATCTCTAGATTGAATAGGAGAGTAGATAAATGTAGTGAGCGCTAAGTCACAATAATATGTTTAGAAGGAAGTATTAACATCTTAAATCATATAAAAAAAAACATCTTAAATCATACGGGAAATATAGTGGCAATATTAATAAAGGAAATAATGCATCCATGGTTGAAGATTTTTAGCTAAGATATAAATAAAATAAGTGAATTCCTATTTTTCTCTTTATGGTTATGGTGCAGGAGCACCCATAGGTTACCATAGGTTGTCTGGAAGGTCAAGTCTTGGGCAATTTGTTTAGGCCAACTTATCTACCTATTCATGTTCATTTATGTTTATGCCTTAGTGGCATTTGTGATCAGGTTTTGATTTGATGAAGGTCATGTTGACCATTGCATAGGCTTAAGGGTTTTGCTCAAGTAAGGTTTAAGACCTTTTAGACCTTTTAGGAGTTTCTTTTCTAAATTTTAAAAATAAAGCTGAATGGAAGCTACAAGTGTCCTAGGAGTGTCCTAAGGAGAGGGTAACTGATTTAGAGACCCTATTTAAGGGTGACCTCGACATGGGAGTGAGGTTGGAAGCAATTGAATTGTTTGAAATTTATGAATTCAAGAGAAAACACTAGTAATTTTGTGTAATTTTCTGGTTTTTGCCTTGGAGTGGTGTGTCAATGGATTAATCATGGCACTATAGTGTGATTAGGATGTAGAGTACTTGTTAATTAGGCATTGTATGGTAGTAATTAGCTTCTTATTTTTGTTTCAAGCATTGTTGATAGTTAAGTTTGATTTCATACTGTTGCTGGTCTGAACCAGGCAGTTTTAGAAGAATGGAGTCTTAGATCAATTTCCCACCGTACAAACTATACAGCCCTTTGGGAACAATGACTAGACTCCATGGATGTACATAATGTAGGGATAGGAGTTCTTGACTGCACTGGAGCCACTGTGGAAGTCTTCTCCTAGGCGAGCCAGGGAAGAGCCCGGCTAGGAAAGACCAAAGTGCAGAGCACTAAACATTGCAGGGGTGTTAGTTCAAGGCAATTTTCCTTTTGGAGAGGGAATATGTGAGGCTTACCAAGCCATGGTAACAAGGAGGAGACTCCACCAATCCATCTGGTGAGGGAAAGACTTGACAGTTTGATGTGTGGTCAGGAAAAGGGCTTAAAAAGGCCTAGTTTTGTCCACTTCAAGGTTAGAGCTTTGTACGACCAATTGAGGCCCAAGGCTCCAATAATATTTGAGTGGTGGACATACGAACCAGGAATCCCAAGAAAATTTTGGGGGTTACTTGGAAGAACCTTGATCCCTCGGAGAAGAAAACCTAGGTTCTAGGCCTAAAATGAGGGTTTGGAGGAAGCGACTAGGAAATGGAGTTAAGTGGACCCTCAAGAACCATAGTAGGATGGTTTGAAGTCATTAGAAACACCTCCACACCCCTGCAAAGCTAAGTTCAAGATTTTGGAGAATGTTAGTCTTTAGGGTGGATTAAGGGCTAAAGTGAGATTTGCAAAATTGCACCAAGGTTGACTTGGTAGGTAGAGCTATGAAGGTAGCTGGGTTGGCAAGGAGAACCGGGGGATCTTAAACAAGGAAAGGGTCCTATAGGTTGAAGTGGTGGAGTGAGACACCATAGAGGTCTTCCAGGCAAGACCTAGAGCATGAATCAGAGATTGATTCATCCAACCTCCCTATCAGGTTAGAGGCACAACTTAGTACAATAGCCCATAAAAATGTGCCTACTTTTTATGGTATTTTTTCGAGTTTTGTTTTATTTTTCTTTTGTTTGATTCAAGAAGAAGGTTGTGAAAAAATGTTCTTGTTTGTAAATAAACTCACCAAAATGTAAATAAAAATTAATAACTAAATTAAAATATTTTAATCATAGTATTGCATTTATATCTTCAATATTTTTTAAATTAAAAATAGCAACAATAAAATATTTTTAAAATTTAATTATATGATAATTTGTCATAAAAAGGTTGAAATAGCAAGAAAAGATTTTTATATACTAGGATCCCCTTATAAATTTCACCAAAGTTCAATTTTATCCATACAATTGTGGATATAATGTTGTATTATTCTTGAATCATATTAATCAAATTCCTCAAATCTTATCCATACATTAGCTAAGGAATTCATTTCCATGCCTACATATAGGTAATCCTCCTAAAAAATCTTTAGAAATCTTAAGGTAAGAAATTTCCTCAAATCTATAATAGTGTTTAGAAAACTTAGTATTGTTCGCAAGATCATGAAAATGAACCAAATTTGTGGAAGTGCCTAGTGTGGTGCAAAAGCATCCTTTCAGGTATAAAATTGTCTTTTAAACATAAAAGTTTCATTATCTCACAAAAATTTCCTTTATGTTTATTGATGTAAAAACACACAACTATCATCACCCGTAGCCTTTGCTACATTACTTGTCAATGTCTAAATAATGGTGGGAAATTGAAGTAATGACACATTTATTAATTCTCAACTATAATATACAATATAGAGTTATCAAATACAATTTATGAGTAGAACATATAAATTAGTCACCACATAATTTAGGAGACCCATTGAAGATATAAAATTTGGGTTGTAAATCTCAGTCCTTTCATGTACAAAATTTAATTACAACAAAAGTATATCTTTCACAAAGAAAAATACAATATATAGTAAAATTGATACCCCTCTTTATGCAATGAGACAAAATATTCAAGTAAAAGAGATGTTTTTTTATGAAATTATAAAACTTTAAATCCAACTTAAATCAAAGTAAGTTTTGGGTCTATAATTAAATATTAAATCATTTATTAATATATTTTGACATTTTATTGAGAATATGAGTGGTCACACAACATATGATTACAAATTACATGGAATGAAAGAAAATCATAATCATCCATAAATTTAATAGTGTTTTTGAATTTGTTGAGAACTAATTATGCATATCTCAAAACTCAACCATTGATAAGCTTCAAAAGATCCTATTTTTGCAAAACACTATTATAAAACTATCAAAAATAGAATATATGTGGGGATTTGACTAGCATGCAAGTTTTCATCATAAACATACATTGAATGCATTCATGTATGTGATTTTTAATATTTCCCTAAATTTAGCACAACTAAATAATTTGTTTGAATAACCAAATTAAAGTAGTGGGCTAAAAAGAAAAATAGGATCAAAGAACAAAATCATCTAATTACAAGAAATCACATTGAAATCCCCCAGTCATATCTTTTGCATATGAATAAAATCATTTGAACTAATATGAAGGAGGAATAAAACAACTAGGGTTTCATTTAGGGTTTTTACTATCAAACTTTGAATATGTGACATTCTAAGTAGCACATGGAAAATAATAATAATGATTTATAAGTTCTTTTGTTTAATACTATGCCTCTTATATTACTATTTCTAAATTCGACATTCTCTTTATAGATTATTTTTCTTTAAAGAGTATAAATCTATATATTTAGTTTTTATAAACCCATATTTCATGAGTAGCTCATAAGAACCCATCTTTCACGAGTATAAATGGTCCACTTAACACTCATTGCATCTAGGTTATGTTCACAAGGGTGAAGCATAGGGACTTACCAGGAGGTCAACCACAAGTAGAAATCCAATATATGAATTTAGCTAAGTGAATGACCCTTAATAACCATTTTCTCTAACACATTGATTGAAACTAGGTTATATTTTAAAATTGTAAGGGATAAAAGTGCATATCTCTTTATTTTCCACTCTTAAGTTATCATTGTTTTAACCTTGTTTTGAATACACTGTTTATATAATCAACTTGTATTGTTTTGTGTATAAACTATCTTTGGATCCAATGTTTACTTCATAATTGACAATTTTTTAAGTCCTTATAATTAGATTTGTCTTATCCTTTACTACTTTATCCCACTTAAACAAAATCATATGCATAATTGTTAATTTTATAATATTTAATCCTTATTAGGAACAATGAAATAAAATCAAACTTGTTGATCTAAATTAGAAATTAGTTGAAATAAACTTAAGAGAGAATTGAAGAAGAAATGCAATAGATAAGAGAGATGGTAGTAGAATTTATCCTAGGAAACCCCTTTTAGGTAAAAAAAACTATATCTCATGTGTGGATCTCAATATATAAAATTCCAACAAAGTATTACAATAAATTGAGATGAATACACAAATTATGTATCCTATAAATCAACACTCCAACATGTTAAAAGCTAACCCCAAACTCGAACCTAAAAATCCATATAAGGCAATCCAAATTGATGTTAAACCACTATGGAAAGGCTTTTATTTATAGATTTTTTCTATTTAGAACAACAAGATTTCACACAAATATGGGTTTCTAAATAGGACATTCAAGTCATCGTTAGAAGGGTCATTAAAATCAAGCATCACCTTCCATGTAAGCAAGTACAACTCTCATTGTTTGAATAGTCAACTAGTAAAAATGCATGCCTCACTTTGGAATATGTAACTCTTCTACCAAGATGCTCTTATGTACTACCTAAAATAGATAGTCATATATGTCTTTTGACATCAAATTTATATACCCCGTATCAAATGATCTCTTCCAAATATCATCACATATTTATCAAGTGTTAAAGTCTATTTTACATGGAACCTTGAGATTCCCTCTATGCATGACATCTTTGTTACACCCCGCCTTTGAATTACAAATTACCTTTTACCTTATGTTAAATGCAATGAGGAATTACGTGACTATGAAACTTTGATAGTTAAATGCTATGATGAATTTTATGCGATGTAATGGTTTTTGCATTTAAATGAATTACTGATAAATATGCAATGATATGAATATGAAGTAAATGTTATTGCTAACTACTTTGTTTTTCTAAGTGAAAATACATGTAAGACTTCACGCCCTCCAGAGGGAGAGGGGGAGTATCACTCAAGAGAAGGGTATGGTCTAAGGGTTTTCTAGTAATGTCATTTGAGTTCAATTTCACTGTGTAGGTCAAGTTATTGGATACCTTAAAAACCGAGTAAGTCTTTGATCATTAGTTTCATCTTTTGTGTAAGTTAACCTAGTCATTTTATGTTCTTGATATCTTTATGATTGTTTTGATTGCCAAATTATCATGATATGTTATAAGTATCTTATGTATAACATGTAAAGAAATGTATGTATGTATAAATGATATTAAGAAGGATACATATGTATGTATCTATATGTTTGTATGGATACATGCACTTACACATTCAACGATGATACATTATCATTTGTGTATATATCCATATGATTATATACATACATATACATATAATGAGAATTAAATAATACATTTATAGATACATATTTATGTTACATGTTATATGTCAATAGTATGTGTACATATGTTATTATATGTCAACCATATGCTAAGTGCACATCGAAAGCCTTAATCAATGGCTATTGCGATGATTTAATGATATGGCATTAACCCAATATCATGGTGGGATAAATATCCACCACCAACCTTAAGCTATAATCGCCACTAAATGGCAATATTATTCAAGCATTAAATTACTTTTAAATATATTTTAATCATATTGTGGTAGCCGTTAAAGCCTAAGAAAGGAGGAGTTACTCGACCCCATAAATCTAAAATTAATTACCTTTAAATATGAAGCAAACTTAAGACAAAGTATTTACCTTTTTCAAGCCTATTAAAGCTGCTCTTAAAAGCCACGAAGTGGCGTGTAAAATTGCAATCATAAAGTCTTATTAAAACAAAAAAGAGCTGAGGCAATTTGAAGGAGTCGACCCTCCAAAATAGGGCGACTAAGTCAACATTTAGTATTATTTTATTTTCCAATAGCAAGGGCAGTTGAAAGAAGTTTAATGCCCAGTCTAAAGGCTTTCCAATGGACCTTATTAAGTGCTTTAATCAGTCACATCACAGGTTCTAAGGTCTCAGTTTTGATTTTGTCGTTTCAGCTCTCTTCTATGTTGCTGATTTACGTCTTTGATATCTTATTTGGTCATTGTAATGTTGCCATTTCAGTTTGCTGCTATATTTTTAGTGTTGTTATTGTGATTTGCCACAGCTGGCAGTGATGTCTTGTTGATATGTTATGTAGTTTCTAACTGCATTTTACCTCTTGTACCTTGCATTTTCTCAATAAAAAATAATTGCAAACTGATTTAATAAAGCCATTTAAAACACATTTTAACGTGGTTGTTATAATGGCATCGAGAATAGTTAGGAGCTTATGAATATTATTTTTTATCAGCCACATAGTGGTGAAGTAAGTTGAGTCTTTTAAGCTTTTTAAACTACATTTTTAATTTGTTGAAAGTTGTTATGAAACCGTGGCTTATGATTGAGCGTATCGAGCCTCTTAGGGCACGGTTCCATGGATGGGGCTTCCTAAAAATCTGGAGCAAAATCTGCTTAAATTTTTAGCAGAATATTTTGAAGCTGGTGGTCCCATGAATTTAATTGTGTAATTTAGCTAGTGGTGGAATGGTGGTGGCTAGTGGTGGAATGGAGTGTTGTGAATAAAAAATTAATAAATAAACATCATTTCCCTCTAAATTTGTGACAAGTGGCACAAAAGTACTCTTAAGCAAGTAGGGCAATTTCTAGCCCTACCCCAATCTCACTTGCTGAAATTTTCAGTCCAAAGCAATTTGGACTGAAAAATATTTCAATTAATCCTGTAGCATATATTTTTTTCCCATGAGACCACCTGCTTCCGTGAAAATAGGAGCCCAAGCCCCCCCATGGGACCATACAGTTAAAAAGGAAATTTGAAAACTAAATTATGGTTATCCCAACATAAATAAGGCACCACTCAAAACAATAGTGGAATGTATTTAATTTTCCAAGAGTGGGCTTTGCTTATAAAAGCCAGTAAGTATTATTCTCTTTATTTGGTTGTTGCTAGGCATTTGTTGAAAGCATGGGCTTAGAAATCTGAGTTTTATTATCGTCTAAGTATTTAGAGTTTAGAATTATTGGTATAGATGTGATAATAGTAGAGTATAGGTAACATTATCTCTTCCAAGCATCTGTTAGTTGGACTGAAGGAGGAAGGTAGTGCATTTAACAAGCTAGAGGAATTCAAGAAGAAGTTATTTGTAACCAAGAGCTAGATTAAGAAACATTCTTTTCTTTGTTTTAAACTTTATTTTCTTCCATTCAAAGAGAAAGAAATGATGTTTGCTAAAGGGATAGTATCATGTTAAAATCATGAAGTTAGGATCTCATAGTTAAGTTCATGCTAGAGGCTATTGTGTATGTTAAAGAAAAAAGTTAATTTGATTGTCTCGAAAATTGAGAATATGTACAGTCTGAAATAGGACTTTTTATTAGAATTATATTATCAATTTTGGAAACAAGAGTGAAAGGGACACATTTATGTAATATATAAATAGTTTATTATATATGAAGTCATAAGGGAGAACAAAGTTCAAATGCTAAAGAAATGGCTAGACTGAATAAGTATTTCCCTAAAAGAGTCAAATAAGATTAAATAGTGTTTTATGTTGTTTATTTAATAAAAAATTGGGGTTGAGCATGATATTAAGTTGCTTGAATCTTGACGATATTACATATCATGTACCCCATTATTTCTTATGATATTATTGTGAACCCAAACCTTATAACTTGATATTCAAAGTTTGAAACTTGAGTGAGATGAAGTAATCCCCTATTTAGCTTAAATATTAGTATTTCAGTGCTTGCTGATGTAATGTTGGTACCTTTTATATGACCATGTGTATGTCATTATGATGGCATGGTGTCATCCATATTTGCCAAGAAGCCTAAGAATAGGTGAGAAGGTTAACCTTATGGTTTGTGTTAGGACTTGAATTAGAGGTAGTAGCCTAGACCCTAGGTGCTACATAAACATAACGAGGGAATTCATTGTCCAAGATATTTTACCAATCCAATCATATTATCCACTTAGTGGGAAAACTCTTTTGAATTTAAATCTATTGAAAGGTGGAACCAGTTGGTCTACAGTTTGTATTTAACCTTAGGTCAGATAAGCTTCTCCAGCTTGAATAGAGGTGGGTTCAAACAAACGACTCCACTCATAAGTAGTGGTTGAATATATTTCAAATAATTTGGCCAAAGTGAGTGCAGTAGTCTCTTCTTGCACTTGTCAGTTTACCGTTTTCCATAATTTTTAACTAATTATAGTTGTCATGCATAGTTGTTTGACGGTAAAGGTTAAGTAGGAAACAATACCAAAGCTCAGATGGAAATACTAGGGGGTTCTTAACTAGACTCTTCATTGAAGGGTAGGGCCACTTCCAGTTAGGAAGGTGTGTGGGGGACCATCAGTCTGTGGTTGGAGGTAAAGCACCTAGGTGATGGTCTCCCTATTGTAGATCACATGCCGAGTCTTGTGAAACAACAAGAATCTAGAAATGGGATCTTTGACCTTGTTCCTTTAAAGTTAAATGTTATATCTTATTTATTTGCAATTATTCATGTAGAAATTGTAAAAGGAAAAGTTGTTTATTCTTTTTAGTTTGAAAAGTAAAATGAGTTTATTATGAAATGCTTATGTATTCAATTATGTAGTTGCAATTTCAATTATTGAAAGAAAAAAATTATATCCTATTTTTATGGAATTGTTTATTTTTACTACATGGTTAAAATTCCTAGTAAATTCCTTGTCGTAAGGTTGTGGTTGTTACATATTGTATTAGAGTTAGCAGGTTCCACACTTTGGGCCTATGAGCTCACTACATAAGTTTAACCTCCAAAATTAACAGTGGCTAATGTTTGGATATTCTTGTGCCAAAATAGTGAGACTTAAGATGACTGCCAGGAAATCTATAATGGTTGGGAGAGCAGCTATGAGTGTGTCCACCACCCGAGGTCATAGTGATAAACTCTGATAGTGATGAGGAATTCGAGGGATATACTCCCCTTTTCCATAATGAATAGTTTCTTTATACTAAACCTTACGATAAATAAAGATTTTATGTAATCCCTCTTTGATATAATAAAAGAAAGTTTGAAAATTTGTGTCCAAAAATATCTCTTTCGCTTAAAAGGAACGTATGGAAACCTTTATAATTTGAATGAATGAATGCGATAATTGGGAACTAATTGAAATATTTAAACTGGAAACTTCGGGTGAAGTAGAACTCTAGAATGGTTCGAACTAGGAACAACCAAGAAAGAAGCCAGGAGGTAGGGAAACCTTTTAGGAATTTTGAGGCAAAACATGACCAAATTCTCTTATGTTGCATGAAACAAGGGAGATAATCAATAACCTTGAGGGAGAAGTTAGGGGTGGACCTGGAAAGGAACCCACCATTGAGGGTGAAGATGAGAATCATCGTGAGTGCAACACTCAAAGTGAACATAGTGAAACCTATTCTAAATCTAGCTCAGATGAGATAAAAGAAACTAATTGGCCAAGGAGTTATTGAGAGATATGAATAAAATTACTCCATCAAATTTTGAGGGTATGGTGAGTGGAGATGTCATAAAGGCATGGTTCATTGAAATGGAGAAATACTTTGAGATCCAAAATTACTCTTAAGTGACCAAGGTAGTTTGGGGAGCTTATCAATCAGCTGGAGAAACATCCACATGGTGGATGAACAAGAAAATGGAGTTGGGTTTGAGTTCCTTGAAGTTAACATGGGAAGATTTTGTAGCCATCTTTAGGCAAAGATGTTTTCCACAACTTTACTTTGACCAAAACCTCATGGACTTCCAGAATTTGAAGCAGGGAGATCCTTCTATGGACGAGTACTAGGAGAAGTTCACATGCCTCCTGAAATATGTTCCCCAATACCAAAAGGATGAGAGGTTCAGGATCACAAAGTTCATTATGGGATTACATATCCAAATTTGTGGAGAGGTGGATGTGTATGGTCCCACCACAATGGACCAAGTATATGAAAAGGCCATCAAGTAGGAACAAAAAATCAAGTCCATGATTGTCTACAGGGAGAAAAACCACAAGAAACTTAATTGGTCTTAGTCTTCCCAGCCTTGTAAGAGAAGGATGAATAGGCAGGACTATCATAAGAGGGGTGACAAGGGTTCCTGCAATAATCAGAACGAGTCTAGAGGGGATATAAGGAATGAAAATAATAACCCCAAGAGAAATGGGGATAACTCAGAGAATCCTTCATAAAGGTGAGGTCCTCTTGGAGGATGTTTTTCATGTGGCAGTGACCACTATGTAAGTCATTGTCCAAACAAGACACAAGGTCCACAACCACGAGGGAAATCCTTGTCATCACAACAAGCAACCTTCCAACAAAGGATCCATGTGACATTAGAAAACAATCAGGTTGAGTACTAGATCACTCTTATTAAGAATCCAGGTATTTTATTTGGTGTACCTATTACAATTTTGATTGATGTTGGTGCCACAAAATGTTTCGTTTCTCCTATAATATTAAGTAAAATATCTAGAAAAGTTAGGTACATGGAAAATTTTTGGTCAATAAAATATGAAAACCAGTCAAGAGCTCAGGTAGAATAGTACCTATTTGAAGCTATGATTGATTTACCAAGCCTTCTCAATAGAAGTTGACATATATGTAGCCCCCTTAGGGTCTTATGATGTTATTTTAAGGATCAATTGGTTATGGAGACATAGGTCCAAGGTGGATTGTTTCACTAAGATAGTAGAATGTCTAGATGACCTAGGAAATAAAGTATTTCTACAAGGAAATTCTAGACAGGTCAAGATAAGATATGTATCTACCATGCAATTAAAAAGGGCTAAGATAAGAGGATGCCAACTCTTTACAATTTGAATGGAGGAATTAGAAGAATCAAAGAATAATAGTGAGTTCATCTTTCAAGATGACTTGATGTTTTATGAATCACAGAAACTCCAAGGAGTGGGAGACGGTGAATCCATGGATCAAGAAAGATCGAACAAGGAGAAGTACCCATTTCTCTGGAACTTTGAGGATGTGTTTCCAGATGAATTTCTTGGATTACCTCCCAAGAGAGCCTTCAATTTCTCTATTGATATAATTCCAAGATCGAAGCCAATATCCAAAGCTCCTTATCATATGACCACAACGAAGTTGGTGGAGTTGAAAGCTCAGTTGTAAGAACTCCTAGAAAAAGCTTTGATTAGACCCAGTGTTTCACCCTGGGGAGTGCCTGTAATTTTTGTCAAGAAGAAAGATGACACATTGCACTTGTTCATAGATTATTGCATGCTCAATAAATCAACGATAAAAAATAAGTATCTATTGCGACGTATAGATGATCCTTTTGATCAAATGTGTGGAGCAAGAATTTTCTCAAAGATCGATTTGTGATATGGGTATCATCAGTTGATGCTCAAAGATGAGGACATCCATAAGACAACCTTCAGGAAAAGATATAGGCATTACAAGTTCACAGTCCTACCTTTTGGACTAACGGATGTACCTGTAGCATTCATGAATTTGATGAACAACATATTCAAATATTGTCTGGATAAGTTTGTTCTTGTCTTCCTTGATGATTTTTTGATATATTCCAAGAATGAGAGCACCTTCAACATTTGCAATTTATTCTTTAGTGGCTAAGAGAATATGATTTGTATGGAAAGCTTTATAATTGTGCATTATTCCATAAGTAAGTACAATATTTGGGCCATATAATCTCTGCCAAGGGAATTGCAATGGACCTTGCAAATATTAAAGTTGTTTTAGAGTGGTCTGCACCGAAAAACGTGTATGAAATTTGTAGTTTTATGGGATTGGCAAGGTATTATAGGAATTTTGTGGAAAATTTCTTAGGGATTTCCCATCCTATCACTTCTCTACAAAGGAAGTGTAAAATATTTGAATGGTCAGAGAAATGTTAGGAGGTATTTGACCTATTAAAAGAGAAGTTAACTCAAGCGCTGGTTTTGAAAGTGCCTGACCCAGAGGGATAATTTGTGGTCATCATTGATGCCTTAGGAGAGGGATTAGGTGGTGTACTTATGCAGGATAGATGAGTTATTGCTTATGAGTCTAGAAAGTTGAAAACTTATGAGCAAAACTATGCACCCCATGATCTTGAGTTGGCAACAGTCATGCATGCATGTTGTAGAGGTGGTGACATTATCTATTAGGGAAACCTTTTGAGCTAAGGTCGGACCATCAAGGCCGCAAATAGTTGTTTACCCAACCTCATTTAAATTCTCTTCAAAGGATATGGCTAGAAATAATATCAGATTATGACTTTGAGTTAGTTATAGTAGAGTCCCTACAAGTGATTTTGTCCTAAAAAGTCAAAAGGACCTAGGATCATTTAGAGATGATGCACACCTTGTGTAGTTAGTGTGTTTTATCTGCAGGTTTTTGATGAAGTTATGTGAATATTTGATGGGATTAATATGTATTAGGTATTACAACATGTTTCTTGCTTGGGTCTATATAAAAATGTATGGAATTCCTTGGCAAAAGATTTAGAATGATAAGTTACAAAGTTGGGATGATAAGGTTGTGTTTGCAGATGGACTCAGGAAGAACATCAAGTTCTATTAAAATGGGTTGATTCATTTTTTCTATGAATGTTGTTATTGTATGATGTCATTTTCCACACCTCTACTATTATTTTTCTTCCACAGAGAAGTCCATGAAGATGAAATCAATATTCCACAAGTTGAAGATAAGTATGGGCTTTTTGTTACACATTCCTATATTGAATATTTTAGTACTATGAAGGTGAGAGAATCAACTATTTACAAATTCTATATTTTATGTAATGGGGAGTGCATTACAATCATTCCTAAAAGTAGAAAAAATCATATTTGTATCATTGGGAAAGGTATCAAAAGTTATTGGTTTGTCTCATCTCACACTCATGCATTTGGCAAGTTTATTAAAATTTTGTGAGAAGACGTGTTTCAATTGGAGTATGAGAATGAATGTATCAATTACTTACACATTGAAGAGATTAGATTGAATAAATATTTTTGTTGGATTCATAGTAATGGAAGAAAGGAATTTGAGTCCTCATTTTGGCGCAGGATTCTTAGGCAAAGAGTGCAACTCTTCACTAGTACAGGAAAAGGGCGTCATATGCAATTTGGCATGATATATCATTTCAAAATAAGGTTTTAAAAGCATTATGTTTGTAATTGCTTGAGGACAAGCAATCTCTGGGAGGGAGGAATTTTCATGTCCCCTTTCCAAAATTAGCACTTACTATTTATAGTAAGTCTAGTTGTCCAATATAGTAAACTAGGACCATTGGTTGATTGGGGAATTAATATCCTTTTTGATTATTGGATTAAATAAAAATAATATTTAATTATCAAACATGGATATTTTAATTATTTATCACCCATACTTGGGTGTGGTTTTTGTTGGATCATATTTTGGCTAAAAAAATAGATTTAATTGCTTATGACAATAATTGTCATAAAAGCAAATATTTTTGGGAAACGACTAATTTCAGGGAGGTCAATTGGGAAATGAGCTACAAATCATGACATGCAAGATTCCTACCATTTTGGCATGTTGTTTGGGCACCCAACTTACCATTTGCATGTGGTTTGCATTTAAAGGATTTTTTTTGGTTTTTTCACTCATTCATTCATTGATTTTGCTAATGTTGTTTTGCCATTCTTTTGAGGCTGAGAAACCAAGGAAGGAAGAACTCCAAGGCTAATAAATCGAGGAGTGTGAGGCTTGAAGGTAGTGGTTCTAATGGTCTCCAGGGGCAGATTCATACAAAGTCTGACAACATGCTGCAAAGTTATAGTTTAGAGCTTTATTTGTGAATATTGCAGGAGTTGTTTAGTGTAGAAGTGTATTTGAATGTTTTAGTTTGTTATTGTTGTAGGTTGCAATAAATATCCTTGTATCGGAAATATATCTTGGTGTAATATTTCTGGTCATATTTGCAAATTTTGGTTTGTTGAGTTGTGTTGAGTTTGGCATCAATTGGGTGCATTTATTGGCTTGCATTTGCAAGGTTTTTTATATGTATTTTTCCCTTCATGAGGGTAGAGAATAAAGAAGTATGCAAACATATTATGCCATTTGAGAACTACTATGGTGTACTAAATTTTTGAATTGATAATTCTAATTGACATTCAACCTACTAGACATTGTGAATTGACAATGCAAGTAACAAATTGCATTACTTTCTCTAAAGTTTTCAAAATACAAGGTTACATTATTTAATATGGGCATATGCATCATTGTTCACACACCTCTATTTCAGTCTTGTCAACATAAAACAACTTTATACTCACATAGATACTTCACAATAACATCATACCAATCTAACTCATAAAATATTATCAATAAAATTTAGTTTTTTTAATCAAAAGATAACCATTTTTCAGCATGTTTGGATCAAACTACAACATTATGAGAAACAAAGTCTCAATATTTTCCTTACATATATATACATATCTTAAAGAATCTCATAGCAGTACTCAAGTCAGGTTTTATAAATAGATAATAACATACATACATATATATATATATATATATATATATATATGTATGTATGCACATACTCATATACATATATACACACACACATATATGTGTGTGTATATGTATATGCATATTCATTCATTCATTCATACATACATATATACTTTAATGACTAAATTATTAAAATATTAAAATATGAGATTACAAACATTCTCAATGAAAAAATATGTTACACCTCAATTGTGTAGTTACTATTTACTATTACTATATAGGGTAAATATGAATGTAATGTGAATTCTGGAGATGAATAAATTATGCTTGCACTTTGTTATCAATGCATTATGAATGTATGTTATCACATTCGATGTTGTGAGAAAAGCACTACATATATGTGTTTGAATGGTTATTGAATTAATATTCTAACTTTGGAGATGTATTACGTATATTGCATATTTTGTGAACAACTGATTGTCGTGGGCATGTGTTAGTGGTTGCAGGTATATGTTCAATTCCTCCAGGCGGAGGGGAAGTATCACTTAGGAGAAGAACTTGGTTGGGTAACCAGTAACAAAAACTATCTGAGCATACACACACCATAGTAGAATAATTGAGTTGTGTCATTTAGTAGGAAGTTGGTAAGTCATCCTTAGTTGATGTGTATGCATTAGTAGATTCTTGTTTACTTTTGAGTGTATTATTGGGTGATGTTTATCTATTTGAGCTTTGGAGTTCTTTCTTTTTATATTACGATTATATTGATAAGGACATATGTGGAGTACGTGTATATATATACACATGCATGTCAAAGGGATCTAACGACATGTATATGTATATGTATGGATGCACCACACATAAATGTTTATCAATACAATGGTAATTGTGGATGGTTATATGTGAAGCAAATGTATACATATATATGTATAGTATATACATATATCCATATATAAATATATGTATCGATACACACGTACGATGGAAAATGGACGTGCCCATACGGATGTATCGACATATGTATACATACGTACACATGTATATAGAGGCATATATATATAAATATATATTTAATATATTATCTAAGACTTTAAATTGACTATCATTGATAATGATAGAGGTCGATTGTAAGTTACTTGTGATTTTATTATGCAAGGTCAAATTTTACTCTTGTTTCCACGAATAGTGGAGCACGTATACTATAATATTTCTCACTACAATAAGTCGATGCTTTGTGAAGAGTAAGTTGACACATATTATGAGTATCTTCTTTGATGTAGCAAGCTTTAAACGCCATGTCATTAAGCTTTAACCAACAGTCTGTAGAGGCACATAAACAGGTCGATGAATTTGTCAAATGGATTTATTATATGAATCGACTCAGCCATGACAGTCAATATAAACTTGGTGGTGCATGTTTGATATTGACTAATTCTGATATGAAGGAAACCGCACCATCTCTGTAAGTAAATAATAATTCTTGGTGCCACCTTTGAATCCTTATATCTGTAGATGTCCATTATGAAAAGAAAACCAAATTCTATCATGTGGAGATTTGAATTAGTCTCTAATTTTTGTCGATCAATAGGGTCAATCTGTAGTTGTTTTAGCTGATTATGAGCTTACATGTTCACCACTTTTAGTTGTGACATATGTGTTGCTGTGAATGCTTGCTACTATTAGAAACCATGCCTAAACTATAGGTTGGGTAGTCACTAAATCACTTTAAAAATAGCGGAGCTTGACCACTTGTTTGCATATGCATTCTTGCAAAGCATTTTTACTCGGCATTATTTTCAGCTTACTCCATTTTATTTGAGAGAGAGAGAGTTATATTATTTTGAGTGAGTGTAGTATTTGAGAGAAGAATTATATCAACTTGAGTGTTAGAGGTTTATTGTGATGACTCTTGAGAAGCTATAAGTAGTCCAGTTGTTGTTTGGAGAAGTTGCATTGCTGTCAATTGATTGGATAAGCAATAACAAGCATGGGGATATTCTTCTTTGTTATTTTATTTATAAAAGATTGCTCTTCGTGAATGCTTCAAATTATCTTTTATGAGCAATTTCATTTAGGGAAACGAGAATGGCTTTGAAAAGGAAATAGAAGCTATTATGTTGCTTGTATTATGTTGTTTTTATGATGTGCTTGTATGTACTCCATAATAGGAGGTTGGTGTTTATCATAGGTATTACATACTAGATATGATTAAACATGAGTGGCATATGAGTTACTCATAGCTAGGTTATTGATTTAAATAGCATAGATTGTGTTTACTCCTACGATTGTTTATCCAGTATGGGAGGGAGCTTTTGTATTTACTCTGTTAAAGTATATTTATTCCAAGTATGTAGAAATGGTGATGGGTTGTCTCTAGGGTGATAGATTATCCATTGAAGAAAATACCCATGCGTAGTTTAAGATGGCCTTAAGTCAAATTGGCCTTGAGTAGTGTATGTGATAGATGACCTTCATTTGGATTATCATTTGAGAACACTTTGGCCAAAGTAGTGTGATTGCCTCTTGCTCCACTGTCAGTTCATCATGATCCAGTATTACATGATAGTTCTATATTGTGGGATTACAAGTTCTAGTTATGTAGGACACAACACTATGCTTAGTTGGTTGTCATTATTCGGTTACTCTACCAATTCTTTGTCGAAGGGAAGGGCCATCTATAAAACTATAGATGTGTGGGGGACCACTTTAAGAGTTCGTGGTTGGTAGAAAAGTGCTTGAGTGATGCTTCTCCTCCACAACAGATGACAGAAGAACCAAGATTTGAAAGGAAGGATCTTAGACCATCTTACATCTATTTGTTCCAAAGTTCATTGAGCTATGTATGTAAATGCATGCATTCTTGTATGATTGTAACTTGTGAAATTATAGTAATGAAATGGAATCCTTATTGTATTATGTTATGGCATCTTTGTTCATTCTCAATAAAGAAGATTTTTTTTTATTGCAATGGCTTGTTACATAGTTTATTTACTGGAAAAGTGAAAACTTAGGAATTTTTACTTCATTAAAGGGTTAGCATGTTACATGTAGTATTAGAGCTACTAGGTTTAGCTCTGGAACCTATGAGCTCATCATTCTTTTCGCCCAACGTTATTTATTGTTGTGAATTCTTGTGTTAGGATGGTGCGTCTCAGACTAATGGCTTGAAAGTCAGTAATTGGAAACGAGCGCTACCTCAAGGCCAAGAAGGAAAGAGAAGCCATCGCTAGAACAATAGAGGGTACCAACTTTGACAATGCTATCTGGTTGAGTGACACCAAGACCTTTAGTCATGCACTTTCTCGGATAAGCAATGTGAAGAGAAAGATGAAGATGGAGGGAAAGTACAACTACCTACCTTCCATCTCACCAGAAAAGTCTGAGTGATTATCACTTTCTAGGGATATTCCCTTTCTAGGGAGTGTTATTTCAACATTTATCTTTAGGGACCCTAAATTTCTTCCACTCACAAAGGTAATTGTAATTTCCTCAAGTAACGAATTTGATAGATATGTACCTCGAGTGCTGCCAAATGTGAAATGGTCTCATGAGCAAATGTCTATAAAAGGGTAGACTATATTGCTGATGAACACCATATTAGCATTGAACCTCGTAACTATGTATTGGATGATAAATCCGAAGGCTACTATCCTTTTTGGGATAGGTATGAACAAAAGAGAGATGAGAAAAAATATCAGTTTCTAGGTTATACTCCTTTAAGTAATGTGTCAGAGAGTGAATCCAAAGGATACTCTCCACTCGACTATCTAAATAGTCATTCCATGTAAACAAAAGGATATTGAAATAATTATGTAATGAATAAAATTATATGTATCAAAAAGCATGTGCTCAATCTTATGTGAAATTCTTTATGTGTGTATGAATTCCATTCTTAATGTTTTCCATAAGGTAGTTGATAACATAATTTAGTCTAACATGGATAAACATTCAGGTAAAAAAAGTGATCTAGTGAAGATGGTGAGGACATGAACTAACCTTGGTGGAAGCCAAGAAGTCGGGCAAGGACCCACATGGATTGGAGCTAGACTTGACCAAATTTTGGCAAGGTTGGCTAACCTTGAGCAGGAAAGAGTTAAGGATAGGGTAGAGAAAGAAGTTCTCGTTAACGAGAATGAAGGAGAGAACTCTTCTCATGGGCATGATGAAACTCATAATCATGAGAAAGAAAAATCACCTACGCTATCTAAGGAAAGAAATAAGAAGCGTATAGCTTCTGAAATTTCCAAGGACATGAAGAAGATTACGTCGCCCAAGTTTGATGGAAGTGTTGGTGGAGATGAAGCTGAGGTGTGGCTTGTCGAAATGAAAAAGTATTTTAAGATCTGAAACTACACTAAGACCACTAAATACACATGGGGTGCTTACTATTTAGCAGGAGAAGCCTCCAATTGGTGGATGAAAAAAAAGTTGGAACTCAAAATTAACTCATGGAAGTTGACACGGGGAGGATTTGTTGAGATATTCCATAAGAGATGGTTGTCCCAACTCTATTATGACCAAAAAATCTTTGATTTTAAAGGTTTGAAACAAGGTAGTATGATGATCAATGAGGATTGGGAGAAGTTTACTTGATTTCTACCTTATGTTCCCATATGTCACAAGGATGAACACTTCTACATAAGAAAGTTTATTATGGGACTTAACAGCTAGATCAGAGGAGAAGTGGATATGCATGGTCCAACAACAATGGATCTTGTATATCAGAAATCAATTAAACAGGAGAAAAAGCTCAAGGCTAACTCCACTCGTCAAGAAAGTAGAAAGCATAAGAAGGTCGTGGAAGTTCCTGACAAGCTAGTTCCAAAGAAGGTGGAATCTGTGCAAAATATTCC
This sequence comes from Sequoiadendron giganteum, assembly GCA_007115665.2. Taxonomy (NCBI): domain Eukaryota; kingdom Viridiplantae; phylum Streptophyta; class Pinopsida; order Cupressales; family Cupressaceae; genus Sequoiadendron; species Sequoiadendron giganteum. The sequence goes on from CM021103.1 coordinate 610,255,043, forward strand.
AAGGAAAAAGGAAAAAGGGTTTTGCAATGATGGAAAGGAGTCTAGAAGAGAGTGTAAGAGGAATGGTTCTAACGTGGGTAATACCAACAAAGCTAATGAAAATGTCAACAAGCCCGGAGAACCCACTAGAAAGAAAGGACCAACTATGGGATGTTTTGCATGTGGAGGGGAATTCTAGGACTATTAAGAGTTAGAAGATGGTGAAATAGATGAAACTGGAAAATCAAATATGGAGAAGTATCCAATATTGAATTTTTTTTTGGATGTGTTTCCAGATGAGTTACTAGAGTTTCCTCTGAAAATAATATTTGACTTCTCTATTGATATAATTCCAGTGTTTGAACCTATTTCCAAGGTGCCCTGTAGGATGATAACCACTAAACTTATGGAACTTAAGGAACAATTAGATGATTTGTGGTCTAAAGGGTTGATAATACCAAGTGTTTCGCCTTGGAAGCATAAGTAATCTTTGTTAAAAAGAAGGATGGTACTTTGCGATTGTGCATCGACTATCATATGCTTAACAAAGCTACGATTAAGAACAAGTATTTGTTGCCACGCATAAACGATCTTTTTGATCAAATGAAGGGAGCCTCTGTATTCTCTAAAATAGATCTAAGATCTAGATATCACCAATTGAGGATTAAGGATGAAGACATCTTTAAAACTATATTCAAAACCAAATATGGACATTGAGTTCACTATTTTACCCTAGGGTTAAACAAATGCACCTGCAACATTTATGAACCTGATGAATAGTGTATTTAGGGAATGCCTAGACAAGTTTGTATTAGTTTTTCTAGAGGACATCCTGATTTATTCTATAAATGAGGAGGAACATTGCAGGCATTTAGTGATGGTCCTTCAATGGTTGAGAGAACATAAGTTGTATGGTAAAATCTCTAAGTGTACATTCTTCCAAAAGATGATACATTATCTGGGTCATGTAATTTTGGTAGAAGGAATCTCAGTAGATCCAACTAAGATCAAGGCGGTACTTGAGTGGCCTATACCTAAGAATGTATTGGAAGTAATAATTTTCATGGGTCTAGCAGGGTAGTATAGAAATTTTGTTGAAAACTTCTCTAAGATTGCTTTTCCAATTACTTCTTTACAGAAGAAAGGAAATAAATTTGAATGGACTGAGAAGTGTCAAGAAGATTTTGACCTACTCAAAGAGAAGTTGATCATCACACTAATTTGAAAGTACTAGATCCAGAGGGTAACTTTACTGTTATCACAGATGCATCCGGAGAGGGATTAGGAGGTGTGTTAATGCAATATGGGCAAGTAATTGCTTATGAATCTAGGAAGCTGAAACCTTATGAGATGAATTATGCACCACATGATTTAGAATTAGCAGTTGTGGTTCACACATTACAAATGTGGAGGAATTACTTGTTAGGAAAACCCTTTGAGATGAAAACCAATCATAATGGGTTAAAGTACCTTTTCACTCAACCTAATCTGAATGCTAGACATAAAAGATGGTTATAGTTGATAGTTGATTATGACTTCAATATCAGTTATATAAAAGGGAAGGAAAATCGGGTTTTTGATTCCTTGAGTCAAAGATAACATATTGCTTCTATAGTAATAGTTCAAACCGACTTTAAGGGGCAAGTGTTGTAGAAATGCAAAGAGGATGAGTACTACTTGTAGGTCAAGGAAGCACTCACTAGCAATCCACAAGATTCTAGGTATGAAGGTTTTCATTTTGAACCTAATGGATTACTTAGATATAAGGGTAAAAGTGTATGTACCAGACATAGAAGGATTAAGAAATATGGTATGGAAGGAAGTACTTGAAGCACCGTACTCTAGACACCCTAGAGTGACAAAAATGATGGCAGATTTAAAGCCATTATACTTCTGGAAAGGGATGAAAGGGGATGCTGCAAGATTTGTGGCTAGGTGTCTTGAGTGTTAAAGGGTAAAAACAAAGCATCATCATCCTGCAGGCTTGTTATACCCACATGATATACCAGAGAGGAAGTGGCAAGTCATGAGTATGAACTTTGTGCAAGGATTGCCTATGTCAAGAAATAAGTGCAATGCCATTCTTGTGGTTGTAGATAAGCTTACCAAAGTAGCACATTTTATACCCAAGAATCTAACTAATGAAACACCTATCATAGCAAGGAAATTTGTGCAAGAAGTGTTTAGGTTGCATTGGATTCTTGAGAATATTATCTCAGATAGGGATGCACGAGTCACTTCTAGGTTTTGGCAAACCTTGTTTTCTGCACTAGGAACTCAACTAAATATTAGCTCAACATATCATCTGGAAACAAATGGGAAAACTAAAAGGGTGAATCAAGTATTGGAATACCTACTTAGGATGTATTGTATGGATCAACAATACAAGTGGGAAGATTACTTAACCTTAGTAGAATTTTCTTACAACAATTCTTATCATTTTATGATAAAGATGGCTCCTTTCGAAGCATTGTATGGTCGAAAGTGTTGAACTCCTATAAGTTGGGATAGACTAGAAGTCAAAGTGAGTCTTGGGCAAGAAATGTTAGCATAAATGGAGGAGAAAGCTAATATTATCAAGCAAAGGTTGGCTGAAGCTAACAACTGATAGAAAAGCTATGTTGATGCCAAAAGAGTGCCCTACAATTTTATGGTAGGTGGCAAGATGTTGTTAAGAGTGAAACCTCACAAGAGCTCCATTAAATTTGGAAATTCTTTTAAGTTAGCCTCGCGTTATGTAGGACCTTTTGATATTCTAGAGGAGGTGAATCTAGTAGCTTATCGAATTGCGTTGCCGCTAGATCTTGCTAGAATGCATAACGTCTTCCATGTGGCCTACCTCAAAAAGTATATACCAGGTGATAATCATGTGATTGATTGGACTACTTTACAGGTATAGGACCCTAGAGTGGTAACTCTCGAGTTTTTCAAAGTGCTTGGAACATGTAAGCTTTGCTTGCGTAACAAAGAAGTCTTGTAATGGAAAGTCTAGTGGGACCAGTATGCAAAAGACTCAACCACTTGGGAGGACTATGTTGAGACTCAACAAAAGTTTCCTCATGTTCTTGATGCTTTTGAGAATGCTTGAAACACTATGTTGTTTGTTGTTTTTTATTTTATGTTACTACATAAAATCATCGAGGATGATGATTCACAAGGGGGGAGTATGTTACACCCCAATTATGTAATTACTATTTACTATTACTAAATAAGGTAAATATGAATGTAAGGTGAATCCTGGAGATGAATAAATTGTGCTTACACTTTTTTATCAATGCATTATGAATGTATGTTATCACATTTGATGTTGTGAGAAAATTACTACATATATGTGTTTGAATGGTTATTAAATTAATATTCTAACTTTGGAGATGTATTAGGTATATTGCATATTTTGTAAATAATTGACTATCGTGGGCATGTGTTAGTGGTTGCAGGTATATGTTCAATTCCTCCAAGCGGAGAGGAAGTATCACTTAGGAAAAGAACTTGGTCGGGTAACCGGTAACAAAAACTATCCGAGCATACACACACCACAGTAGAATAATCGAGTTGTGTCATTTAGTGGGAAGTTGGTAAGTCATCCTTAGTTGATGTGTATGCATTAGTAGAAGAGTCTTGTTTACTTTTGAGTACATTATTGGGTGATGTTTATCTATTTGAGTTTGGAGTTCTTTCTTTTTATATTACGGCTATATTGATAAGGACATATGTGGGTGATCCCACAATAGTGGTTTACACTTTTTGGGACATCCTGATTTTTGCTGAAATCACATATTTTTAAAGAATATAATGATTTAAGCTTTCAAAAGTTCCATTTAAAGGATTCCAAATGAAGAGTGTTTGATCAAACTACCTTAGATCAAACCCCCTTGGATAGAACCCTACTAGTTTTAAACCATACCTATAATGGAGTCTCATTTACACCTATCAAAATGCTGATAAAAGCCCACTTTTGATTTACCTTTTGGGGGATCAAATGAATTCATTTAAAAATCATTTTTTGTAAATATGCAGTCCTTATTATAAGCTTCTCAAAAAGTATAATTTTAAATATATTTAATTTGATTATTATTTTTATTTTTTATTTTTTGTGAATGTAGATTTTTCACCTAAAATCAAGATATTTGTTCTACACATGTGGATAAATAGTATATTAGCAAAAAAAAATCTGAAAAATATGTTTTGGCTAGGTATTGATGCCCTTGATCCAATAAATAAAAAAAATTGAATTTCGATACATACAAAAAAAGTTATGTTGTTTACAGTCTGCCTATGTCTAAATTATAATTAGTTTGACTTCAAAACTTGATTAAGAAAAAATATTCAATAAAACAATATGAAACCAAATGAACATGCTAGATATCATAGTTACAAAGCTAAATTAAAAAAAATATAGAATTTTATCCTTTATAGAAAAAAATTATGTTGTTTACGGTGAGCATCACTCTTTAAAAATGGTGTTTACTGACAAAAACTAGTTTTTGAAGGAGATGGAAAAATAATTGCAATCTGATTCTTTTTTTTTTAAATATATTTAGAATCTACAAAAAAATGTCATAAATCACTAGTTTGCATCATATTCAAATTCCTCATGGTTTAGTAGCTATCGGTGCCTAAAAGTGAAGGTTTAGTTAAAAAAATTTAGTTCAATGTCTAGTTTGGCCAAAAATTGTAAACTAGTATTGTGGGATCACCCATGTGGAGTACGTGTATATAAACACATGCATATCAAAGGGATCTAATGACATGTATATGTATATGTATGGATGTACCACAAGTAAATGTATATCAATACAATGGTAATTGTGAATGGTTATATGTGAATCGAATGTGTACATATTTATGTATAGTATATACATATATATATATATATATGTATGTATGTATATGTATCGATACACACATACGATGGAAAATGGAAATGCCCATATGGATGTATCGATATATGTATACATATGTATACATGTACATAAAGGCATACACTTATACACACACACACACATATATATACGTATATGATCGATATATTGTGATTGGTATGTGGATATTCTTGTGATTATACTTATTTAAATATTGAATGTATACTTACGCGATGTCTTATGATATATATACAAATATATGCTAATATATATATATATATATATGTATGTATGTTTATGTAATATTATATATATAGATTAATATATTATCTAAGACTTAAAATCGACTATCATTGATAATGATAGAGGTTGATTATTAGAGGCTGATTGTAAGTTACTTGTGATTGTATTATGCAAGGCAAAGTTTTACTCTTGCTGCCACACATAGTGGAGCACATATACTATAATATTGCTCACTACAATTAGTCGATACTTGGTGAAGACTAAGTCGATGCATATTATGAGTATCTTCTTTGAATTAGCAAGCTTTAAACACCATGCCATTAAGCTTTAACCAACAGTCTATAGAGGCGCGTAGATAGATCAATGACTTTGTCAAATGGATTTATTATATGAATCGACTCAGCCATGCCTTAGTCGATATAAACTTGGTGGCACATGTTTGATATTGACTATTTCTGATATGAAGGAAACCGCACCATCTCTGCAAGTAAATAATGATGCTTGGTGCTACCTTTGAGTCCTTATATCTATAGATGTCCATTATGAAAAGAAAACCAAATTCTATCATGTGGAGATGTGAATTAGTCTCTAATTACGTTGATCAATAGGGCCGATCTGTAGCTATTTTAGCTAATTATGAGCTTACATGTTCACCACCTTTTAGTTCTGACATATGTGTTGCTGTGCATGCTTGTTGTTGTCAAAAACCATGCCTAAACTATAGGCTGGGTAGTCACTAAATCATTGTATAAATAGTGGATCTTGACCACTTGTTTGCGTACACATTCTTGCAAAGCATTTTTACTCTGCACTATTTTTAGCTTACTCCATTTTATTTGAGAGAGAGAGAGAGTTCTATTATTTTGAGTGAGTGTAGTATTTGAGAGAAGAAATCTATCAACTTGAGTGTTAGAGGTTTATTGTGCCGACTCTTGAGAAGTTGTAACCAATCTAGTTGTTGTTTGGAGAAGCTACGTTGTTGTCAATTGATTGGATAAGCGATAATAGGCATGGGGATATTCTTCTTTGTTATTTTATTTATAAAATATTGCTCTTCATGAATGCTTCAAATTGTCTTTTATGAGCACTTGCATTTAGGCATACTAGAATGGCTTTGAAAAGGAAGTAGAAGCTATTATGTTGTTTGTATTATGTTGTTTTTATGATGTGCTTGTATGCACTCCATAATAGGAGGTTTGTGTTTATCATAGGTATTACATTCTAGATATGATTAAACATGAGTGGCATATGAGTTAATCTTAGCTAGTTTATTGATTTAACTAGTATAAATTGTGTTTAATCCTACAATTGTTTATCCAGTATGGGAGGGAGCTTGTGTATTTACTTTGTTAAAGTAGATTTACTCCAACTATGTAGAAATGGTGATAGGTTATCTTTGGGGTGATAGATTATCCATTGAAGGAAATACCTATGCGTAGTTTAAGATAGCCTTAAGTCAAATCAGCCCTGAGTAGTGTATGTGATAGATGACCTTCATTCGGATTACCGTTTGAGAACACTTTGGCCAAAGTAGTGTGAATGCCTAGCTCCACCATCAATTCATTGTGATCCAATGTTACATGCTAGTTCTAGATTGTCGGATTACAAGTTCTAGTTATGTAGGACACAACACTATGCTTAGTTGGTTGTCGTTATTCAGTTACTCTACCAATATCTTCATCGAAGGGAAGGGCCATATATTGAATGATAGATGTGTGGGGGACCGCATTAAGAGTCTGTAGTTGGCGGAAAAGCGCTTGAGTGATGCTTCTCCTCCACAAAAGGCAATAGAAGAACCAAGATTTGAATGGAAGGATTTTGGACCGTCTTACAACTATTTTTTCCAAAGCTCATTGAGCTATGTATGCAAATGTATGCATTCTTGTATGATTGTAACTTGCAAAATTATAGTAGCGAAATGGAATCCTTGTTGTATTATGTTATGGTATCTTTGTTCATTCTCAATTAAGAAAATATTTTTTTTTTATTGCAATGGCTTGTTACATAGTATATTTACTCGCAAAGTGAAAACTTAGGAAAATTTACTTCATTGAAGGGTTAGCATGTTACAAAATAATTATTGAAATCAATAAGTTATGTTCACCATTTTTATGAATGAAGGTTACCATCATTGATCTTTATGTTGGAAACAAACCATAATTTTAAAACATGGATACATTTGCATAGTACTAAGAACAAACTGAACACGGTCAATTTATTATAATTTCTTCTTCATAATAGACAATTCACCATTCAAAATACTCTCAAGGCATTAAACCCGTACTGATTTGCATACAAGATAACTCACTGACCTGAATATGAACATAATAATATGTAGTCTTAGTAAACATGTAACTTCATTAAAGGAATAATAAAAACATACAATCTCATTACAACTGAGACTCTTCACTGACCACTTTATATTGTATTATATGCTCAAACTCAATCTTTTAATCATAAAAATAAATGTGTATAACAATTTCAAATAAGATTAGTATTTTGCAATAAATTTTACTTCTAATTTTCTTTTTATAAAGTATGTACTACTTTTATTTATTACAAATGGATCTCTGACAACTTTGTTTATGGTTACATGTGTTAACAACAATGTAAATATGCTTGTTAATAACTTACATCTTATACACCATGATACATTTGCTCAGTAGTTTATAGCTGCTCAAAATATATATGATTATGGGTTATGAACCTTTACTTGACTGACTGTATTAATATAGTCATCCATTGGAGGATATATTTTTGTATTGAGATTAAACTCATAGTTGGATCACAATATTGACCCTATATTTACAAAAAGTAAAGATACACATAATTTATTAGGTTCAATTAATATCATTTTAATACATATTTACAAATAAAAAACACATTTATGTGGTATGATTAACATCAACCCTTTTTCACATTTTTCTCACATCAATAGCAATCTGTATATAGGTAAATTAATTTGACCTTCTAGTCCTGTTTATGCATGATATTATCACAATGTTTATATGATAATATTCATGCAAAACATAACAATATGATACTACATAAACCTAAGTTTATACTTTTGACTTTGCTTCCTCAATGTAGCTAAGAAGATGTTGACAATCATCATTACATTGCTATAAAATGTAACCATAATTGTATGATTTTAAGCATTTCCATAGCTAGGGTTATACATCATCTTTATATACATATGGATGTATGTATATACATATGTACCAAAAATTACATGCAACTAACAAAATAAGAAAGTCCAAATTGACTTCAAGCAACAAGAAGTGAAATATAAATTCTCTTTTAATGGCTTGCATCCTTGAAGAAATTAATGTTTATTTTCCCTATTAAGTCACATACCAATTTTCAAATATGCATAAAGCTCTTTAAAAATATTTCCATGAATTTCTTCATAGAGAAAAGATAACCAATTAACCTGCTAGTTTCCCCTGTGTTCCATTTCCCTCCTTTTCTCTTTCCTCTCTAGTTTTCCCTTTTCTTACAAGTGAAGTTAACCAAAACAAATAACATCCCCCTCTCTTCCTTTATAATTTCCTTTTGAAATTAGTTTCACCCTTCTCTCCTAATTTTTCTCTTTCTACACCACCTCTTCACATGCGAACCCCCCTCTTTTCTTCCACTCCTCTGTAGTTATGTCCATTTCTAATCCATTTTCTTCACATTTACACCAATTGAGTGGTAAGTGTAGTGGTGGAAGCCTCCAAGGAAGCTCATTTAGTTTCAATAAATTCACATTGAATTCCCCTTCTTTCACTTATGTGGAGTTTTTTTAATTTTATTTCCAATTTAAAATAAACATAATTTAACAAAACCTATTTTAATTTAAACAAAAATATAAATAATTTCTCTTATAGAACAAATTCCACTTTTAATAGCCATGAGGTAATACAAACACAAGGTTGATGCCATCGATGCCAAGGGATATGATAAGAGCAACACTATACTAACTCGATAAACCATAAGGAAATCAAAATAAAATGATGTCCAATACACCATACATAGACAAAAAATTTGACTTTTGACAATTAGGACACTAATTCCACTATAACCAAATTTGCATACATTAAACAAAGGAAGATAAAATTCTTACATGCAATACTAGTGGGGTGTGTGTGATTTAACTTTTCTAAGTGGACATGATACAATATGCTGACCACCTCAATTTGTAGCCCTCTCCCTAACAATGCTCTCACTCCTTAACTAGGAGGGGGGAACTAAATGATTCTCCAACCACCCCATTCATTTACAAAGTAGTTAGTCAATCACAATGATAATAAAATTTGTATTTAATTTATCATAATTCAAAATGATAATCAATCCATCATAATTAACGTCATGTTAGGATCATCTTAATTTCATTCATCATTTAAAAAAGATATTTATATTCCACTTACACATGGATACATATCAAAATATAATCATATCATGAAAACTATATCTATTCCAAATTTTTATTAGAAAACCATAATTTTAATTGCATCATCTAATATCGAAAAATAAGATTAAAATATAACATAATTTAATTGCTAAAAAATGAGGTGGAATAATCAATAAACAAGGAGACACAAGATAAGGAAGAGGGACCATTGTGAACTATATGGGGGTAATGGCCTGATGTGAAGGTGAATAAGGTGTATCATGTTTAGGCATCTCATCAATGATAGAAGAATTGCAATATTCATAAAATTCATGTGACTAGGAAAATCAACATAGATAATTAATCCAAAAACAAAAAATATATCACAAGGCATGGGAAAAGGTGTATCATCATATGTAGATGAAGCTAAGACATGCACATTTCTACATCATAAGTGTCCATAGGTTCAATATGATATATCATCATGTATAAAATAAGGTAATGCATTCAAAGCACATGAATCAACGAAGATAGGGATATTGTGACATATAAAGGACTAATCATCAAAAAGTGTAACATTGTCATAAATAGGTGAAGGAAAAAATAAAAATGAATAGGTGAAAGAGTTAAAGCCATGTTATCCATGTCCATCCTACAAGGTATATCACAAGGTATGTTTACACTAGGCATGTACTATCACTATTATTCTCTACACGATCACCATTAGGATCATAGATAAACAAGTGTATCTAGTAGGGATTGATAAGCACTAATCATCTTTATAAAGGAAGGAAAACATAAGACATGATATAACACCTCAATAGAATATATATCCCCATCTTGATATAATGTGTCATAAGAATATTAAGGATAAATGTGTTACATGATATGAAAGATAAGAACATGTAAAAATATGAAATAAATGTATAATTCAACCAAATAAAAAACCCTAAAAGATGTCATGATACAGTATCCTAAGGTGGGAAGGCAGGGTAAAAGATGTGTATCAAACCCCAATAAAAACATATGAACACATGCAAATAATACCCTATAAAGTTAGAAATAGATGATAATCAAAGCTATATTGGATTCAAAATACCTTAAAACCAATAAAGGTAAAACCCTAAGGTCAAACCCTAGGGGGTTTGAATTTAGATGAGTTCACCAAATATAAAAAAGAAAATAATTTTCCTTAAACCTAATCTAGACTAATCAAATAATATGCAACTACATAAACATAAATTAAATTAAATAATTGGGTATAAATTGAGGTCATTTTTTAGAGTAAATGCTTAGCTTAATGACCAAAGTTTAATGTTAGTGGTGAAATCTAAATGGATTAGGATCAAAAGGGAACTGTGACAATTTATTATTCACCTTGGGAAAGGAAATTACTATTTGCACTATGAAGGATCAAGTTTATATGTCTAGCTTGTATCCACACTAACAAAAGTTTCTTATAACTACATAAATGATATAATAATTTGCACAACTTTTCCTTCTATTTCACTTGATTCACCCTTGCTTTAATTATCTTTTCGATATTTGAATACTAGTAGTATTTAAAAGTACAATGAAAGGATTACCATTGTGTCATAGGGGGACATGTTCTCCCATGTCAACTGCAATGAAACTTAGGTAAAAGGTTGACAAAAATACTCCACATATGCATATGCTCCTATAATGAATATGCAAATCTAGATTCATTTTATAACACCAGTTGAAGTGTTCCTTATCTAGATGCAAATTATATTTGGAAAATGCTCGTGTGATCAAATGGATGCAATTGGATGTGTTTAAATATAATTACATAGAAATAAATTGCATAGATATATGTTTGGTCAGCTCTAGGTGGAAAAGAAATAGGTAGAAGTTAACTAAAATTTGAATTTGAATTTTAAACTTTTAGAGGTCAAATTTATGGACATAGGGTTGATTCCACTTGCATAGATTTGACTCCTTAAATTATGTGAGCAACCTAGTTTAGATCTCACCATTTTTCTTTAAATAAATTTAAGAATTTATAATTTTGAGTTCTAATTTAAAAGTTATGATCAAAATAGTGGACAACCATCTTTCGACCACCAAGACAAAATTATGAGATAATCAAGATAAACATAAGATGTTTGAAGATAAATACATAAATAGACATAATAAATGAAGAATACATGTGAAAACATATATAAATAAAAGAACAACATAAAAAATAATTCAATATTACTTAAAATTATATCATATATATATATATAAAACAAATATAAAATTAAATAAAAAATATTATCCCTATACAAATTTTCCCCATTACAATATCACTTTACACTTGTTATTGACAAAAATACCCTCTAATCGAAGTCGAAGTGGTCCTGGCTAGTGCGTTTTCACCATTTCACTAATGCCTAGGGGAGTATCACTATGTCACCATCTCGTGAAGCACCACAAAAGTTTTTTATTAATTTATTAATATGCAAAGCATGCCTTGATGTTATCAACAAAGATGTGGGGTCAAAGGCTTCCTCTTGATTTTACATCAGAGTCACTTCCAAGCACAATATCCGCTTCTTGCCCAAATGAAATGATGCCACTTGGCGTCTTGACAGCTGGCTTGCTCTTTTCTCAAGCATTGAAAACAATATTCCGGGTCCCCATCTTATTTAACGACCAACTCCACTGCATTTTGTACTGAGCTTGCATGATGTTTACCTTTGATGGCCTACATTGGCGATTTGGCACGTTCAGTATTTCCATTGCCAATTACCCTTAAAAGCCTACATTGGCATTTATAGATTATCCTATGCCAACTACCTAAGGCATTAGGGCATTACCCATTTTACAAAAACACCAAAACCATTGGACTCTTGCTTCAAGGGTTATTGCGTTGTCCGATGATTTGATGGATTCTCATTCAGCCCAGTGTCAAAAGAATCTCTTTTCTTCATACTCGGCTTGCTTTCCACATACCCATTGGCCGGCCCATATGCCTATGCATTCTAAGTGGGGCTGTTGAATGCTTATTAAGTAGGCCACGATTATAGTTGAAAGTGCCATATTGCTTACCATATAATTCTGAACACCATCATTCACTCATCCTGCAGATTGCATTGGGGCTTGGAAGTCGGTGATACATACACATAAAACATTGTTGTTGGCGGAGGCTTATCAGCATAGGTAGGCATTGAAGATGACAACGGCAGCAAACATAGGTATGATGGACAGCGCCTATTTTGTAGGCAGGAATGAGATTCTGACATGGATTAACTCGACTCTGCAACTCAATCTCAGTAAAGTGGAGGAGGTAAGTTTTTTACTAACAATATTATTTTGGCATCCCCTTTCTTTACTTTAAGGTCACCTATTGAGGATGGAACATAGAAGTAGGTGGCAGCTGCTTTGTTTTTCCTGTGAGAATTGGATTCGACGCCTGCCTATTTTGAATTATTCTTGGGGCATTTAATGGGAGGCAGATCTAATCTGAATCTTCGTTTTGTTTGCAAAAGTTTTACTTGTTTGTTTGCCTCCGTTGCTTCCCAAGTTCTGAATTGTTGTTCGATTAGAATTCATTCGAATAACGCCAGTCAAATATGTCTTCTGAACCATTGAATGCCCAAAGAAACCCAATGAAGGGGTGTTGTTAATGACATTGGCCCTTTGGTAATCAGTGATAGACTCCAATGGCTCAAGTTTTACTTATTTGTTTGCCTTCCGTTGCCTCCCAATTTGAACCTTTATTAGATCAGAATCACCCTCATATGATGTCCGTCAAATATGCCCGCTGATGGAAGAAGGATCCTAATTGTTACATTAAAGATCTTGATAATTGTAGAAATAGAATCATATTCAAATACTTTGTAATGGATAAAAAAGGAATTGAAATATTTCATCAGCCCAAGTAAAGACATGTTACAACGAATGAAGAAGCTAAAAGATTAGATAAGAAGCAATGTAGAAGAAAGTATAAGCTGAAGCTAATAGAATAATGATACCCATTTTTATATCAAAGACCTTGCCAATCACCACAATACATTGTCCAAGCAATTTGGTGAGGAGTGTATTTAATGTTATTGCCCCTTGAATAATCAGTTGGTTTGTACTTCGTAGATTAAGAATGTAGGGCTATCCCCTGATATCGGCACGATCTCAATTTCCCTGATATTAGAGTCACAGAATGATTTCTCTGTTAATTTGATGGGAAAAAATTATTATTTGAAGCCAGGTAGGGCTGGAGACTTTCAGGTTCTCATGGGAGCGAAGATATCTGCTCATCCTCAAGTCTTATGGTCATTTGGTGGAATATGGTAATTCTGGTAGATACATTTCTAGTAAAAGTAAAAAGTTACTGCCTACTGGGTTATCAAAGCTAGAAGAACAAGAGTATGGCATCAACCTAGCCAGGATGCCCAAGCCATGTGAGAAAAGAAAAAAATAAAATACTAATATGGATATTAAGTAACATACTATATCTCTGACAATTACAACAATTCCAAGCACTGGGCCATGATCTATAGTGGCAGGATGAGGTGCTTATTGCGATAAATGACAATAACTCAGGTTCTAGAACTGGTGAGCATATCCCATGTAAAATGGTCTCCGTGATAATGCAGCTTGGTGTATGCTTGGCTTTAAATAGATCCTTGATTCAAGGACCACTTACTAGCAATCAGAATTCACTACACAAGAAATTCTTAATTATTGCTTGATGGTCAAGAAATATATCACATTGTCAAGATATTCACTGCAATTGTTCAATGATGGTCAATCTACTGCCATTTTGATTCATTTTACTCATGCAGTGATTGGGAAAGAAGGGTAACAGAATCCAAGGGGTTGAGCTTAACTGGATAAATCATTGAGTTCTCATTGTGGGACCCATGTTCAAATTTTAAAGGGACATTTAATATGGAATTCTAAGAATTCTAAGTTATGACTCTGGTCTTCCATAAGTGGCTTCTAGTGTGGAGGTGGTTTCTAAATCAGTGGGTTTCTAAGTTGCGACTCTTAGTCTTCCATAGGTGGTTTCTAATGTGGTTGGTCAAAAGGATTTGACATTAGTCTCATGGTTGTGCTTGCAAGAACTTGTATTGGTCTCATGTTGATGCCTGTATGAGCAGGATATTTGTAAACGATTAGTAATATAAAAAAATAAGAGTAACAGCAATACCCATCTATGATCTCAATATTTTTGTAGGGATTTAATTTCTTTGTGCTTGTATGTTGCATGAGTTTTTGACCAATGAAAAACATCAATAACTAAAAATATGAAATAACAAATTATGGACTTGATTTGGGAGACCGGTTATTGATTGTAAGATGAACTTCAGTTTGCATGATTTTCAAGGTCTATAGTCGTTGAAATCTATTACTGATTTTATGCAGGCAGCTTCTGGAGCAGTTCACTGCCAAATGATGGATATGATACATCCTGGAGTTGTTCCAATACACAAGGTTTGCTTCTCTTACTCTGGTGCTTTGGAGACTATCCAAATTAGAACGATATTTGGAAGCTGTTGTTAAAAGTCTTTCATTGCATTTTAGAATTCCTTGTGTTCTTGCATTGACCAGGTAAATTTTGAAGCAAAGACAGAATATGACATGATCCAGAACTACAAATTACTGCAAGAAATATTTTCAAAGTTAAAAATAGACAAGGTATGTGTAGCATTTAGTTTCTTATTTGTAACTTAGAGACTCATTTTGTGGGCACAAAAGGAAGATAAATATCTTAAATTGTCATTTTGTCCAAAAAATTAGACTCTTAGGAACTGAGAATTCAAAATACGTATGCAATGATAGTGGACATAATCATTTAAGAAGATCTGATAATAATCGAGGAGATATAGTTTTGATTCTTGAAGCAGAATCTGTTTCACGTTCTAGTTTATTGTTTTAGGTGAGAATGCAGAGTAAAGAGAAAGCAATGACATTATAGAAATTCCAAGAATTTTCTGTTTGCTTACTTTTCAGGTTATTGGCATTAGGTTTGAATGCAGAATAAACAGCAAGCAATGTCATAAAAGAAATCCCAAGAATTTCTTACTTGCTTACTTTTTAGGTTATTGGCATTTCGGTTTAAAGATTAATCTTTTTCATCTGAGAAAAAAATAAAGAGATATATAAATCTTTTTCATCCGAGGAAAAAAGGTCAAAGATACATTAATTTTTTTTCTCTGAATAAAAAAATAAAATAAAAGAGATATTTGGTTCTTGTGCATCTTTTTTTTGTTTCAATTTTCTTTTCTACACATGAATGCCAGGTTTCTTATTCCCTTCTCATATCTTACCATTTATGAACATTTTCTAAAAATACTCTGTTTTTTGGGTTTGAATTAAAAGGGTAAGCATAGACTGTCGTATGTGTGGACTGTGATAGTATTCTACGGTTCATCAAATGTCAGTTGTCATCTAATGATATTTCATCTTCTACATTGATTTCATTCTGTATTGGGCCATTTTTTTTGTATGCCAAGCTCTTCAAAATGAGTGAATATCTTTTGAATGTAGGGAATTCAGAGACAAACTCATCTTTTTGCATTTGTCCAGCATTCAGAAATGCATCTGCTTCATGGCTTTTTAATCATTTTTTTTCTCTGTAATTGAGTAGACCACTATTTTGGTAATTGCATTCTTTTGTTGGTACTGGAGAATCTGAAGAAGCTCATAAAAGTGATATAAATGTTTTGTCAACCTTCTTACGCTAGAGAGAATCTTCACTGGAAATGGTACAGTTTTGGATATTAAAGGATGGCAGAAACAATGTCATGTATACAGTGTGAGTAAACAATTCAAAAAAGGTGACAAAAGACAACCGATTTAACATTTGACCCTTGGAAAATCAATGTTGGAGAGACTGACTGTTAAACCTCTAAATGTTCTATGAACTAAAGATATGAACTGCAGGAAAATAGACAAAAGCATATAGATTTGAAATACGGCTTATAGCATAATCAATTGAGTTTTTGGTCAAAACAGACCTGGGAACCATTATTAAAACCTGATAAATCATAATCCGGAAATGAAATACAGCTATCATCCAAGAGGCTGAGTCAAGCTTCATCCTCCTCCTGCTGGAGATTGTTCACATCAACATTCAATATCTTTTTGACTTGGCTCTTTCCAAATTCCACCCTTTCTGGTGTCAATATAGTGAGGGACAAGAGAGATTCCAAGGGCAACAGCAATCTGATATTGTTTGCTTTCCAAAACGTGATTTTTCTTGATAATATTTTCAAGAAAGAAATTGTTGGTATCATGGTGAATATCTTCATTTGAAAAATGTACTGTATTTCCTTTGAAATGTAGTATTTACCTCTTTCAAAGACTATGCTTTCCATAAACATATTATTAATTATACCTTTTTTGTACCCAAGATATGTTAGAAACTTAGAACAGAAGACAACTCTAAAATTAAGGGGTTCTCAAGTTATGGAGTGTATAGCAACACACCAAATACAAGCAAAAACCAAGAAGGATTCACACACATTTAAATGACAAAGGGAGATAACATAAATGCTCTTCCATTAACACCACTGAGACATATACATGATGTCATACAAAGTAAGTAAGATTGAGAAATCCTGTACTGAAAAGAACGGTGCAGCTTCCTGCAAGTGCTAGAATTACTAAGTTAGCTGTTTGACTAACTGACTGCCTTTTGTTTAGTAACATCAGAGTTGACCGAAAAAGAGATTTCCTTTTGTTAATGGTTTTGAATATCAACTCCTGACATGTGGGTTTGTATGCTGGGGGCTGCATTGTAGTTCAGATTTTATATGGCTCTAGACAATAATTGAGATTCCAGTGCACAATTGTGCAGGTTGGGACTGCATGGAAGGTGGATGTGCAGAAGTTGTTGTGTTGCTGGTGCACAGGGCACTAATGTGTGGATTATGCATGATGAGTCTGCACATGATTTCTTTTGGCACAAGTGTTGTGATCTCTTGTGATTTTGTACCTGGATCATTTGCCTCATCTTGAGAAGCAAGGTCATCATTTCTTCACTCCATAGTCGAAGGAATTCTTTTTGGAGCTATTGCAGAGTTGGTAGTCTAAGTTTGGAGTGTGCCTGGCATTGTGACATCAATGCTTTCATCCTTTGCAATGGGTGCTGGGCACTCTAGATTCAAGTCTAATGGATTTATGGACTCTGGCAGACCACGTAGAGGTGTGGTATATGTCTTTATTAGCTTGATGTTAAATAATGAATGCATACCCAAATAAGGTAGACTAGAATGCATTTTCATCAGTTGATTGTACTTTGTAGAATGGTGTAAGGACCATATTGTGGTTTGATATTTCAATGATTGCCTTTGAAGTGCTCCTTTTGCAATCAAAACCAAACATTGTTGCTAATATGGGAATGATGTGGGCCTCCATGTCTATCATGGTGCTCCTTGTACTTATGTTGTTGGATTACAATAGGTAATGCAAAATAGCACCCTTGGTTGGATCCCAGAACCTGTGTTGGATCTATGAATGCATTGTATGAAATTATGAATTGTTCTTCCTTGTCTTCTTCATTGGCATGGACAAGTAACTCAAAAATTGTTGGTGTGCAATAGGCAATGTCAAATAGCACCCTTGGTTGGATCCCAAAACATGTGTGCCGTGCACTCTTTGTGGTAGAATTGTGGAATGATTACCATAGACATGCTGAATATAAGGTAGGTTCTTGTTCCATGTGCCTATGGTTGCATTGTTGCACATGCACAAGAGATGTGCAAGTGTGTAGTTAAAAACTCTTGTTTGGGAGTCATCACATAGGTGGAATTGGTTGAGCAGTCCAATTGTGTTTTTAACCCATCCCATTGGGATGTCCAAAATGGCTAATGAAATTGGAAACATGATTAGACAAAATGGATGCTAGAAGCCCATGGTGAATCCATAGGGTGAAGATCTTGGCAGTTTCAACTATGCCAATAATCTTCTTGCAAGCAACTATTACATGACAACAAAAACATAGCCATTTTAATTTTTTGTCATGGAAAGACCCATTAGGTAATTGATGCTAATTGATTTTTAAGGGTTTGCTGAAAAAAGAACATTTTCAAACTTGGCTATATTTTAAGGAATGCAAAGATCTAACATGTTTCTAAAGGGCTCAACACAAGTTTGGATTGTATAAATGTTGCTGCATTGTTGTATAATCTTCCTCATGCCAAAGAGTCATGCTGATTTGGAGTAGTGCATGTCCTACATTAGTTATGTGGGGTGTGTCTACTGATATTCATTGGCATCCATTTTGATAGAGTAGCTTGTTAGATAGGTAGCAATTAGGAACATGTTGATCCTTCAAAACATTTTCTGTAGATATGCACAAAATATGGGTCAGTTAAACTCAATAAAAATCCAATTGTCATAGTAATGAACTGAGTTTCTAGCATTATAGGAAATGTTGATTGATGGTTGACTATGACAATCAGTTGCTTTGTTATGCTTCCCTTGATGTGTTTGATCACTAGTTGGAACTATTCTAAGCAAGTCATCAGTTTCATATGCTTTACTCTCTTTAGAGTGTGCTTTGCATTTTGTGTCAGGGTGCTGAGACTCGAACTTGATATAGCATTGGCAATCCATTTTTTCCTTGGACTAAAATTCTGTGCTGAAACTCGATGCAAACTTGGCAAATTGAAAAAAACATTGAAAATAGAAAATTTTAAGGGGAACACTAATTATCAAGCATCTTATTTTACAAAAACTTCAAATACACACATAAACTAACCATCTATTTCTACCATACACATGTTTAGACAACAAGATAAGTAAAAAATGCCATAAACTTCATACTTGAACTCCAATACAAAAGAAAATTTGTGTTGATATACTTGAAATTGTTTTTTGTTGACAAAGTTGAAAACTTCAAACTGTGGATTTAGAAATCCATGTACTTGGCACTAGCAAAAAGATTCTTAGAAAATTCAAATGAGGTTGAGAGGAGTGACTCCTCCCAACATTAGCTCCATGTTGCTAGACCAAGAAGCAAGAACAACTATTCTATCTATAGAAGAGGTAGCATCATTCTCTTGGACAACTTTTTTGTCTATAGCTACACGGGCTCGAACCTCATCTCCCATTTCTACAAGCTTTGCCTCACTATCAACTTGATCGACACATGCATGTCCTCTAAAATAGGGCCATTCTTGATGATCCACTCAAACATGGGATCAAACTCCAACTCCATGAGGGCTAATTATTCTTTTGTGATCAAAATTCTCTTGTGGTGGGGGTGTAAGTTGTAATGCACAATTACAAAGTCATTCAACCTTTGCATTGACAACTCGTTGCACGTTTAGGAGTGTATATGCTCAAACATTCTCCAATTGTGTTCACAACCTGAAGCACTATATGGTTGGCTCAAAACTTGGATGATGATTCTTTGAAGATTAGGCACCTTAGTGCCAAAACTGTCCTACCATTTAGTTGAAAGGATAAAATTAAAATAATTAATATTTACAAATGCTATAAATTGAAATTTTAATAACAAAGAAGGGAAATCATTAAATTTTAAATCAATGCTTTAGATTTCAATGAATGAAAATTTTAGTTGGTGTACTAGTTCTTGCTATCTTGCATGTCTTGAGAAAAGAGATCTCCTAGAGCTTGTGTCTAGAACTCAATCTTGGATATGATCTTCGCCATTGTTTATCAACTTGGTTCCATAGCCTCTATGATGGTGTAGAGGCCTTCCATAATCTCCTCATCAACCTTGAAGCTATCAAGAAATTGGAAGGCTGGGTTGAGGAAGTATGCACAAGCATGAAGTGGCCTATGAAGTTGTCTTATTCAGTGCTGGTCAATAATATCCCAAGTTGGCCTCGACGCCACCATAATATTGTCTAATATTTTCTTTTGCTTGTTTCGTTCTCTCATAGATGTGCCTCATTGATGGATTTTCTCCATCAACACTATGAAGGAGAGAAACCAATGGTTTACTCACCTATAAAAAGTCAAAATTCAAATAGTTAAAAAAGTAATTATTATGTTGCAAATGAGGAAAAAATAAATTTATAAACATTAGAAAGTAGAAGAAGCAAACAAAAAAAATTAAAAACATTAAAAACTTACATCCACAATCTCATAAAATGGGCGTCATTAAATACCCAATCCACCACATTGATCCCCATAATTGTGTTTGCATAGGAAGACTTGCTCCACTTGTCACTAACAAACATTTGCTTCAAAGAAGCTTTTGCTTATAGCAAAGATTGGAAGCTGATGAACAAGGTTGCAAATTGAGTGACACTAGGTCAGATCAATTCCCTATTTTCTGTAAACTACATATGCATGGTTATAAATGTATTTGCAAATATTTCATCTTGGCTCCCCAATTGGCTTAACCCTATCTTGTTTGCCAATGGCCTCCAGCATTAGATCAATGCAATGTGCCAAGCAAGGAGTCTAAGAAATGGCAGGGTGTCTATCAATTAGTAGTCTATTTGCACCAACATAATTTGCTGCATTATTGATAACTATCACTACATTTTCGACCCTCACCTCCACCATTACTTATTTCAAAACACCACACAAATAATCTACATTCTTTATCTTCCTTGAAGCATTGATTGACTACAAGAAGATTGTGCCCCTAGAAGAAGAAACTAGAAAGTTGTGCTCTATTTTTTGTATCAGTTCATCCATTAGACATGGTAGCACAACCCTTCTTCACCCAAATAGCCTCCTCCTCCTCGATGATAGACTATACATCATCTACCTTTTGTGTCAAAATTGGGCCCCAAAGATCATCAATAGAAGGGGCTTTGGATCCTTAACCAGCTATGACAATTGCATCAAACATTGCTTGCCGATAAGGTGTAATATGCACCCTAGTTTTTTTTGTGTTTGTTTTCTGATTTGTTTGTCTTGGATTATGATTTGCAAAGTAAATACAATAGACAAATAACAATAACACAGCCAATGCAAACTATTACAATATAAATACCTGAAATAGCTCTTTTGAAATGACCATGATTTGAAACTACTCCAGATATTATTAGTCATAATATTTTGTTGCAATAGAGGTTTAAACAACATATTAATGACCATAAATCACTCAAAATGAGTTTGGTGACATACCCATAAGCTGCTGTTACAAAACTGGAAATTTTTGGACTTAGACCAGCAACCTGGAAGTGTGATAAATCACCGATATCTCCCCAACGCCTTGCTGGTTCACTCTTCTAATAATTGCTGAGTGTTTCTCAACTCTAGGCGCCTCCAAAACACCCCAAAATCTGCTCCCAAACTAGGTGCTTGGCCTCAAAACCCTCATGCCCCCCCTAGGAGGTTGTACGGCCTGTCATGGAGGAGTACAGCCAGCAAAAGGAAATGATTTGGAACTGAAAATGGTGCCTCAAAATTGCTGTTTGTCCCTCTTCAATCTGCTCATAAATTGCTGATGTGAAACCCCTTGAAAATTTGATAAATTCTGAAACAAAGGAGCTCCGAATAACTCCCAATGATGTTGCCTGTAAACCAATCCACCAGGACTGATCTCTCACAATCGAAGTGGATGATCCTTGCAAGGGTTTTCATCCATACAAAGCTGCTAGTAAAAAACCTGCCAGTTCTCCTCAAGAAAAAATCCAAGCATACTCTCAAATGAACTCAGAAAATGCTTTTTGTATCATCCCCTAAAACTCCACGCCCCATCTTGGAGAAATAAAACACTTCATTTAATTTTTAAAATTCTCCTTATGTCTCCCATTTGGGCATCCCATTTAATGAAGCAAAATATTTTACCTCTTTAAAACTTTCCTAATGTCTCCCAAAAAGTCACCTTTTTAAAATATTAAAATAACGTAAAATTAAATTACTTAATTTAACTTTATAATATTAACATTATTTTAAATTAAATAGAGGCCATAAAAATTCACCAAATCAACATTAGATATCGCAACTGAGTATCCCAAGGAAAGATCAACATGAAAATACAAGGTTGGTACCCAGGAGGTGACTTACAAAAAATAGTATCAGACCAAACGCCCGAAAATGCTTTGGAAAGTGCCAGAAAGATACTTCTAAAATCTCGAGCATGTCACCAAGAGGTGGGGAGTCCCCTAACCAACCATATTAGCCTATGGTAACCTGAGAAATAGGCTAATCTTGATGATCACTAGCATAGCTTAGGAAGGGGACATTACATAAGGGGATCTAAAGCACCAAAAAATAATTCAGAACTTGAAAACAAATTGAAAAATATAAATCCTCAATAAAATTATGAAAGTAATAATTAAAAAGTCATAATAAAATTGAGGCATTAAAAAAAATGTTACCTTGCTGCATTGAAGGGAATGTCACAAAAAAAATAAAAAAAATCTGTTGCTTTCCTTGTGATATGTGGTTGTCTTTGTTCCAACTCATGCTTTCCAATGTTGGTTGAGAACTAGGAGTAGTTTGTGGAACAACCCAACCCCAAATTGTGAACTCTAGGCCTAATGCTTGAAGAACTCGATCCATCTCTACTTCTAGACATTGAAGTAGTGGAAGTTGCACTTGCACCTATCTGTTGATTTTGTCTTAATCTTTGTCCCTTCTTTTCTAAGAAGGTCTCCATTTGCATTGTCATCTGTCTCACAACCCTAGGTTGAACATTTGGGCATAAGGAAACATCACTTCTAGCTTTGTGGGCTAGGTGATATATGAGACAATTAATGCCCCCTAGAAACCGCACACCACAATATTTGCAAAACACTTGCCCCTTTTTTGTTCCCAGCATACCATGCTCCCAAGCAAAGTCTTTCCTTTGTGGTTCAGACATATTAAGAATTGAAAACCATACACCATGGAGAGAAAAGAAGTGCAAACAACAAAGCTACAAAATATGCAACAATTTTTTTTTAAAATAGACAAGAAAGATAAAAACAAGATGCAAGAAAAAAAATTAAAACAACATAACCCAAGGTTATAAATTTTCTTTTTTTCTTTTCTTTTATTAGGTTTTAAATTTTACAATGTACAAAATTGAAATTCTGAAAAAAATTAGCCATAAAACATAAATAAGAAAGAATGAGACAAAAATTGAAGATTTTTCAACTTTCTTTGACTTGATGCTTGAACTTGGAAGCTGGAAATGTGTGGCTCAAATCTAATGCCTTATATCAGCTCCTTGCACAAGAATTTTCAGCGCCTTTGAGGACAAAAATGATATCCAAGTAGAGTGAAAACAATTTGAAAGCAAATGAGCAAAGGAAAATGGTCAAAAGAGAAAATGAAATGTGTTTTAATGCCTTTAGGGGCCTATTAGGGTTACATTCGATGTGTTTTTATTTATCGCAATGAGCTTTTATTATAATGTTTTTAAAGTGTGGCTGCTAGTCCCTCGGACTTGTCAAGCCCCACATCAAGACTCATGGGTCTCTATAAACCCATGAGTTTGCAAAGAATCATGAGTCTAGGCATGGGACTTGGTGAGTTTGTGAGTTGAAGCCACAAACTTGTTGTGGTTGCCTTAAAGTCTAACAATAAGAGTTACAAGTCTTTGTGGATCCACAAGTTGCAAAGAATTCTAAGTTCAGGCATGAGACTTGGCAAATTTATGAGTCGAAGCCATAGACTTGCTTGGGTTGTTTTGAATCTCCCACAAGTCAAAGCCACAAACTTGCTAGGGTCTCCTTGGACTTGAACTTGCAAGTTTGGGCAAGGACTTGGTGAGTCCCAATACTATGGTTTATATAAACCACAATTGCTTATGATTAGAATGTATGATGGTCTTCTTTTCTTATATGTAATCTTGCCACTGCTTGACAACTTGTACAATTAAATAAAATTCTTTTTCATAGGTGGAGTGCCCATACTCTATATTAAAGATATTGAAGTGAAACTCGATATAATGTCCATGCCAAATGAGCATTGCAATGAGCACATAGTTGCATGCATTGGTCTCAAATTTGAAGGAGTATTGTATATATGGCATGGTCTACAAGGGTACGTTGTAGGGTCATGCTTTTAACTTGTTGAATATGCATTAATGCAAAGGCAATCTAGTGGATTGTTGTCTTTGCATGCAAGATTTGATTAAATGGTTATAGGATGCAAGAGAAGCCTAACCAAAATTTTAGATGGAAGTTCAAAAGGCTAATAAAACTTTGAAGCTCAATGAGATTTCATGGGCAAGGCTAGTTATTGACAACCTCAATAATTTCTAGGTGAACATTTAGGTACAAAATTTCTAAAACTAATGGGACTATCTTCAATCTAGCAAAAATAGTTCTCCTTCTTAGAGAAGAGACTAGCACATAAGTACGATTCCAATACTACAACCAATTATTAGACATTTTAGCCTTGAAACATTAACATGTCAATGTTGACTTGTACTTTGAATAGGGCATAGCTTTAAAACAACCCATCTTGGAAGGTTTGTGAGACCAAAATGTTCATGCCTAGTGTGCTTAGAATGTGTTGGCGGGGAGACAAACTCCAAAACTAGGAGGTTCTAGAAGTATGGGGTGCATATGAACTTGCAAGATACAAAAAAAACAAGAAAAGGATTAACGCAAATTCATATGGGAGTTATATAGCATAAATGTCTTTTTATTAATTAAAAATGAGAATGATAAATGATAATGCAAGAACAAGAGTTAGATTGAGGAATCATATAAGATTTTGTTGAGAATTTGTGTATGCTAGAACAACTAAGATAACTATTCATCAACTGTTGAAAGAATGCTAGGATACATGTTTGTATGGTTATGTTTAGAGTCTATTACAATTATAGATTACCTTCTATGATAGTTCTAATTGTTTGACTCTTGATGTGTGGTTTTGTAGGTTTGGGATGTCTGGTTGTTATGATATTGTTGTGTCTTTGAGCAACAAAATATTGGAGGTTGGAGTTGGAGTTGTTTGACACATGAATATCTTAAGTAGCATTGTTGGTGTGTAAGGTACCAATGTGGGGACTATGTGTGATGAACACTGTTTTATAAGTTGACAACTTCCAAATATGCCCTTAAATTATTGACTATTTGAGCCTTGCCCCATCTTATTGGCACCATGGTTGGGAAGAACACTTGTATCAAAAAAGCAAGAGGCAGTTGCTCTTGCTTTGTCATCTAGTTGAATCCCTATGTTGATTGAATTTTGAACCTACTTTAGAATTTAAGGGTTTTGGACCCTTTTTCCTTGGCCTTCTCAAATTTTCTCTTTGAAAACAACAATTGTGCATGTCTTCTCAAAGCACTAGATCATGGAAATTGTTGACTCAGCCTAAAGGCATTTTTCAAGGGCTAATGTGCCACGTACGACTAAGAACATGGAAAGCCTTGTAGGCAGCAATATGGGTTTGCAATGAGGGTGGTCCCTACAAGACAATCTCTGGGATGGGAGGGCCAACTCCCTATCTATCCTAATGCTAAGCCTAAAATTGTAGTGCTAGGGGGGGAGGGTTGAAAAGGGTTAGAGATTTGTAGAAGAAAATAAAGAAAAACATAAGGCTTATGCCAAATAGTAAAGTATTTATTACTAGAGTAGAGTTTAATAGCTCACAATGCAATAATATGAAAGAAACATATGCATAACACCCAATGGTGAACAAAGACAAGATGAGAGATACTTTGGACCATAGTTGGAAAACTCAGACTCAGCAAAAACTCGACTCGGCAAAAGCTCAACAACTTAAAACTTGCTTGAATTATTTTAGAAACACATTTGTTTTTGCAAAATTCATTTACTAGATGTATCCAATGAGTCCATAAATGAGTACAAAAGTGTTTTCTATTGAATTTGATTGATTTGAATGCAAATTGAGTACAAAATCGCATCCTCATGTGGAATCCAAATGGCTGATAGCCTGATATAATAGACAGCTGACAAAATGAAAATAGTAAACTGAAAAACTAAAAGTAAATACAACATTTTACATCTTCCTCTTCGCTAATCTACTAAAAACTAGGGGAGAGGTAGAGGTCCTCGTCCTCAGAGTTTGATGTGGCTCCTCAGTTGTCATGGAAGGCAATGGCTCGACCTCCATCCTAGTGGTAGATGACAATGACTCCTCAGCCTCATCAATGTCATCCAACCCTACATCTTGAATTGCACCCAGTCCCACATCCTCCAATGCCTGTCTCTCAAAATCCAAAATCTCATCCTTGATAAACAATGGAAGCTGCTCATCTTGCCCTCCCAATCACTATAAGGATCTATCTCATCCAAATCAATGGGATCCGTTGATTTGTCCTCTACCCTTCTTGTGCACAGCCGAATGTTGTATTGCACAAAGACCCTTTTTGGGCTAATTTGTTCCTCTTCTTCGTGTGGATGGCCTTGAACTAGCTCCAATTGTGCTCACAGCTGGATGCACTACAAGGTTAAAATGTGGAGGGAAAGTCTTTGGAGATTTTGAGTATTTGCACCCCAATTTGTCCACCAAGACTCTACAAATAAAATATTCAAGAATTTGAAAACAAAGTCAAAAAATATTTTATCAAATTATCAATAGTTAAGTTAAAATTTGTAACTTGTAAGATACATGTCAAATAAAGACTCCAAACTTTATACCTAGTGACTAAGTGGTTCTTTCTCGGATAGATAGCTCTGAAGAAAAGAGTCTACCCCTTCTAGCCTTTTAACTTTCCAATTGTTTGATAATGAGGTCTCTCATCTCAACTTGGGGTGTCATCCTCTTAATGCATGTGGCGAGGCCTTCCATAACCTCTCCATTAGGATCTAAGAAGGTGTTTGAATAGGAAAAACGAGGGTTGAGGAAGTACCCTACTGCATGAATGGGTTGGTGGAGTTGATTGTTCCACCTCCTATCAATGATCTCCCCTATGGAATCAAATTTCAGGTTGTTCTCCTTGTAATAATTTCTGATAGACTCCTTCGCCATGATCCCCATCTACCAAGCGAAGAACTCTAACCAAGGGCTCCGACACCTACAATTTACAAGTACAAAAAGATTAAATATACAAATTTATAATGAAAGACTTAAATTAAAAAATAAATATTCAAATTTGAATTTAAATTCAAAGTTTAGAGGTTAACTTCATGATCTTTGTAGTTCTTTGTGCAAAAAGGTTGTCAAAGACTATGCTTGCAACCCTCTCCTTCAAACTTCTTCGAATAAGATGAGTCTAGCCATGCTTGACTCACAAACATTTGTTTCAAAGCAATAAAAAAACCAATAAGGCTTTGCAACATTAGGAAAATCGTTGCAAACCTTGGGACACTCGATCTTACCAACTCTTTCCCTTGCATGTGATCTCTCATCAAATGAAGAACCCAAGGGTGATTGTAGATAAATTTTAGGATGCTCCTTGCATCATCTACAACCGGTGTCACCCAATCAAGTTTGCCTATGTCCTCCAAAAGAAGATCAAGGCAATGTGTTGCACAAGGTGTCTAAAAAAGTGTCTTATGTTTGTCTTGGAGCAATCTCCCAACCACCACATATGCTGCTGCATTATCAGTTATGATTTGCACCTCATTTTCTATGCCCACCTCCATGACAATTTCCTCCAACACTAGAGACAATGTTTCAACATTTTTTACTTTGTTTGAGGCATCCATCGATTTCAAGAAAACAACCTCACCATTTGAAGCTATCAAAATATTGATAATGGTGTAGTTTTTCCAGGGTTACCCCAAGTTTCCGGGACGGGGACGGCAAGGGACGGCGGGACGAGTCCCCAAGTTTCCGATTTTTGAGGCCAAAATTAGGGACGGCAGGGGACGGCTATATAAAAATATAGGGAAATTTTAAATATTCATATGATAACATGGATAAGGCATGCATAATACACATTATAGAACATTAACATATAACATTTGTGTCCAACATTATGCCAATACTCAATACGCATTCAAAATTAACATACACGAACCATGAAACAACCTCCAATTTATAATTTATAAACTTATATCAAAATGCCCAAAGGCTACAATGCTGCCATATAGTTTTCAAGTTTGCTATGAAAATCAAAATACAATGTCAGTAATGAATATAGAATAAACAAAGTCAAATGCACTACTGCCCCTAATCATCCCTCATAATCGCATCAAAATCAGAGTCATCCTCTGAGTCACTGCCACTGTGATGCTTCTCCTCAACCAACGGAACCCCAACCAAACCCTCAGCTGTCTCCTCCTCATCTACCTAGGCCACGTCCTCGGGATCAATATCCCACCGTAGAGCTGGAGTTTGTCGATACTCTGGAGTCTGCCGATCCTGAAGCTGAAGAGCACTATGAACGGCCACTAGCTTCTCCGCTCATCTAGAGGTAAGTCTATTCCTCTTGAGGGAGTGGATAAAGCTATACGTGGACCAATTCCTCTCTGCAGCAGAGGAACTAGCAACCTGTGCAAGAAGGCGAGTAGCAAGTGTCTTCAACTGCGGTGTATCCCTCCCATGATAGGTCCACCATCCAATAGGGTTCGATTGAGCTAATATAGCTCTATCCAACCTCGCCTGTGGTTTACTCAAGTTTGGGCCCGTAAGATTTGCAAAGTCTAGGAATTGTGATCGAACTAGTGAAGCCTGCTCTGCTGGATAAATCTTTTCAATGGCCCGTGTGAACCCATCTAAAACCTCACTATCATCACATGGAGGCACCCTACCAGGCCTTGGTGCATACCATTTTGGATTTAGAGCAAAGGCAGCCATGTGAAGTAGGGTGTTCATTATATTCCACCTTCGAGTCACAATGGGCCCAATGTGTTGCTCATATAAATCCAAAGTGGGGTCCTTTGCGAAATAACTTGCTTGATCTTCCCAAGCATACTGTCAAATGTCTCATAAATCTCTCCAAGACTAGGAGAGTCTGTATCAGCATATCTAATGACATCTACAATAGGGGAGATGAAGGAGCAAATATATCTGCAAAATGCAAACAAAAAGCTCAAAATAATTAGTTGACAAGTTAATTGACATGTTAGAAACTTCAAAAGTTGGAACATTGGACAATAAAATTAAAATATTAAAATCAGAAATTTAATATGAAAATCAGCCATCTAATGTCTTACCTCACATTGGCCCACCAATCGTCATCGAGGATCTTTTGTTTGACAGTCTTTCCTTCAGTAGAACTTGCATTAGGCCATCTAGCCCACTCTACATTGACCATCATCGCTTGTAGAGGCTCATACACCTCTATCATCCTCTCTAACAAGATGAAGTATGTGGCATATCTACATTCAATGTTCATTCATTGATTCAATGATTCATTAAAAATTAAAAATTTAAAACAAAATCAGATTATGAATACAAATTGAAAGTGAAACAAAATGAAGTGAGTGGCATACCTTGTCTCAACAGGTTTGAGAAATTCCTTCTTTGAAAATGTTCTGAAGAGAGCAAGTGAGGTGTGGTGATTGCAAATAAACATTTGAATATCTCTAGCTTCTACCACTATTTTCTTCACCCAATCCAACTTCCCTATGTCTTTCAATGCATTGTTCAATGCATGAACACAACATGGTGTCCAAAATATGTGCCTGTACTTACCCTCCACCATCAACCCGGCCGATTTGCACACACGTGCAGAATCGGTGATCACTTGCACCACATTTGCAGCCCCAACCTCCTCTATAGCATCTCTCAAAATGGAAAACTGGAATTTTGCATCCTTATGTTTCCCCGAACAATCTATGGCTCTAAGAAAATAAGAACCAGTAGGGCATGTGACTATGACATTGATGAGTGGCCGACGTCTACAATCAGTCCACCCATCCATCACTATAGAGCACCCCGTCCTCATCCACGTTTGCCTCATGTCCTCCATTAACACATTAACTTTGGAGTACTCTTTGTCTAGGAGGGTGGTGCGTAGCTTATGATCTCCAGGGGGTATGAATGAAGGACCAACTGTGGATATTTCTCTCACCATTTGTTTAAAATAAGAGGAACGGGCCACATGAAATGGAATGGCATGTGCAAAAAAGAATTTGGCAATGGCGGATTCAGTACTCTCTCGTGCTTGGTTATTAAACAGGGACTCAATTGAGGTTGCCTTTTCACTACCACTGCCACTCACCTTCCTCTTTGCTCTTAAGAGAACTCCACTACTACCAACCGTGGAAGGACTAGGAATAGGCATGGATGATTGTGCACTTGGGAAAGAAGGAGACCCACCTTGAACCCCACCATCACACTCTATTTAAATTTTTTGGCATTCTAAAAATAGGTCATCTGTCAATGAAGGACACATTCTAACTCCATGGCCCACTTCACCCAAAAAATGAGACCTAATTCTTGTGTAGCTGCCCCTAAAGTCTTTTTCACAAATATGGCAAAACCAAACCCTACTCCCCCCTGGATTTTTTTGTCTTTCACCCACGGGTGTAACATATCGAAGGAATGGTTTTTTTGGGTTTAATGGGTGTCTTGCATAGTCTTCCATAGTTTTGGTATTAGTTGATGAAGGATGGCATTGGATTGGGGTTCTTTCACTTCTTTGCTCTCTAGTTCTACTACCACCCCCACCACTTTGCCTTCTAATTTGCATTTCAACTTCACTATCACTTCCATTCTCACTGCTGCTCATGTTTTTTGTTTTTAGAATGCAAGTTTAAACTGAAAATGCAAAAAAATAAAAAAATCAGACAATGTATGCTTCACATTTTGCAAAAAAATGAAAAAAAAAAATAGGGAAAGAAAATGCATACCTCTTTAGTGGATTTGCACTCCCTTCAACACTATTTCAACCTCCTCTCCTCCTTCAAGCTGCTGCTCCTTTTGCTTCAATGGCTGCAACTTCTTTTGCTCTCAAACCCTTGGCTGCTCAAACAAACAAAATGCAAATAATGAGGTTAGAGAGGCCCTTTTTCTTTCATAGGAGAGTCAAAATCCATGGGGCCCACACATGCCACGTAGGCTGGGCCGAAATATTTAAAAATTATGAATTTTTTTATGAATTTGAAGTGACTAAAGGGCGGGGGACGGTTGGCCGTCCCTCTTCAGTCAATGCCGTCCCCCCCGTCCTCGGTACGTTTCCTGGATTTTCTGGGAAAAGAGGGACGGTCCCCTACCGTCCCCCTGCTGTCCCTCGGTACCCGGGACGTCCCGGGAACGGGTACGGGGCATTTTGAGGGGGGGACGCATCCCTGGGTTTCCCTGAGTTTTTCCCATCCATCCACCCATTTGAAAGAATGGTGCAGCCATATTTTTTTCATTCCTTCTTTTTTCTTCCACTATTAGGCATGCCCTTTCAGTTGCATTGGTGAGCAACCTACAAGTACGAAGTGAAAGTACCAAATTTTTATTTTTAAACACAAAAAGGACAAATTCAACATAAATTAATGAACATAAATTTATCCTAAAATTCAACATTAAAAAATTAAAACTTACTAACCCCCCACTCAAGTCTCTGCAAGAAGGCGCCTTGTAGCCTTTTCGCGCAACTATCAATGCAGTTACCAAATTCTCCCAATAAGGACTACTCACCACATTGAAAGGAATGTTGTTGAAATATAAAAAATATGTGCATGCCATATTTGCATGTTCATGCACCTCTCTGTTCCACCTTGTAGCTTCTAATGATGGTTGTGCTCCAAGTGTGTTTTTGGGCACAAAAAAACTATGTGGCGTGCGTGAAGATGTAGGCATTGCTGCTAGCACTCTAGTAGAAGTAGATGAAGTGGTGGTGGTGGATGTGCTTCAGATGTGAGGACCACGAAGAGAGCCCACTATGCCTTGACATTGGTCCTCATCTGATTTTGGTTGGACTTGAGCACCATGACCACTAGCTAGGGATGCTGCTATGGCTGCCCTTGTCCTCTCCTTTTGCATTTTTTTTTCTTTTACAGCTTCGGTGGTGTGTGCACATGGCTTGGCATCACGATGAGCAATGCCTACAAGATGGTATTTGAGGCGATTTAAGCCTCCATGATATAAATTTGTGCATTTAATGCAAATAATTAACCCAAGTACCGGTCCTTGATATGCATATTTCTAGGCAGGGTCTCTAGCTCTAACAGGATGAGTGCCTATAATGGACGACAGCATCGATGGGGTGGAGCTTGAGGTTGAGCTTGATCCAAAAGCTTCTCTATTTGCCATTGTATGATGTATTCAACCTACACATACAAAGTGAAAGCACAAAATATTAATTTTTTAATACAATAAAAAACCCAAATTTTACATAAATCACTAAAAATCAGCGTAAATTAGTTTAAATAAATATAAATTAATTTAAATCAATAAAAAAAATATAATGTAAAGATTCTAAACAATTTTTTCCAAAAAAAGGGGTTAAAATAAAATAAAAGTCATGTATGCAAAAAATTGTGAAAATAGCAAAACAATCAGAAAAAAATCATGAAAAAAAGGTGATGAATCCAATTTTTTGCAATCTAAATGCAAAAATACAACTTAGTTTTAGCGTATGATAATATTTTTAAACCTAGAAGCTAGAATTTGCAACCAAAATGAAATAAAATGTTTAACAAAAAACAAAAAACAAAAAATTGACCTGCTTCAAATTTGCTTTCTAAATTCGTAAAAAATCCCCTTCAAATCTTCTCTCCTCGATGCAAACGTGCTGGAAATCAATTGGCAAGGGGGTTGGAGGGGCATTTTTTTCTTGCAAAGCACAAAATGAAAGTTGTTGGGGCTTTTTTGGGTCTGTTTTTGACCCGGCCCCCTTTTCTACCTGCGCAACGAAATACTTGGCACAGGCTCACTGCTTTTCTGGCGAGTACTCTCTAGAAAAGAATCGAGTCTTTTCGGTGAGTAAATGGCCCAAAAAATTGCAATTGCCTTTACTCGGCAAGTACTCGGATACTCGACGAGTTTTTGACGAGTTTGCCATCTATGCTTTGGACAAACACTCTCTTTTTATTAAGTTCATTGATCATTACAATGTCATATGCATACTCTTCAAGAAACATACATAGAGGCTCCCATGTATAGTAGAAGAGAGAAGTCAAGAATCACCCAATACATCAGGCTCAAAAGCATAGCTGTACAAAGTGTCATTTGCTTTGAATGGGCACACGGGCTGTTATTTATAGACTAAGCTACCCAATCCATAATGAATTTCCCACTCAAATTACATTTGAAATACATTTGAAATTTGTAATCTGCAGAGGAAAATATCTCTTTGCAAATTCCTGCACCTTAATTGGTTTTCTTGGTGGTTGGACATGGCTACATAATCCTTGGTAACGGGCCCATGATGTCCATCGCCCAATACTGTACTATCGTGGCATTGGTAAGTGAAACTTGCTTGACTGGGTGATGTATAGTTGTTGGCTATGATTTCTCAGCCATGCCTTTCTAGGAAATTTGAATTTTGGAAGTGATTGAGCTTACCTCTGCTACTCTAGTGCTATAGATCTACTTAGGGTGACATGGGGAAGCCACAAGTATTATTGTGTTGTGGGGATGCAAGGAGAAGCATTTTTGTGTTGCAATGGTCACATATCCTATGGGCCATTGGATGAATCTATTGGTGGCAGATTGGGCAGTTTGTGCTCTTTTATGTAATGTTTTCCTTTCACCTTTTTGGGAATCCTTGGAGTAGGTCACATGGCCTGAGTTAAGTTATGACTTAAATTGATACAAGAAGTGGGGACTGCCAATATTTATGTGTAGCGCTTTTTGACTTTATTATTGCCGCATTGCCGTGTTTCACAATGCTGGGGCATTTCGATGAAAACCTTTTTTGCTTTTTGTGCAAGTTTTGTGAACTGTCAGACAAGATCTAACTTGGAGCATTGAACAGTACATGTCCATCAAGACTTAGAAATCTATCATAACTGCACCAAAATACCAATATACAACAATGGATGAAAGTGGGGAGGCCAGTAGATGCCATAGGGAACTTTTATTGATCAAATCAGTAAGGTGGGAGGAATTTGCTCCCTGTAGTGAAGGATTCACTACAAAAGCTATTTGTACTTTCATCATAAAGGATTTTAAGGATTACAAAATTCTCTTTAATTATAGCTTAATGGCATCTCAAATATTAAACTCTTTGCAAATGTCTTTGTTTGAAGTCTCATTTTTGTTGAAAGCAAGATTACGACAATGCCTAGAGCTCCTAGGCGGCTAAGGAGAGTAGAGGGGATTTTTCTCCATATTCTTTACAGGAGATTTTCCTTTACGATTCAGCATACAAATACCTGGAGAAGCAGAGGGTTATAAGAGCAAGCAGATAATTTTAGAGAAGATATAAATATTCCAACAAAAAGATGAAAAATCTCAAGCTCCAAACATTGGAACTGGGCAACATACAAGAAGAAAATGATAGAAAAAAGAGCCAACAATCCATGGAGCAGGTTGCCACGTTGCTTGAGAATTATGACACATGAACATATCATATGAAAAGATACCAAATGCACAATACTCAAGTTCTCCCACAGTGAAATAGAAGTAGCAATCCTAGATTGAATTCAGATGGCTCTCAATTTTTATCTCATGTAGATAATAAGCATGCTAGAGAGAATGAATATGGGAAATAAAGTCAAAAGGTAAAAACCAATTGTTAAGGGATAGGCTTGTTTTAACAGGGTTTTTAAGCTCTACCATGTTGGTCCACCCATTCCTGTACCAAGGATTTTGGTTGCTAATGCCAAGAGCAACCCTTTTATGTGCAAGAAAATTAGCCAAAGTTTCTGTTCCTCTCTATGAATGCTTTAGGGAGATGCAGTTGAAGAGGTCAGTGACATTTCCAGCATAATATTGGTGGTTATCTGCCAACTATAAGTTGACATTTTTTTGATCCTGTTTATAACAATCATAGTCTCCTTCTGGTTATAATGACATCTCTAACAGCCATTCTACAACAAGAGGCTCAACTTCATTTATATTATTAGTTGATATTCAAATACCAAAAGAAAAAGGCATTGAATTACCATTATCTGCTCCATCAAAGTTCAGCTTAAAAGGGCCAAACTCGGGAGACAGCTTTCTTGCTAAAATTATTTCTGAGCTACTTGCATTGATATGGAAATTTGGCTTGTGTTAGAAAAATCAAATTAATCATGAAGCTACAGATATGTTGATTAGGTTAGAGTAACTTCTCATGGGTAGAAGGCTATCAAATCAATGTTCTTGATATCGTTGAGGATGTTTAAACTTTAAAGTCTTCTTGAATACTTGTTTTCATCATTGCTGAGGATGTTTTTGAAGAATCTTCTCTCTGATTTATTGAGATTTGTATTTGGTACCATTACTTCTGGAAGATTCAATATATCTTGCTTCAAAAAAGTATAGTTTTTATATCTCAGGTTTGTCCTCTAGGGACGATCTTCTCCATATCTACATATATGCATAGAATCTAGAGACTTCTATCTGTATGGCTAGCTTGTAATACAGTCCTGTTCAAGTACCAAGAGGGGTGATAAGAGTTAATTTTTCTGTATGGTCTCAACTTAGACCTAGTTGTAACTTATGTACATGTTCTATGAGTTTGCAACTTAATGTGTTAAGCTAGTCACTACTTAAGTAGCTTAAGTATATGCATTCCCTCTAGCATGTATGAATGACAAGTGTTTAATAAGCTGGGACATGTGCTTGTACAAATGCTTGGAGCAACTCTATGCATTGAATGTGGCAAATTAATAAATGATGGACCAGTTCTACCACATTCACATTTTCTTGTTCTTGTGTGATGAATACCATGTACTTGTTTCTAGCTCTTTGTCAGCATCTGCTGTTAGAGTTCTACAGTTTTTCATATGAATTGCAGAAGCATTCCTGACAGCTACAGTTTGCTTTCCAATAATAAAAATGAAGCAGAAAATTGGAGTTTTCAGATCGCACAAGTCAGGAAATCTAGTTCTGGAGTATCCAGCCTGCTTTTTCAGCTTACAAAGCACAGTTCAGCCTGCCTTATGTGCAAACTGGAGTTTTCAGCTTGCCCCATTTTGAAGAATTGCTTCAAGAAGTGCACTGACATGAAGAAGCAGTCAAGACTTTATGTGGCTAAGAACAATTCTATGGAATATTAGCTCTTTATAGTTTTGTATGAGACAAAGCATGATGAAGGGAGAGTCTGATCACACACATCATGACTGGTAAGGAAGAGTGACTTTGCAACATTAATGTGTTTGCAGGAGATTGTGTTGCCTTGGGGAATGATACTGCATTGCAAGTCAAATGAGTTAAACTCCTATTAAGATGCCAAATGGTAAAAATGTTCATATTGGAGATGTTTTTATGTACTGGGGCTGAAAACGAATTTAATCTCAATCAGCCAATTTGAGGACATGAGTGTGCTGTTTAAAAAGGCTAAATGTATAATAGGAAATAATAAAGATTTAGGTCTTTATTGTCAAGTCCTCTAGGGAATATGTTCCATTTTCTGATTTTCTCATAAAAGCTCAATAATGCCATGAATGCCTTAGGCATCTTAATCATCCCTTCCTCAAACTCATATAATTTTGACTTTTGACTACGGTGCACCACCTTTCCAAAACAGCAGCATGTAGATGCTTTTATGGAGATTGTGTGAAGGGAAAGCAAGACAAAGAAGTTTGACAAGGGAAAGGTGTGGAGAGCAAATAGAAGTTGGATCTGGTACAGTTTTACTCGTGGGCAAATGCCCAATCTCACTTAGATGACCAAAATATTCATCACCTCCATATGGCATAGATAATTTCTCGAGAATGACTTAAATCTATCTTGTCAAAAGAAATCCCAAGCATTCGAGGCATTCTAAGAATTCAAATAGGATGCATTTCAACTCTCTTTAAGAGGACTAGTAATTGTCTACACGGTACAGAGTATGTTTGCAGTTTTAGATTTACACTCTGGTCTGTAATTCATGAAAAGTAATACTGAATATTATTTACATTATTGAAAGATCATCATTTGTTGCTTCACAAGATAACCTACAATTGAATCATGGGAGTGATTTGATGGTTGGCTGACCTGTTGCCATACTTATCTAACCTTTTCCCATGGTTGGATTTGCACATTCTGAGAATTAACGAGCAGCATATCCTTTGGCTTGAGTGTTAGATGTAGTATTGTGTGATATACTTGTAAGAAAATATTGATATTTTCAATATTTTTTCTTGGTAAATTTCTTCTTCTTGTCAACTATGAATTATCTATTAAATTATTTAAGGTATTGTTCATCTTATTGCCATTTTACAGTAGAATTCTGGGTCATTTTTTATTATGTATTTGAAATATTTTTGAATATATTTTGAGCAGCATATAGAGGTTAACAAACTTGTTAAAGGTCGACCATTGGACAATCTGGAGCTTCTCCAATGGTTGAAGCGGTACTGTGACTGTGTAACTGGTGGAATCATGAATAGGTATTGAATTAGCTTAAATATCAACTAGTTCTTATTTTATATTAATTTGGCCAATCCTCAGTAGCATTGTCATCTGCTGAAGACATATTTGTTACCTTAAAATTGCTGTGTTTTTGTTCTTAGCCATTATAATCCTGTGGAGAGAAGAGGCAAGGGAGGAAAGGAAGCACACAGAAAGGGAATTTCTTCAATTCAATCATCATCCCAAAATAAGGGCAATGGAGGAATCTCAAAGTCGGCCCTAACTAGCTCATCTTCAGCCGTTCGACGTGATGTTTCTGGGGCTGGTCCAAGTGGTTAGTCAATACATTTTAAATAGAACGATGTCCTAATAATTCCCCTATAAAGAAATGTCCTCTTCTGTGGCATGTATTTGGTGAACATTTTTATGGAATCATTCTATTCTTTATACTGCCTTGTGTTCGCAGGAACCAAACAAGCGAAAAATGTATCAGTGCCTCTTGGGTATGTTTCTATTGAACACATTCAAGCATTGAGTGAACAGGTATGTCTATCAAGGAGGTTCTTTTCTGCTGGGATTCCTTTAATCTGTACATGTTTTTTAAAGCTCCTTGCATATGCATAACTGTTAACTTTTTAGAATTGTGCCAAATTTATTTAAGACACGAGTACATTGGATTTGGGCTCAAGTTTATATGAGTAAAAGAAAACTTGCCATTTATTTGAAATACTGATAAGATACTGGAGAGCGATTCCGACTTAAATATATTCTTACTAGAATGTGAAATCTTCCAGGAATGATACATAAATGGGTTCATTCATGGTTGATTTATAAGTATTGTCATTTCCTTTTGCTGCAAAGATTCACCAGTAAGTTCTTTACATAGTTGAGTCTCTGTGGCTTCAATACACATTTATGGGATCCAACTTTTACATTTTATGGAAATGTCTAAAAGGAATAAAAAATTCTAAAGATATATTTTGAACTTTCAAACTAGCTGAATTTTTTAGATGTTTCAGGTAACAGAGTTGAAGCTATCTGTGAAAAGTCTTGAGAAGGAAAGGGACTTCTACTTTTCAAAACTTCGTGATATAGAAATCCTTATTCGGAACAAAGAGGTGGAACAGCTTCTGGTATGTGCCTTGTGAAGTGACATGACTTCTTTCATAAGATGGTGCTTGCTTCTAAGAGATCCAAATTGACAGTATAAAAACTGATAGAGAGTGTTTCTGGATAAAACTGTGAAGTAGTTTTTGATGCAAAAACGAGTTCATGGTTTTATCCAGGAACACTTTTATCAATTTCATGGACCGTGGAAAGACTATTCCTCTGGATATGAAAACTATTAATTCCCATAGAAGAATGTATAGACCATGATTCTATGGTTTTTAAAGCTTGTCAAAATGTCAATATTAAGAGCCAAACCACTAAAGCCTAATTGTCTTTAAAAACCTGCAAAGCAATAATTGATCATGAATGTGGGTTATACAATATTTTTTACTAATCATGTTGCATACCTTGAAAGTAGACGATAATCTGAGAGAAGTTTGTAGGAGTTCCTTGATCGTGTTATACTAAATAAGTTGTTATTTCTTTGAAAACAACAAATCATAATTATAGCTTCTTGTTGGGAAACTTAATTTTTATGGATATGTATTCTCACAGAACTAAGCCTTTTGGATTTGGGTTTTGTAAGATTCAACGTGAATTTGTAGAATGCAAATTTCGGCTATTCCAATATAGAGGATGGGAAAAAGATACAATAAACAAGACTGCTTACAAATATATAGGTTTTTTGAATGCATAAATCAAGGAGATGACATGTCCAAAAGGTCACAAGTTTAATAACTCTCAATGGCTCCCAATCAGGAGGTGAATTGACTCAGTTTAACTAAGAGGTCAAGAGTTTAACTGCCAATTAGTAGATCAGTTAGCTCATTTTGACTAAGATAGAGGTAACCTTGACTAAACAGAGGCAGCACCTAACTCTTGTCAATCAAGGATTGATGAGGCAATGGTGGCATTTGTGTACCTCATGTCAAGGTGTTCATATATTATAATTTTTCCTTTTTTATTTCCTGTAATGAAGTATTGACTGGTTCAAAATTTCGTGGCATGTGTTCACAGGTGGCAGAGGCCATCCAGAAAATTTTATATGCGGTGGATGATGATGATTCTGTAATTGCCAATGCTCAAGCTATTCTTAGCAAATCCTCAGTGCCCGTGGATGGGCCAGAGAATGTCAATGAAGAGGCTTCCATGGGGAAAACGGAGAAGGGTAATCGTACACCTGTAGACAGATCTGAATCAGACTCTTGCGGACAGACATTTTCTCCACGACAGCATAGGAACTCATTTAAATTTTCGAGTGTTGGTGGAGAGCAGGTGCAACCTGTTTCACCTGTCAGTGTGCAGTGATGATCAACTCCAGAAAAACAAAAATATTCTGTTGAACTCTACTGATAACTGCGTATAATTGTGTTTAGTGACTTAGTCTTGTTTTTGCCAACTTTTTTTCTGACAAAAGAACACTACTTAGAAACTCCATGGAAATCCAAGGATCTGAATTAAAATCTATTAACAGCCTGAGCTTTGTATCTAATTCAAGTAAATTTCTTTTTGTTTTTCCCTTCTGGACAGTCAAACGAGTTTCTCTAAGTCTGTGTATATGTTCTCTATATTACAAAGAATAATTGTCAGTTGCTCTGAGCTTTGCAAAAGCATTGGTATAACAGAGAAGTATTCAGTTTTGTTCCTGTGAGTACTTTTCCATGCTAGATGATCTGGACTCGGTATTCTTGTTGATCATGTTTCTTGCAGTAATGTACTTACAATAATGTTTCTTGCAGTAATGTTTCTTTCTGTATAGCAAACGAGCCAATTTTCAGAGGTGGTGCTTTTTATGAGAATAAGCATCATTAAGGCATTTTCAAAGTCAGTGCCTGTTAAGGGCTTCGGAATCAGTAGTGAATGCACATCTGATGTCTAGAAGGAGTCAAGCATGTATGGATGTATTCTTTTGTGTGTATTGAGGGGACAGAGGAAGATATATTGTAGTTTTATTGACACAAAAAAAAGATATTGCAGTATTCTTTTGCAGGTTAGGGTTTATGTGAAATTTTATCCGGGAGAGTCTGAAACCACTTATAAATAACATCTCTCATTTGTTTTGGATGATAGTGCACATCATAGTTTCATATGCAACAATACTTGGAGAGCTTTTATTGGAATATAAGGCTTAAACACGGATTGAAGGAGTTTTTTAATAGTCATGCGGGTAGGGTTAATGAGGTTT
The DNA here is from genome assembly GCA_007115665.2 of Sequoiadendron giganteum. Lineage (NCBI taxonomy): Eukaryota > Viridiplantae > Streptophyta > Pinopsida > Cupressales > Cupressaceae > Sequoiadendron > Sequoiadendron giganteum. The sequence goes on from CM021103.1 coordinate 610,295,953, forward strand.
TCAACAAAGGATGTGGAGTAGAAACTCACTAGTAAAGGAAAATAGTCGCATTGAGAAAAAATGTGTTTGAGGGAATGCGCTTACAAAAATAGTCAAGTGATTGGCTGTTGCAAGGTAGTGGTGCCATGTGAGTGCATTTTTTTAGTCACAAATTTTCTTGAGTTATTTTGCATGGAAAAGAGGCAACGATTCATAGAAAATTGCGGAATGTTGGGAGGGCAATGAAAATTACTATGATCCGCAGAGTTTCTAGATGGAGGGACCAATGGCCTAGTTTGGGGATGACAAGAGGGTTGGTTGGGGGAGGGGGCCTGGCACAAATACCTCTAGTACTTGAAAAGTTAGTTATAAAATGATGTATAGGGAATAAGTATGAGAATTACAAATGAAACTTTGGCATATTAAGTAAAGTTTAAATTATTAAACATTAAAAACATTGCAATGATTGCATTGGACGTTAATAATGGTGGGCGGAGTTTTGGGGGTTGAGCCCCTAGCAAGGTCAAGGGGTAGCACCCCTCCCTTGAGTTTAGGGGGCAAAGCACCTACAAGGTTGAGGGCAACACAAATTAAGGCCTTCAAAAGCATACAAACCTTTTTGGCGAATGTCTTTGTTACAATTTTATCACTTTGTTTTTGTGACACCAAGTCATTACTAATTTTGCAACTTGTAGTGATTTGAAATGAGGCTTAGAAGTTAGATGCTTATTTAAAAGCTTTTTGTTGGTGCTTAGGGTTTGGGTAGAGCCCATAAACCATTAGTGTTAAGGCTTGTGGCATGTAGAGCGAAAACATTTTTTCATTTTCTTGCCACTGGGGGCCCTTGGAAGTCTCAAGGACAATTGAGAGACTCCTTGGAGTCCGCTAGATGTCTTGAACGTCTCAAGCCATCCCCAAACTAGGGGGATCTCTTGGAAATGCCCCCTCCTTGAGAGGGATGTCCAAAAACATCCTCGAGTCTTGATTGGTAGTGGTGGGATGGTAGGGTGCATCCCTTCCAAGTCCTTGCATCTTGCAGACATCCTTGTCCTAGAAACATAGAGATTTGTTATTCGAAGGGGGGAGACTAATGTGTCTCTATGGAACACTAGAAAATCATGAAATTTGAAGGGCACAATGGACTTCTTTAATGATTTGTGAAAATTGTTGGACACGTAATGGTTGTAGAATCCATGAGCAAGAGTTTTTATTTTAATTTTTCAAAATTTTATGGGTATTTAAATCTACAAAATCTTAGTATGTTCGTCTAAAAATCAGAGTTAAAAAATTTGTTTAATAGTTTTTTTTTTAAAGAATGGAAACTCCATTTGAAAATACCTTGGCCTCAATTTTTACACTTGGAAAGTAAAAATCTAGATGCAATAGATGAACAAGAATTTGTGGGGAATAATAAATAAGAATGAGATTTCACCTAGAAATCCAAATAAATTATTAGAATGACAAAAAGAGATGGTAAAGTCAAAGTTATTGATTTTGAAGCCACTATTGAATTTCTCTCTCAAAATTTGAGTGTTATCATGTATATATGGAAAAATCATCCAAGGAAATCTAGGATATTTTAAATAAACAGATTGGAGCAAAAATATTTAATGCAAAATTCTTTCTGAATTTTCATCTATCTAGATTCAAGATCATTGATGGAGTCCTTGTGTCTAGCCACAAATAATTTGAGATCTCTCATTAAGCAACTAGTAGAAGTTAATGCTCTAGTAGATGATGAGGATGTCAAAGCCATTTTGTTAAATAGTTTGTGTTTTAAATTCAATAATACCAATATCATTCTTAGTCAAACACCTTCTCAAGCTCTGGAAGATTGATTTCATCTCTCTTAGCTAAAGAAAATATAACAATTATAGTAGATATAGAAGATGATCTTCAACTTGAAATGACATTATACGTTTATTGTAGAAGATTAGATAAAAAAAGGAGAGATTGAATCTTCTTCTTGTGTTGTACCCAAATTTTATTGTATTACATGGTACTCCTTTATTGTCAAAATCAATTGCCATTTGTGTGTTGAGTCAAGTCCCTATGTGCAACTAGTTCCAAGCAAATGACAAAATTGTCATATCAGTCTAAAATTTTGAATTGTCAAAATACCAAGTTTAATTTTAATTATTTATTTTTAATTAAAAATAACTATTAATTAATATTTTATAAAAAAAAAGGAGACTATGAAACTTTAATTTTAGCAAAGGAAATAATATTTTAGTTGCAAAGGAAGAGAAGAAAATCAGACACCCATCCATAGACAATCAAAATTAGAAATTGTCCAAATGAATCATGGATCTTCCACAGTCGCACCATACAAGAATTAAATACTCAATGCCTTTTTCTTTATTGATTTGTTATTTCTCAAGGTTGAGTAAAGGAACCACACCTAATAAGAGGTAGAAACTTGGTCCACTTTAGAGAGAGACTTGTCATTTTCAAATGAAAAAATCTAGTTAATAAAGAGGATTCAACGTTTAGTTTTAGTGCTTAAATAAAGAGGATTCAATGTACAGTTTTAGTGCTTAAACATATAAAAAGCTTGCACTAATAGATTATGTTAGAAAAAAAGAACTGGAAGTTTATATGTGAAGTCATCTTCCATTTAGGATTTATCATTTGCTTACAAAATCAAAGAGAGATCGATGAAGTTTTCATGGAAAAGTTTATAAAGTAGAGGGTCTTGGATTTGAATCACCAAGATTGATAAATTGTCTAAGAGTTTTAGAGTTTTATTAAAGGATATTTCATTTGAATAGAGGAAAACATATTATGAGTTTACAAATTTTTATTTTTTTATTATCAAAATTCATGTTATTTTTCAAACTTCTACTATTTTAGCATTCTTATTTATAGCTTGGGGTTGGGTATTGTTAATTTTTTTATCTAGTCATATGAGATAGATGAGCATTAAAAATTGTAATGATTTTAATAATTAATTCAATTGGAAATTGCTGCTTATAATATTAGAATTAGTAGACAAAATAATTTATAATAAAGTTTGCACACCATATAAGTAGTTATAGCTAGAGTTGAAGTCCAATAAATTTATTTCAATTATTTTCATGTAGTTACTTTGTAAATAGTATAAATAAGTGTCATTTGGGCTTATATGACTCATGAGAATTCTTACGTTGCATTTTGCTAGAATTGATGTTCATCAAGTAGTAAGTGTTATTGTGATCCAAAATTTACTATTCACTCAATGAATTTTTTTATGTTTATCTTGCTTATAAGATTTTTTGAGATGTTTTGTTATGCGTGTTGAGGGTTAAATTGTTTCCATGAATGATTTAGCACAATGTTTATCTTTATATGTTTCTGATAAAAGGAGCTAGTTCAAACCAGGAATGAACTAGGAAAAGAGGACAAACCACACATAGAAACAACTGACAGATAGCCGTCGAACCATAGACGAGGACTAGACAACCCCAGAATTTGAGGGAACTAATTTGACTCCCTTAACCCTAGGCCGCAAAGATGCAACAAATAGAGGGAGTCCCTTCTTCTTTCTCAGCACAACAAACTAGGACGACTCAGAATCTAAGTCAACTGAGCAAGGCAAGAGAAGCGGATCCACAGTAGCCACCAAGAGCAATGAGCCACCACTCAGCGGGGGAGTCGACAACGCAGAAACATGATAGATCGATGGACCAACGGAGGCAATCAACGATGTTCGGGCAAGCTCAGACATAACAGTGTCAGCAGATCTAGCCAACAGTGGCTCCACGTAAGGGATTATCGGAAGAGTTGCAGACACAGGCTCCCGAGAAGACTCAATAGGGTCGTCCTCCGCAGAAGAAACTTCTGAAGGAGGAGAACCCATCGTGAAGTAATCTGAGAGAGCATCCTTCCACCAAATAGCTGCGCCCTTGCAACGGGTTTGTGGGCAACTAGAGGCCAAATGACCCACAAAGAAGCATCTCCTGTACCAAAAGGGGAGACCCTCATAGTCCAAGAGCTGCTTCCAAGGTCTGTCCTCCACCAATAAGACTACATCACCATGGAGAGGTTTGGAGATGTCCAAATAAACTAATATTCGAGCTACCATAGTATGCCCAAGCTCTCGAATCATAGAGTCCACCATTAAAAAACGTCCAATGATGTTGTCAATAGCTTCATAACATGAATCCTCCCAAAACTGAAGAGGGAGATTCTACAGACGGACCCAATCTGGTCTGGTGTTCAACGACTCTGTAAGGGGATTGAAAGAACAAGACCAAGGTTTGATGGATAGTGAATGAATCCCCCACATCCACCCCCTGTCCAACACACAGTCTCGCTCCGCGGAGGAGGCAAAGGTTGCTAAAAAGAAACCCCTTGTGTTGGGATAAAGCTCAATCTTCCCAAAGACCACCGACTTCCAGGAGACGAAAACCAAATCATGGAGATCGGGAAGGGAGGGCCACAAGCCATTAAACCTGCAGACCATGCCTTGCTTCAAATAGTAATCCTTGTTCTTTATATGTTAACCAGTCCATGTGTACTTGTATTGTTTAGCCTCTATTTTAAGTTGAATAGTGCAAGAATTTAGTTTTAGTAGAAAAAGCATAGAATTCTTTGCCTTGTCTTGAAAGAGTGCCCCAACCTCTTACACTAGACACCAACCTCTTACACTAGACAGACCTAAAAAGACACATTTAAAGTTTATTTAGGTTGAGCATAATTTTTTTAGAAAAATATTGTAAATTGCAAGTACATATTGTTCATAGCAGGTTGTTTTTATTTTATAGGGAGTTTTCTCTTCTAATTCAAAGAGCAATCCTATTAAATGTTTCTTTTGTTTTGTGTTGCATTGAAAGACACAAATTAAAATGCTAACATACTACAAGAAAATAAGTCAAACAACTGAGGACTATAGAGATTAAGCCAATGATGTTCTTAATGGAAAGTTCGAAAACAAATCAGATGTAACTAATATAGTCATTATTGAAGATCCACTAGATGTCGACAATGGTGAAGAATTCATTGATGAAGAATATGCATTTTAAGAATCCCACACTTTGAAGATAGGGAGGGATCTACTACAGATGAAGCTTTATGTGGATAGCTTGCACGATTAATTCGAGAGTTTGTGGATCTTGGGAATCATACTCTTACGAGGGTCATGAGACAACTTCATGGAGCACTATGGATGTAGCTCAACATTGATAGTTGTCTAATAATTTAGGAGATCCATAACTCAAGAGTTTGGGTAGTTACAATTTGGGAACTCAAGAATTTAGGGGAACTATATCTTTATGAGGGTTATAAGATAGCTTGATGGAATTCTACTTAGTCCAAGGATTGTTTCCAAAGATTTTTTTTTTGAAGAATATGTGGTCTTGTTTTTATTTTCTATAATCATGTTTTGTCTTCACTTGATATGTTATTTTGAATTAAGTACTACAAGTCTTATAAGAGGGTCTGAGAATATAAGACTTATCTTTTATAATAAAGTCACCTTAGTAACTTGAGTGGAGTGTAATAATATTAGTTATTATTAGCTTTTAGGACTATTTTTGAAAAGATAAGCAACATTTACAAGGTGTTGTACCCTTCACACAGAGCCCAAAGGGCCAAAAAGAAGCTAGTTCAAACAGAATGTGAACTAGGAGAAAAACAAACAGAGACAATTGACCGATAGTTGTAGGATAACAAACAAGTGTTAAACAACCATAGAACCAGAGGGGACCAAACTGACTCCCTAAACCCGAGGCCGCAAAGAAGGAACAGATTTGGGGAGTCCCTTCTTCTTTCTCAGCACAACCGACCAAGAAGGATCAGAAACAACCACCGATGGGGCGAGGGGAGAGGATCTCCAACAACTACCTCAGGCAAGGATCCACCACGCGGCGAGGACAATGGTAGCGAAGAAGAGGAGATCAAAGTGATCAAAGTACCAATAGAGTCGTTTAACAGGGGGCGAGTAGGAACCGACTGCACAAAGACAACAGATCGGGGGAACACAAGGTCAACAGTGGGGGTAGCCAGACGAGGCTCAGACACAGGAGGAGGGACAAAAGAATCACCCTCCTCAGAGGAATCGTCAGAAGAGTCTGAAGAGGGAGAACTGACCGTGAGGTGATCAGGTAGCGCATTCTTCCACCAAGTAGCAGCACCCTTGCGACGAGCAAGAGGGAAACCAGAGGCCAAATGACCAATAGAGAAACACCTCCTGCAATGAAAGGGGAGGCCCTCATAATCAACAGCTGCGACCAAGGTCTGTCCATCACCATCAAAACCACATCACCATGGAGGGGTTTGGAGATATCCAAATCAACCAAGATACAGGCCACCGTCGTATGCCCCAGATCTCAAGACGTTGAGTCCACCTTGAGGAAATGTCCAATGGAGTTGCCAATAGCTTCAAAACAAGACTGCTCCCAAAACTGAAGAGGGAGATTCGGCAGATGGACCCAAACAGGTCTGATATTCAGCGGCTCAAGACCAAGGCCTGATGGACAGTGAATGGATACACCACATCCACCCCCTATCCAACACACAGTCCCTCTCCGCTGGAGAGGAAAAGGTGACAAAGAAGAACCCCCTAGCACTGGGGTAAAACTCAATCTGTCCAGAGACAATGGGCTTCAAAGAAACGAAAACCCACTCATAGAGATTTGGAAGAGAGGACCACAAGCCATTAAACTTGCACACCACACCCTGCCTCAAAGAATAATCTTCATTTTCAACCACTTCAGGACCACAAACAACCACAGGGGAAGCCCAAGCATAGGGCAAAGGACGACCCTTAGCAAGAGCGGGTGTAGACTTAGACACCGCCTCAGAGAAAGACTTACGGCTAGCAGGAGCACCAGAGGCAGGAGCAAACGACACGATAGGGAGACTAGAGGGGACAACAACACCCACACCAGGTAGCACTACAACCACACCATTCACCAACAAGGCAGAGTCAAGGATGGGAGGAGCCCCAATAATGCAACCCCCACCACCAAAAACAGTCACGAGAGCATCTGTGTCCCCAGCAACATTCTTTGCCCGAAGGGCATCACGCCCAAGCTTGTTCCTACAGAGCCCACCAGAAAGGGATGAGGGGAAAGGCCCGTCACCAGCTGTCGACCCAACACCCACAAAAGAGCCTGCAGGAAAAGCAGTGCCTCCATTCGACCGTAGAGTAGTGCTCCCGCCCAACACACCACCATGCTTCACCACCGAAGGCACCACAGGCGCAGCGTCCACAAGAGCGACTACAAAGCCCACCACAGGGGACTATTGGAAAGCGCCAAAGTTTCTCCCGCTCGGAGACATTTCAAACTTTTCTCCCAAAAAAAAGCTTTTAGGATTGTCGATGCGTGTCTTATTTTTTAATAGTTGTTGGTTACATCTCTCAAACTCTATAAATAGAGGAACTTTTTTGTTTCATAATATTATATTTTGTTATTGTCTAAATATGTTCATAACTCTCTATTTTTTAATAGTTTTTGTAAATAACATTGACACATGAAATTTTGATTTTAATAATTTTTTTAAATAGTTAAAAAGATTTAACAATGTGAAAATCCGATAAGAAAATCAAGCATATGTCCTTTAGTTTTCACAAAAAAATTAAGTAATTCAACATCTCTACAAAATTTCATGACTGATAAATAATTAAGCCATGCTATTCCCTTGTCACAATCATGATGAAGTATATAAGGATAGTAAAGAAGAAGTAGCTTTGTAGCCTTTATGCTGCCGTCTGTTGTTTTTCTTAAACTTAAAAAAATATACACAGGTATTTGGGTCAATGATCAAAATTACAAATCTAACTTAATTCTATTTTGGAGACAAGAAAAGATGCATAAAGAAATGTGGCTTAGGTTCATTTTTCTTAAGCCATAGAAATGATAGTTGGCCTTGCAATTAAGTGTTACATTTTAAGTTTGTAGCTTTGTTCACTGTGTTTAGAGCATTGCTATTTGCAGCCTATGTTTGTCTTTACAACTTTGCCAATTAAGACAAGTGTTAAAAACTTGCAGTTATGCTCATATAAACTTGTAATTTGACCATAGTCTTGAAAGCATTAACAACTCACAATCTAGAACCTGAATGATCTATGAGGTTGTAACCAAAATATTATTACAAATTGATACTGTAAACAAACTGCTCTCAAATCAAACATTACCAATTTGTAAGACTGTCTCTAGTCTACATCTTTGGCTAATGTTGAAATATCTATGGTTGTTGCTACAGTTCCAAAAACCATGGGATTTTGCAATTTACTGAACTTGTAATCTGCATTTCAGAATATGATTTCTATCAACAAAAACTCAAAAAAATTGTGAGAACATGTCATGTTCAATTGATTGTTCAATTTAATCAGTAATGTAATAGCATACATTAAAGTTTTTAAGAAAATTGTATAATAACTTTTTTGAAAAATATTTTATACTGTTATGAAAAGTGAAAAAATAATACTAGATGAAATAATAATGCTAGGTTAATACAACTAATAATTTATTTATTTATATATGGGAATAATATGTGCATAGCATGTTGGTAATAAGAAAGCTGGTTTAGGAGGTCCTTTTCTTTAATGACAACACTTCAGTGTACTATTATTTTCTTTGGGAAGGTTCTTGGAGATTCAAATATAAAAGTTTAAATGTTTTTTAAATATTATATTTAATAAAAGTTTAAAGCATTAGTTACAAAATTATATAGTATGTTTATAGCAAACAATTAAGAAAGAAATAATGTATCTTTAGTAATTATAATGATCTAAATATATTTTTTAGAATTAAACAGTTAAAAAGATTTTAATTATTCAAATTTAAATCGTTTTGTTGATAAATATAGGATTACTTTGTTTCCAAGTTTAGAATACAATAAGAATAAGAGCATGTCAACATATGATCTCTATGGTATATTGTTTGGAGAACATTAAATCATATCAAGCAAATTGTTGTATCTAACTTTTCTAAGGTGTCTTATGAGTCATTTCTAGATTTTGTAGAATATCATTGTATTGTACATTGAGTAGGGCAATGTCTATACATAATTCTACATGCATTTTTTATAGATATAAATTTTTATTAGAATTTCACGATATCTTGCATTGCCAAATTTTGATTAATAATTATTCTTTCAAATTGCATCCAAAATGTTTGATAGCCATGAGACATTGAGTAGGGTGAGTTTAAAATTTCATGCCTTGAAAGAACGAGTTTCATTTGTACGAGCAATGTGAATATTCAAAGGTGACTAGTCATAAATTGTGCATGCTTCTTTCCTTCTTAGGTTCACAGTTGCAAGTGAGAAAATGATTATGAAAATTGTGAGTGGAAATATAAATGGTTGATGATAAATGGAAAATTAAATGGTTGAGTAGGTTATTCCTATGGTATGTTTAAGGTTTCAAACTCCATACACTTTTTCTCTATTTTTTTAATTTAAAAAGGGGGATGGGTCCTAATTTATTTAGAGGGTAAGGGATAGCTAGAGGATGTCCCTTGCCATTCTTGCATCCTAGAGATGACGATGTGGATGGGGACATGGGGTTGGGTGTGTAAATGTATCCTTGTGTATCCTTGCTTGATGCTCAAATTATCTGTGTAAGGATACTGTTTGTATTCTTCTACATCACACATTTTATTTTCTCTCCTAATGATGGGCACTTTGCTAAGGTCCAAAACATTGAGGTGTAATGTTTTACATAAATTTTATTTAATAATTAAGAAAGTCAAATCTTATAATTAAGCTCATTTATATTATATGTTAAGTGTGCTGAAGTCACAATAGTATTTGGATGTGTTATTAACCCAAAGATTTGAGTCTTAGTGGAGATGATTGGTGATTACATATTGATCATGGAAGAAATGAGTATTTATGCAAAATGAACCATCAAAGGAATGAATCAAGCACTGAATTCTACATATTAATTTCAAAATGTGATGCCTAAAAATGTTGCACTCTAAATAACTTGAATGTTAAAATTAAATGAGCCAAGGGGCCTTAACGCGATTTTTTTCACAAGTAAAAATAATTTGCTTGATTTTATAAAAGGGGTGGTACTCCAAGTGAGCTTGATTGCGGAAAAAAAATTATATTTATATAAAGAGTGTTTGAGCTATGATAATACTATGGTGGATAACCTCCAAAGAAGTTTTGGCTCACAAATAATAGTCTTCACAATGACAATTGATGTTATGTGATGGTTCATTTCACTAGTTTCAATACCACCACTTCACCCCTTTGAGCATGTACAAATACAACTTCCAATATGACCGTCCATTCAATCTCTTGAGAAAATAGTCATAGAAAAATAGAAACTTCAAAAATGCATCAATAATGAACAAGTACTAAATATACAAATGACTTAAAAAAATTCGCCAAAGATAACCACTTCATACCCTCTATGCATATGACTAATGCATAAATAATAGATTATTGAAAATAATGTACATTATTATTATCGATCATTATGTATAACTATTTAAAAACTTGAAAGACAAAGGGAATCCATCTAATTTTCAAAATTATAATGATTTTTCTTTGCACTTAACAAATTATCTAGATTGAATTTAGAAAAGAAAAAAGTTATATATGTGAATATAAATTTCCCAAGCTCCCTTTGGGTTATTTTATTCTTGCTTAAGTACCGGCCACACCCTCCTAATTAAAAGCAATATCAAGCTCCTTTCACAAGGCTTTATGTGAATGCTGCCACTTGTCAGTCGGACGCTCCTCGCAAGGTTCCTTTTTGTCACTTTTTCAAAAGCCGTTGCCATGCTTCCACGCATCGACAATTCGCACTCTTCAATGCTTCTTTTCGTCGCTCCTCTTTCGGGCCTCAATCGCATGCCATGAAGCATCAATCCACACACATTCCTTGGTGAACCCCACCTTCAGTACAGTATGCTTGGAACACCTCCACATGTCTTCATAGTGCAAGTTTTCACCGCACAAAGAGAAGGAATGAACATCGGCCTCCGACCACTTGCCACGTAGATCTTCTAAGGGCTTCATCACACATAGGGACAAAGCAAGCGACAACCTCACAACAGTTACCACGTTTTGTAACTTTCGTCATGAGTAGATGACACATGTCAACACTTTGGTTTGCTAGAACCACTGCCATCATTCACAGGGAATGCATCTGGCTCTAAGGCGTCCTCGTTCATGGCTCGAATCTTTTTCCGTTGCAACGACCAGGGGAAATCATTGCTAATACATTATTGCTCATGATCAGAGGATCTTTTCTATTATTGGCTCTCTGAGCTTGGATTTTATTATAAATATTGCTTCTTCTTTCGAAGCAAGGGGTCAAATTTTGATAGAAAAATTGGTAAAAGAACCAGGACTTTACCACTTTTAGATCATTGTAAAGAATTACAGACTGTGCCATTGTTCGGCCTTTATGTTTTCTTAAAGATTTTTTATAAAGTTTTACTGTGCCATCATGGTACTGAATGCTTCATTTGCAGAACTTCTATAAATTTAATGCAAGTTTGCTGGTTTAGATAATGTCTTTGACTCCTATTTTTCAGTAAATGTGCATGAATATTATTTTATGTCATTGGGGGAATCATTCAGACTTCTATCTTTATTTTTTGTCATTCTAGGACATAGCAAATTGCTAAATGAGCCCTTAGATCGCATCTACAAGTTAGATCTATCGTGCCTTATATCTAAATCTTGGCATATCGCCCTAGTTAGATCATTTTATTTTTGTATTTGCTTCCTTTTCCCATTCAAAACCCTAGTTATAGAAAAAGCCTACTTCTTTAAAATACGAAGGTTTCTTAGTTTAGCGCAATAGGTCCCCCCTTTAACTGAGTTTCCCACAAAAGGGTTGTTACCTTGTCAATTTTTGGTATCAATAGTTTTTCTTTTTCTTGGCATGCCTGGTGGGACCGATTAAATATACCAAATCTAGAGGGTGTATAAGCCATCGGCCTATTATTAGGTCGCAAACCGCAAATAATCCTGGCTTGTTAGTGCCTCCACTAGTAACAACGCATATCCAAACTCACCTAGTAAAACTTTTGGATCCCAACCATGATGTAGATCACAAACCGAAATTATGTGGCTTGGGATGTCGGAAGTCCCCTTGTAGCCCTAGTTGCGCCTGTCATTTGGGCCCCTATCCTGGTCTCGACTCTCAAATCTATTCTAAAGTTTATCGGAGATGGCTCAAGAACACCATCCAAACATCTTCAAGATGTTGCAAACGTGTGTTTGGTACACAAAGTTATAGATCAGAACATAGCACTGAGATTGCTTGCAACTTCTTTCAGAGGAAGAGCACTAGATTGGTATCGCACGTTGTCGGCTAATACTATCAATACTTGGGATCAGCTCGAGGACCCTTTTTATGAAAGATTTTCTAATGACGGAGATAGGTCTTCACTATATCATCAACTATCAACAATAAAGTGGGCCCTATCTAAAGCCATGACCGATTTCAATGCCTGGTTCCATACAACCTGACAGAGAATCCAGAATGCCATCCGACAGCCAGCCGAGTTAGCATTTATGTTCTACTTAAAGTCCATCAACGTCGACATATCTGTGATGATCCAATCACTTGGCGGAACCACCTTACCAGATGCATACAACATAGTAGTTAAGCCAAAGAACAACCTGATCGATGCCGCAAAGTTGCCACCTCGGCCCATTATATCGATATTCCCCAAAATATCAACTTCGACCCAGAAAATGCCATCTACTAGCACACCCGTGCTGCCCCCATCTATGTACACATATCTAAGTGCACCACTGAATGTTGCTTCTACATCCGGTGCTTCGAAGGACGAGATGAGTGACATAAGGGAGATGTTACAAAACTTAACAAACAAAGTAACCACTATCAAATGCAACCAAGTTGCTCCTTTGAGACCATCCTACCAAAGTTATCAAGGTGGCAAACCCTCCTACCAACATAACCAATATCAAGGAGTCGCGCGCAAAAATCCACCGAATCAGACAAATAACCAAATAGTACTAGTATCGACTCAGCTGGGAGCTGCTCAAACAAGTACAAGTAGAGAACTAATTGCAGGGCAGAACAATCTCATCGAAGATTTCAATCCCTAGTGCTATCCCTATGGCGATGCACATATGCCTTGAAATTGTCCGCATGGAAATTTGCAACAAAAAGTTGCAGAATAGTGCAACCAAGGTGTGGTGCCAAATTCAGGAGGATATACATGCACCTCTCCCCAAATGGAGAAAGCGATTCTTACCGTATAGATGCAAGAAATGTCCCTAGAACACGAAAATGACATAGCTCCTGACCATGCCCTCCTTTCATAGATGGAATGAGAGGAAGCAGTGTTCACTTATGGAGCATCCACATCGACGACCCCACAAGTACAGCTTGACTACAACACTCGATCGAAGCGGAGATTCACAAGCGAACCGGTCACTCTATAGCCCAGAAGTGTCCTGGACCAACCTCCTAGTCCTTCCACAATTGCTCCACAGCCGCAGCTATGCAAGGAGATTGTAATCACCAAGTCCAAGGAACAAAATCCTCCAAATCCGCCACCCTTCAACGTGGTGGAACAATTGAAGAAATATTCTACTAATGTATCCCTTTGGGATATCTTAGCCATTCCAGAGCAAAATTCATTACCACAGAAGGCCCTATAGAAAGATACGGCTATGAAGTCAATTGAACAAGCTTCCAAAAGGGATATTGACTCATTGCCTCCGACCAAAGTTCTTACGAATGTTGCAGAGGAGGCTTTGACCGAAGTTAAAGAGGAGAAACTGAAACCTAAACCCTTTTTCTTGACCCTCAGTGTGGGGAAGAAACTGCTGCACAACTCCATGATTAACTCTGGAGCCAACACCACAGTCATGCCCAAGCAAATAGTTGAAGCCTTAGGGCTTAGCTATGAGCCCTTAAAGAGATGAGTTATGTAGCTAGATGGGAACAAGGTCAAAATTGTAGGCCTCATTAAAGACCTCCCCTCGACTTTGTTTTCCTGTCCTAGCATCACAGTGCCACAAGATACCATGATCATTGACGTCCCTCCCATGTTCGACCTTTGCCTATCCCGAGAATTCATCTCAAAGATAGGCATATACCTTTCTTTGGATTGGTCCCACCTAATTCTCAGGACTAAGCACGAGGCTAAAATGAAGATAATATCAGAACCTCTGCATGCATAACATGTAGCTGATGAATCCATGATCAACTTTGAAGAAACACATACTTCTTTCAGAAAGCTAGTGGTAGCAGGCTACTAGGAGATGAGTTGGTAACTGAAGACAAAGCTGATTGAGAAGAAGTCTTCTTGACCGAGTATGTAGGCACTAATCCTTTCGGAAATTATCATGCTACTGGGTTAGGCACCTATGTCATATATGATGAGGATCAAGAGTTCCCGAGGGTATTAAAGGACTCCATGGTCGAACAAGCCTCAGAGCTCTGGACATTACAGTTTGACGGTGCAAGATGCAAAGTTGGAACTGGTGCCGGGATATGCCTAACATCTCCATCCAATGAGCATATTCTCAGATCTTTTCGCTTCTAGTTTTCTTGCTTAAAAAATGAAGCCGAATATGAGGGTCTTGTGCAAGGACTAAGCCTCGCGAAGTGCATGGGTATCAAACAAATAGTGATGTTCGGAGATTCTGAACTCATAATCAATCAAGTCAGAAACATCTCCGCTGCAAAAAAATGTCTGTATGCAGTCTTATAGGCACAAGGTATGGGACCTTATCGAAACTTTCAAAGCTTTTAACATCCATGCGATGCCAAGAGAGCATAATTCAGATGCAGATCGCATGGAAACGATAGGATCTCAATTCGATCCTATCTGTGACTTGATTGAGAATGTACACTCTATGTGAGTGATCATCCGACCCTCCATTCCTGATAATGATCAGAGCTGGAAAGTATTCAAAAGTGATGAACACATCGCCTCATTCATTCAACAATCGGGAGAGTTCGCTAATCAATTTCAGCCAAAAATTGAAGAAGCATATGAAGGGCAGATCATCTAGTTGAAATCAAACAAACTTCTTAAAGGGTTGGCCACTCTCAAAAATTTGTTTGACTGTGATGACACAAGGAATGATAGGAGGAAATTTGTAGCAAACTAGGTAGACTATGTTGACCTTGAGGTCGGAAATGAAAGGTCGAGAAAGAAGTCCCACAACATGAAAAAGATAGGCTTATACACTTTTGCGAAAAATATGAGGGGGTTGTGGCCTGGTTTTCGGATGACCTCAAGGGATATGATCTTGACATCATCCAACACACCATCTAACTAACGAAAGGTGCTAAACTTATCTCACAAAAATAGAGGCCCGTCAACCCAAAGATTGAAGCCTTAATGGCACAAGAGCTAGAGAAGTTGATCCAGTCCAAGATTGTCTTTCCGATCAAGCACAATATGTGGGTATCTAACCTCGTTCCGATCCGAAAGAAAAATAGAGACATTCATCTTTGTGTTGACTTATGCGACCTAAATAAAGCATCACTGAAGGATCATTACCCACTACCTTCCATGGAATCAATCTTGCATATTGTAGCAGGTTCAAAGATGTTTTCTCTATTAGATGGTTTCTCGAGCTACAATCAGGTTCAGGTTAAAGAGGAAGATCAACACAAGACCACTTTCACCACCAAGCGGAGTACATTTGCATATGCCAAAATGCCTTTCAGCCTATCAAATACGGGGGCCACCTTCCAGTGGGCAATGGATATTTCCTTCAGCGAACTGATCAACAAAATCATCCTCATCTACTTAGATGATCTGACCGTATTTTCCAAATCTAAATATGACCATTTTGATCATCTAGAAATGGTTTTCAAAAAATGCCAAGAGTTCAAGGTATCCTTGAACCTGAAAAAAATTTGTTTTTGGGAGTACCACAAGGCAAATTGTTGGGGTATGTAGTGTCCCAAGAAGGAATTGCTATTGATCCCAAAAGGCTAAAAGCAATCATAGAACTTCCCCTTTTAGTAAACAAGAAAGGAGTCCAATATTTTTTGGGGAAGATTAACTTTGTGAGCAAGTTTATTT
This sequence comes from Sequoiadendron giganteum, assembly GCA_007115665.2. Classification (NCBI taxonomy): domain Eukaryota; kingdom Viridiplantae; phylum Streptophyta; class Pinopsida; order Cupressales; family Cupressaceae; genus Sequoiadendron; species Sequoiadendron giganteum. The sequence goes on from CM021103.1 coordinate 610,311,909, forward strand.
CTGATTTTGCAGGAATAATTAGATTAATCACCCTGATGCTAAAAAAGGACCAATCATTGAAATGGACAAAAGAAGCGATAGAAGCCTTCAAGAGGGTGAAGGATTCTATTTCTTCAGCTCCTATGTTGGTAAATCCAGACTTATCAAAAGACTTCATAATGTATGTTTTTAGTAGCAAGACAAGCATCACCACTATTTTGACTCAGAAGGATGATGAAGGAAAGGGAGAACATCCTATAGCATTTCATTCCCGGACCTTGAAGGAGTATTAGATGAACTATAACTTCATTGAAAGATAAGTGTTCACAATCATAAAGGGACTCAAGAAGTTCCTACATCTTATAGCTTGCACTAAGGTGATTGTTTATGTCACACAATCTAGTGTTCGTGAGTGTATCATGGAAGGAGAAATCACCGAAAAAAGGGCCAACTAGATCACTAAGATCCTAGAATATGACATTGAGGTCAAGCCTACAAAGACTGTCAAAGGAAGAGGACTGTGCGAATATTTGGTGCACTATGAAGAAATGGAAATTGAGGAAGAGCAAGAGGAGATAGTCCTAACAAATAAGTCTGAACCTGAAGGCTGTTGGCTGGCAGATAGGGTAAGATTTATGCACACCGACAAGTATCCATTAGGACTTCTTTCTCAAAGAAGAAGATTCTATCAACTGCAAAACAATGGGTACTCACTTATTGAAGGATCCTTTTTAAGAGGAATTTCAATGACGTCTTACTACGATGCGTCACCACGGAGCAAGCATAGAAAATTCTCGACACCTTCCACAACAACCCGAAAGGAAGACACTTCTTTGCGAAGACCACCGCCATCAAAATTTTGCGTGCTGGGTACTTCTAGCCTACATTATTCAATGACTCCTACAAAATGATAAAATCCTGCAAATAATGCCAATTCTACGCAATAAGAAGAAAAAATTATGCCATGCCTGTCAATCTGAGAGTAGCAGACGAACAGTTTGCGCAATGGGGGCTAGATTTCATCGGGATGATCAACCTCGCCTCCAATGCTGGTCACAAGTGGATACTCACGGCCATAAACTACTTCACAAGGTGGATTGAAGCCCTACCCCTTAAAAACACAACAGAGGTAGAGATTGTGGACTTTCTCGAGGGGCTGGTAACACGATTCAACATGCCAAAGACTATCATCTCAGACAATGCCAAAGATTTATCAGGCTCCAAGGTATGTTAGTTTGCATTTGAGCACATCATATTCTTGAAAACATCATCAAACTACTACCCACAAGGAAACGGCCTGGCTAAGTCAATTAACAAGAATCTAGTCCAACTCATTAAAAGGATTAGGTCCGATCATGAGAAGGAATGGCACAAGAATCTTCGGACATCGTTATGGGTAGACCGCATAACTCCTAAGCAAGCCCTGAAGACTTCGCCATACGATCTAGTGTATGGGAACGAGGCGTTGTTACCTATCTCTATAGAGATACCTGGGTTACAGCTACTCAAGTCTCTAGAAATTGAAGAGAACAAAGCTATCACTACAACAAATCCCTATGATTTGCTCCATTTTTTGCTTCTACCCACTGTTTTAATGTATTTTTTGCCAGTTTTTTGAAAACATCGACGCTATTTTGGTGTTTATTTGCTTCGATCAGGACAAGTTAGCTCTAATTTAGGCATTAATTTGCACCAAAATTAGTGTTGATATTGGCTTCGAGTGTGGCACTGCCGTTAGTGCCACCTTTAGCTTTGAGTTTAGCTTCGAGTTTAGCACCACTTTTAGCTCTAAGGTTATCTTCGAGTCTAGCTTTGGTTTTAGCGCCAGCTTAGACACCCCTATGTTGAAGAGACTTATTTATATGTCTCATCGACGATGTAAAACGGTGAAATGTCAACAAGATACGAGCATATCAAGGAGAGAATCACTTATGTCACATCGACAAGGTATATCTACAAGTGCTCGATGAAACACAACTCTTGGATATAACGAAGTAATGCCGATGAGACATTGAGATATTAGTAAGACAAATAAGATTGTCTCATCGACACTCTTCAAGTAATGATTAGAAGCATACACCGCTAGACCGCTAGGAAGGTGAGCAACATATGTAGTAGAGCGGTATACACTGCAACCCCAGATCAAGAAGCCTTGAGCAAGGTGGTAGTGTGATAAACAGCCAAAGAGAAGGGAAAGACACCGCCATACTGTAACGATAATCATGAGTCTCCCTGACATGGCAGAGTTACATCGATATATAAAGAAATATTGTTGAAGGAAAATATCGATGAGATAGTGGAATATCGACAAGAGATATTAACTTGTCTCATCGACATCGACAACCAACATCAGAGGAACATAAGATCTAATGTCAATGAGACATTGAGATATCGGTAAGATAAATAAGATTTTCTCGTCAACACTCTTCAAGTAATGATCAAAAGAATACACCGCTATACCATCAGGAAGGTGAGCAACATATGCAGTAGAGCAGTATACACCACAACCAGCAACAAGAATCCTCGAGCAAGGCGGTAGTGCGGTAAACAACAAAAGGGAAGGGGAAAACACCGCCATACCGTAGCGGGTATAATAAGAGATGATGGTAGTACAGTAATCGTGGCATGATTACAATTTACAACACTAAATGCAGAAAACCAGGTCAGTTACAATCCATTTGAATAAATCATTTAAGGAATCAAGAATATAGCTCACCAAAATACTCTAAAACTCTAATAAACATACTCTAAATTTTTTGTCGAAATCTTATTTTCAAGCATAGCCCACCAGAATGGAGTTTTCATTTTAATAAACATACAATAAAACCTTTGTTGAAACCTTATTTTCAGGTGTAGCCCGCCAAAATGGAGAAGTGTTTCAGTAAAGAATGACAAAGAATGGTAAGGAGATGTGTGTGATAGGAGGCATAGGATTCATTGTTGTTCATCAATTCCAGCTTCGATCAACAGGGGTTACAATATTCGTGCTACTGTTTGTAATCCAGGTATTTAATTGACATATGTTTGCATAATCTCAAATTCCTTCAGATGCTTTCGAAGTATTAATGTATTCTATATAGGGTTTAGAATGACTTCTTTTAATTTTAAAAAATAAATAAGATGTTTTTGAAGTATCAATGTGTCTATAGGTTTTAGAATAATTTCTTTTAATTTAAAAAAATAAATACATGATGTATTTTCCTGTGATTAGATAATGTGGAGATCTTCTAAATCTTCCCTAGCACACTATCCTCTTTCACACTGTGTTCATTACTCCAGCTACTAGGGTTTTGTATTTAACATCTTTAATATATTCATGATAGTGGCTTTTAAATAGATCTTAGTCTTTGCTTTAATATTTATCATGGTAACCCTTGAGTTCCCTAATCCATCTTCAATCTCTTCTAAGAACATTGTCTTAAGCCAGACTGCATAGTATGCATATAAAGCAAGTCCTTCATACCTCCCATTGTTCGAAACCACCACTCACCGCCTTGCTTAAAATGTTGCCTCCATAAGCACAATACCATGTTTTAAAATCATGGTTGCCAGTGATTGACCATTAAGGTCATTACTTTCATAAAGATACAATGAGATTTTTGTCTTCAAACTTAAGGCATTATGCAAGATAACATTGTGAATTGTTTTTTTGTGTACAATTTAATTTTCTTGCACATTTACTGCTTTGCTAACTGTCTTTAAGATTGGATATTGCACCATCAGCTGCAATCTCAAACAACTCACTCACTGTCACTTGAAGATTCCTTTCATGAGTATCCTTGTATAAAATCAAACTATTCCCTATAGACTACCTACTTACTAATATATGGGACTCATTGTTTCATTGCATTTTGAGTTTTATTTAGAAGGGGTTAATATGTGGCATTTTTATGTGTAGGAAGAATAGATTGTGATGCAACGTTCGGGTATGGAAGGTTCATGAAAATTTGGATTGCTATCAGTGTCATAAATAGGTTAGATTGTACCTTGAGCTGGTGTGAAACACTTTCGAGTGTTCTCTTCAATCTTTCTCCTTTTGACCTGGTATGTTTTAAAGGATGGTATGGATCATCCGTCCAAATCTTAATAACCCAGTTGGATCTTGGGTATTAGTATGTGTTTCATCAAAATCTTCTACCTATCAACAAACGCAAGCATTATTTAATGTTTGGAAACAACTGGAACAAACCTATCTTTTTAAGTTTCTATGTTATGTTAATTATGCTTTAGTTAAGAAATTATGTAACTTTTGTGAACGCACCTGTAGCTTGTTGCTTCTCGTACAAATAGGGAAACCAAGGTCCGATTTTGATCATCATATCATCATCATTTCAATCCATTATAATAGATACTAGACCATCTCATCCACTTATTCATATCAAAAGAACTCATGTTATGCATGTTTATATTTTGAGCAATATAATGGAGTAGATACATTATAACTCGTAATCGATTTTCAGTGTTCAATTGTTGTGTCGATTTTCATGCTTATTTATTGCTTTGTTGTCTCCAAAGTGGTCTTTTCAAGTTGTTTAAATCTGCAAGATTTATCAGGGCACATTTGTTGTTACTGTTTGGTCCAATTTGAGGTCCAATTGTAAGGATTTGTGTTTTTAATTATACTTTCTGACATTTGTCTTGATACAAATTGTTACTTTAGAATTATGGTATTTCTTTTCTTCTAATGTTTTCAACCCTAATTTTAGGGAAGAGCTTCGAAGATGGTTCCTTCAGATAGAGACTACAATTTTTCGCTATAAGTTTCATCTAGAAACACCAGAAGCTCAGGTGCTGTCATACTCAGGTACAACAGAGTTTGAGGTTACCTTGTTCTCCTTAATACAAAATGTTGTCCTTCAATCCCTCTTAAGCAACATTCACTATTATGGAATTCATCATTGTACCTTTCATGCATTCGATTTAATTTGTTATGTGGAAACATGTTGTCTCTATCTTTGCAAGTGATGACTATTGTGTAAGCTTTTAATCTACATGACTGCCCCTCATGTTCAATTCTTGCGACTATTATAATGCTTGGGGCTGCTTACTTTTAACCAAACTGTTAATGAAAAACTATCTTGGAATCCTTGATGATCAGTTTTGTCAGAATCGTGGCTATGTTGATAGCGGAATGTTCTTATTCATAAGGATAAATCTTTATCAATAAGGAGATTACCCCTTACCAACATACTCCACTATCCTTGCAAAGATTGATCTTTAACGCTTCATGGATGGTTTACTTGTGATTATCCTTCTGAAATGAAACAATAGGGCAGTAGGCTAGGCTCAGCCCTTGTGGGAGCCACATTTTACCCCACATGCTATAACTAGATAAACAAAACAAAAAACTAATTTTATCTATACCTGCACAATGAGAAAATGTGTTAGATAAAACCGAGCATATGATAGATATGTTTGATAAATTTCTTGCTTTCCTGGACATCTATGGTATGCAAGTTATTTGAATGCACATGATGATCAAATTATATGTTTATAGATGTATGCACATATTTTGATTGGTGATCCTTCATTGCTCTAACAACACTCTTCTCACTCAAATGCAGGGAACCTAGGAGCAACAAGGAAGACATCAAATTGGAGGCTTAGACAAGCGGGAAGATTGAAGATGATGCAGAATAAAGCAACTGAGATTCATCATTGAGGCAATGACGGGTCCCCTTTCTCTTTATGTGCATTTTTCTCTTTTGTATCTATAAATGTATAGTTTTTCGATTATATGCATTCAAATAGTCAATTCCATGGATTGTGTGGAACAACATACATTTACATTATCAATAAAGACTACATTTTTGAAAGGATTGTGCAATCTTTCCTAGATTATATGCATCTACATAAGTGTGATCTAGTAATGTAATCTTTTGATTTTATTTATGCATATGAATGTAATGTAGCAGAAATAAAAATGTACCTTACTCTTCATTTGAAAATCACAAAATCTCTACCTGATTGAGCTATTAACTTTTGTGTCTTCATGAACATATGTTGATACAAAATGAATGGAAGAAGCATCCAAGTAATCCTAATTTTTTTTGCCAACAATTCATCCAAGTAATCCAAGCAATAATAAAAGGAGGAATTGATGCTTGGCATTTGCAGGGTGTGATTAGGGAAATTATTGAAGAATTAGCTTTTTTTGAGGACTTTAAGGTTAGTCATGTTAGGAGAACTGGGAACACGGAAGCAAAAACCCTATCGAAATGGGCTCTATCTTTTGCAGAGGTGGAGAAAATACGAATAAAATATTTTAGTGGAATTCCTATGGAGGAAATTTGTCTGTTGTAATTAATGTAGGAAGGAGTTAACACTAGCAAGTAGAGGAATGTGTTTTAAATTCCCAAAGGAATTAAAGCTTTGATGAAGGTATTGTTGCCGGCGCTGGAGGTACATTCAACATTAATGATGAGGGCTAACAATAGGATGTGTTTTAAAGAGACACAAGGCATTTCGTCTGATGCTTCTCAATTTGCAGTGGAAAGGAATGTAACAGGTATGCGATGTGAGGTAGTTTGGAAGCTAGCATTCCAAAGAAGAAATGGAGGCCAATTTCACTCTACATTTGAGGAGAAAATTGGACTCTTTTGTTGGCAAAGCAACTATGAAGAGGCTGAGAGGATTGTTCTTCCCCAAGGATGTGAAGGTGGCACAATTTGTGCAAAAAATCTTGGGTAATGGCTTCAAAGATTTGAAGCACAAATATCATACTAATATGTATATTTAATCTCTGATCATGGCATGGGGGTTGGACTTAGGAGAGTCGATGGAGGAAGTGAGAAAAGTAATGAAGGCGTTGGTACACAAGGATTTCTTAGTGAATATGGAAAGTATCCTGGAATGGGGTATACCAAGAGAAGGATTTGATGTGAGCGAAGTCATGGAAGATGTGGACCCTGAAGTAGCAAAGATAAACCTTCCCTTCATTAGGTGGCCAGAAGGAATCACCAAAGCTATGTGGAGAGAAGGAGCAAAGCTAGGATGGAAAGCCCTAAAACTTTGTGTAGAAATAATGGAGGTCGAGATGGTCATTGAAGGACTCAAAGATGTCACCAGAGAGGAGCTGTGAGAGAAGAAAGGTTTGTGCCCAAGGAAGAAGATGAAGCCAATCAAGGAAATATTCCCAATGCAACTAGGTAGCATGCTCTGCACTTCCGCGTAAACTCAAGCTCAATTTTGGTTAAAATACAGTTTATATCTTAGTTTTTGTTGTACGTTTTCTGGGGTTTAGCCCTTTTTTATATTTGAAAATGTAAACAGTATGGGGTATGGGTAATAGTAGATAGGGTTGTTTTCAGGTAGATTCAATAGTTTTTTTGTGGTTTGTTGGGAACTGTGCTGGTTAAACAAACATATTTTAGAAGTTGTTGGATGGACTTAATTTTTGAAGTTGATGTAAATTTTGCATTATTATTAATAAAATCAAATATTATCACCGATAAAAAAAACACAGTAGGTTGCATGTTAAATTTCAAACATTTTCTTTGCATTTTTTTGTATATATTATTTTCTGAGTAAATCATTAAGTTACACCAATTTTGAGATATATAGTAAAAATAAATGAAAGCACATGTTTGCTTTGTCAAGGGAAATGTATGTAGAATACCCTATGTCTTTCAGATAAGTGTGCAAGTGAAATAAGACATAACTGATTGAATCTGATTTTCTACTGTACAATTATTTTTTATGTGCTTTCTACTTTTTGCATGTGGATTATCCTCAAAAAGAGACTAATTATCTTTTATTAAATGAAGCCTTTACATTTCTTGTCTACGAAAGGAATTTACTACTTGACAACAGGTTCGTGAACTTCATACAAATTAAGATTGGTGTAAAAGGCCATCCCCACAAATGTTGTTTGGTCTAGAATTTTAATGGAAAATAAAAAAGCTTGCTAGGAGAATAAAATAGGTTTTCAATTGTCCAAGTACAACATAATATTATTGAAGCATTTCAAAGTTTAGGCCATAAGAATCATCCTTTTTTAAACATGGATTGCAAATAATTCTAAAAATTTAGAAGTCTTGGTCATTAACATTATTGTCTGCTACAATGTCCACCCACTTTCCTCTCAGCGATTTATTATTTCTACGCCATCCACGTCCTCTCTCCATGGCCTCCTTTGTGAATAAAAATGTTGCCACAGAAGCTTTCACCGCACTATCATCGAGAAGGAAGAAGAAACTTGTGGGACTGCAGTAAAAACCACTCTATCGCACCGAGCTAATGAAGGAGTCGTAGGACAGCGGTGGTCACCGCACTACCGCACACCATTGGTAGAAGACTTGTGGGAGTCACCGCAACATTGCTAGGAACAAAAGGAAGACTCACATGCCGCCACAGAAGTCGGATGCACGAAGGAAGTCCGGTGAGGAGAGTACGTAGGCATTTGAATTTGTTCATAAGATTATCAAATTTATTAAATGATATTTAAATTTTATTTGTGCATAGTTAAATTGAATTAATATATGTTTTAGGACAAGGCCTCCAAGGCTAGGCTTGAGAAAATTCGTGCCACGCATCGCAGTGGCCATAAAGGTTTACAAGCCTTGATCTATGCATTTGTAAGTATATTTAATATGTTAAATGATATATTTTTTTTTATTTCCTTGGAAAAGGTAAATGATTGCAAATTAATTAGTTTAAATAGTCCATGTGTCATGTTTTGATAGGAGGAGAAATATGGCTACCATCCAAAGCAATTTGAAAAGAATATGTTACAAAACAAAAATTGGAACGATTTTGTAATCTGGATGGAGAACGAGGTATCAATAGTTGAGTTTCAATAACTTAGTTGGATATTGTTGTGTTAATATGTCAATTTGCATCTATTGTGTTGAGTTGTTTATTGATGTGTAGGATGAGTAAATAGAGCTCAAATCTTATGATTACAAGATGATCATTATGTGCATGAATAAATAGTAAAAGGATGTAGATGAACTCAATTCATCTGACTTTATACCTCTTGGCAGGAATTCCTCTTGAATCTCTAATATCAGGTGCTTGAGACTTCCCTGTAGCTTTTACCTTTCGTTGTCGCCTTTCCTCTTCACTATCAGACTCGTCTCCTTTTTCCTTATCTACATTTTTGGCTTCGACTTCTAATTCATCCCATGTTTTACCTTCCTCCTCTTCAAAATCTTCTTCTTCTTCTTCGTCCTCCTCTGACTGCACAAGAGATTCATCTTCTGAACCTTCCTCATCTGATTCTAATTCCTCTTCTACATCAGAGGGTTTGTATCATTGATCTGACTCTTCTGAATTATCAAAATCAGAATCACTAACTTCCATATTCAAAAATTCCCAACCACCATCTTCAATGAATTTATCTGGATCATCAATAATAGTATTCAAAATTGGCCACTAGTTCAAGTTCATTCTGCTTTCATAATACTTTATATCCATGGAGTTCAGCCATTCCTTGATGCCATCAAGCGAAGATGGAGGAATAGCGTACATGCAGAGTACATCCCGCTTGAAGTCTTTGAAAATAGTAGCCATATCAAATGCCTTTTTCCCCAGTCCTACTCTCTCAAGGTTAACAATTCTCAATCTCACTGATAGCGATTAGTAAGAAAGGTAATTCCACCAACTCTACCAAATAGTTTACCATAGGAATAATAAAAGCAGAGGCTTTGAAAGGAACTCCATGAAAACCAAGCTCTCTAAATGATATATCAAACTCTAGTTCAAAATATTTTAGATGAGGTTGCTCCCATAGCTCTCTTACTCGCTTGAAAAATCCTTGAAACTCTGACTTCTTAACATTCAAAAGATAAATGGAATGTCCTCAACACCCAGTAGAGCTATCCAAAAAAGCTAACTAAAAACACAAATGTGCTCCCGCACACAATGGCCTAATGGCTGGTTGTCATAGAAGTCAAACTACCGAAGTAACAACACTGATCGAGTTAACATATATGCATCATTTGCATAAACAATTGAAATGTGTAACAAATGTTAATCAATACATTGAATTTTGAGATGCGTTGAAATAATAAAAGAAAACATGTTTTGGGGAAAATATCAGTAGCGTGGGGGAAGAAAGCATTAACCCTAATAAAAGTATTTTTTGTTGTTCTTGATACACCATTTGTAAGTTTTCCTTGGATGATAGTATTGAATTTCTATATGTTGTACCCATTAAATGTCCTACATGTTACAAATATGAAATAACAATGCACAAATTTGTATCGAGTCCAAAGACCAAGGCATTCTAAATAAGGGTAGCCAAAATTGATAAGGATGCAGTTACTATTACACGTATTGACAATCCAAAATAGTCATGTAAAGACAACTACCTATGAAAACCATAATCAATCAAATTATACACATTCAAATCTAAGTTTGAAAGCTTGCATTTCAGTACATGCATCTAAGTCCTTGTTGAATATTGAGGGTGTCAACAAAAAAGCTAGAATAGCTCTCCTTAAACCATAGCTAGTTTTAAAGTGCAGTATTTCCAAATTCAAATCCACTTCTCAGCTAAGAAAAGGAGGAAGGATTGTCAGGTGCTACCTCAAACAAAGAAGGCCATAGAAAATATTGAAATATAAGATCCAATAAGTGAGACGACATAGATGTAGACCATAGATAATCAAAATTCTTGCAATGCACATATGCTTGTGATACAAACAAAAGGTGCTTACACATTGGCTGAATATATCCTCATCAAAATGACTAGAAATAAATTTCAAATTTGTAAGTAAACTCTGATAGTCAAGAAAAACAATCATAAAAATTGGAAGTAAACTTTGGCAGACATGTAGGTGAACTTAATTCATCTAAATTTATGCCTCTTGGCAGACATTAGGGTCTCCCCTCCTAAATTTTGGACCACATCCATTACCTCCACATAAAACTGGACATCCTTGGTCTTCTTGGTTCCCACGCCATGATATGGTTATGCAAATGAAAATGAAGCAAAGTAATCATCTCCTTCTCCGCTGGCTGGAAGAATGCATGCTTAATATTTTGATACATGATATCAACTCTCTCTTCTGCTCTCATGGTTGAATACCAAAATCTATTATGGTGGGCCTCCAGAGTTCCAGTCATCTTTCATCCTCTTCCACCAAATGTTGGCTTGATCCACACGTCTGCCAACTTGATTGGCTTTGTTTTTGAAAGTTGAAGTTTCTCATGAGTCACCAGTGTAGCTCTCTCTGCCTTTTTAGACTCTTTCATTGCTACATATCGTCTCTAGGATTTAATCATTTGTACCACATGGTTGATGTGATTTGAATCCTTACATCTAAAGGAAATTTCCTTAACATAAATACTGCTAGGGAATTTCAATGTTGCCATTGTAGTTGGCATAAAAGCCGATACCTGCAACATTGAAAATTATCCTTATATAAGAATTCCCTCCATCTTGTTGGCTTGTAACACTCTTGATGGTGGCTACTTGAAATCTGATTCTGATTGCTCTTCTACATCAGAGGGTTCATATCCTTTCATACCACAACTCATAGGAAGTCTTTGTGCTATTTCTTTTTTCTTCAACTCTATTAATTATATAAACATCGATATGAATTTATTCTCTCCAGTAGACTTCCAGTAGGTTAGCTTCTTTCATCATAGTCCTTGCAGCTTCTTGAACAATCCTATTTTTACTTTCAACCACTTTATTTTCTTGAGGAATCCTAGGGGTAGAGAAGTGCCTATTTATGCCATGATTCTCAAAGAACATGTTGAAATCATTGGAGGTGAACTCTCCACCTCTGTCAAACCTCAAACACTTGATCTTCATATCCATTTCATTTAAAAAAATAATTTTTAATGCATTGAACCTATCTAGAGCTTCAAATTTTTCTTTAAGAAAAGTAACCCATGTCATTCTAGAATAATCATCAATAAAAAGAATGAAATACCTATTACCTTGAAGACTTCTTACTCTTGTAGGAATACAAATATTTGTATGCACCAATTCCAACAATCCGGCAGAAGATTGTTCTTTTCATTTGAAACTTATTCTTGTTTTCTTTTTGATCTATCAATCCTTGCAAACAACATTGATAGGCTTTGTAATCTTTGGAAAATATCTCACTACTTGAACTAAACTGATTCTTACTAGACTATCAAAATTAATTTGACACATCCTTCTATACCAAATCCATCTTTCTTTAATCCAAGTCATAAAACAATGACCATCAACACCCCTGAGTTGATAAACAATTTTATCTATCCTTCTTCCAGTAGCAATCATAGTTTTAAACCCTTTTTAGTTCTCACGTCCATAATCCTGAAACACAAGATTGTATCCTTTGTTACACATTTTTCCATGTTCACTTAAGAGGTTATTCCTTAAACCTTTAACATAGTAAACATCTTCAGTATTATGCTTGCCATCAAAACTGATTGAACCCATTCCACATATCTTAGCACTTGAATCATCACCAAATCTAACAAGTCCTCCATCATAATTTTCAAGTTTAACAAACTTACTCTTGTCCCAAATCATATGATTAGAGCATCCAATGTCAATGATCTAATATTTCTTATCCCGTGTAGCATGAAAAGTAGATACCAAGGTACCTTCAATATTATCCTTTCTCTCTAAGGGTATTCCTTCACACATCTTTCAAATTTAGATGAAACATATTCATCTTTTAAAGCCATGAACAATAATTCATCATCATCATCTCCATAATCAGATTCATCATCAAAAATACTTGCATCTTCTCTAACATAATATCTTTTCTTAATCATTTTACCTTTGTTCTCCTTGTTTTTTTCATTCACAACTCTATTTGGACATCTTGAAGCATAATGGCCTATCCTTCCACAATTGAAAAATTTGAAAGGTAGCTTACCTTTGTATTTACCAGTACCCCTGTTCATCCTTCTCATAAAGTTAGCTTCCACATCATCAAGATCATCTTGATCTAATTCTTCATTCTTCTCCGATTTTATAGCCTTAAAAGCAATCTTAACTTTTGCACCATTATTAGTACCAAATTCTCTCATTTCAAATGTAGTTAAAGAGCCATACAATTGATCTCTTGTATAATGATCAATATTTTGAGATTCCTCAATAGCAACAACTTTATAACTGTAAGCTTCAAGAAGGGTTCTAAGAATTTTCTTTACCACTTTTGATTCTTCGAATTTTCCACCAAGACTTCTGATGGGGCTAACCACTTCATCTAACCTTTGCATATAGCTTGTAATGTTTTCATCTTCAGACATCCACAAGTTCTCAAATGTGATCTTTAGATTTTGCATCGTAGCTTGTTTGACCATATTATCTCCTTCATAAATACTTTCTAATTTTCCCAAATTGCTTTACCAGGTTTTAGATTCATAACTTTCACTAATTCAAAATTTGTAAGACTACTCAAGAGAGCATGCCTTGCTTTACTATTTCTTTCATAGGCCTTGAGTTCAACTTCAATGCTCGAACCATTTTTAGGCATAGTGTATCCATTCTGAATTGATTTTGAAACATCATATCCCAGATAGTCCATAAAGCCTTCCATCCTTGTCTTCAAGAATGCATAGTATGTTCCATCAAATATAGGGATCTCCTTTTTGTGCACCATCCCAAATCTACCTTAAGTGGTTAAGCTTTCTTCCAAGGAACCTAACTCTGTACCAATTTTTGAATGCACAAGACAACTGAGAGGGGGGGAGAATCAATTGTACCTTGAAACTTCAAAACCCCCATTAATATTTAGATCCACATTCATGCATTTAACCCTTAAATTTATTATGATGAATTAGCATGAAAATTAAATAACAAAAATTGAAACAAATTAACACCATACACAAGAGAACACTAGATTTATGTGGAAAACCCAAGAAAAGAAAAACCATGATGAGGATTAGCTCACAATATAAGTAATATCAACATCGAATATAATAGGGCTCACTGTCAAAGGGCTCAATGCCCAAAGAAGAAAGGCTCATTACCAAAAGGATCACAACCAAAATAGAAAAGAAGATAGAGAAGAAGTGTTACATAGAGAAAATCATCTCAATGCAACAGAGAATCCACCATAATGGCATCAACACCTTCCCAATATGATTGACGAATTGTAGCCACCTTCTACTCACTACATCCAACAGACTAACATATGAAAGCTCTCACCGCATTAATCAATTTCACACTCTAACACTCTACAATTCACATCTCTCACATCTATCTAGTCATCCCTCAACAACTCAACTCATACTTATACCATCTTCACCCTTGAAACTTTATCCAAGGTTGGCTATGCACATCAATCATACAAATTCAAATTAGGTCAACACCAAAACACTTTTGAGGTAGGTAGAAGTGAAATTGGACCACATAAAAACTTAGTTGGGACCCAAATATATAACACCACACAACTACACACTTCTATAAATAATATGTATTCATCGCAAGTAGTGTAAACACTAGGTCACTCGTTACCTGTGCAAACACCATTAAACTTTTAAGTACACGCTTCCTAAAACCCAAGGACAACATGAAAACCTTACACAATGCTTGAACATGATCTAGAATATTCCACAAACACCTTGAAATCCATCAGACTCCTTCATAACAACTTCCACCTTAAGAATGTACACACCCAATACACTCAAATAACTCTATTATACACTGTTACTTGAAAAACCATCTTCCAAAGCACCAAATCTCAAACCAACTTGACTAAAAAAAGATACCAATACTATAACACTTCCACAAATCTACAAGACTTGAAACCACTATGCAGATAAACACGGAGCAAAGACATTTCTCCCAGATACCTCTACAATACACAGTTCACACAGTGGTGAACACGTCTTCTTTTGTACAATGATCCAACACACCAAATATTGAATATAACACCTCTAACCAACATATTTGAATCACACAGGAAAATATTCAACCTAGAAGAAATGTGGAGAAACACAAGAACACATCTCTGTAACTCAAAACACCATTGCAACACACTGTTTCCTCTTTCTATCAAATTTTCTCAAAAGCACTTGGAAACCAAGCACTAAAGACACATCCTCATCATCTTCAGTACATCCATATCTATAGATAAAAGCTTATCAAAGCAACACTAGGGGTTCACACTAGTAGCTTTACTAATGACAACATAATGTAACTAATCAAAGCATCAACTACTCACACTCTTGCAACAACCTCAATAGACATCAATCACAACACAAGCTTGTTGACATCAGTGACAACACCAATTTCTCATACTTGCAACAACTCAAACATTGATCAACCTCATGTTTCATTTTATTTTATGCCATGGATAGGTCCCCTTTAAGACTAAATAATACTTCTTGTTGATATTGAATACAATCTTCCATTACACAAACCTTTGGTCGTAATTTCAAGGATGATGTGATACATGAAGGACAGTAACCATGAAATACCATAACTAGGGGCACTTTATTAGAAATGAGGAAAGAAGTATTGGGCATGAGCACAGAGATGGGGGGCCCAATAGCTAAAAATTTGTTATAAGGCATGGATTTATCACAATACTAAAATCATTACCAAGCCATAACATGATCATGTTATGGCCCATTCACACTAAATTAGTAGTGTGACCACATTGTAATGTGTGTGCACTATATTTGAACCAACAAAAATATTCCCTTAGGCTTGGAATATGTTTGAATTTTTAAGTCTAAGGGTTGTACCTACATGTTGGGATTTCAAATCAAATTTTTTCCATTTTTTACCACCCTCCTCATCAAATTTATGTCTTTTATATAAAAATTATACAAAATCACCACTACAATGTCAATCTACTTCTTAGCTTTGTAAATATATATTTTTTCTACAATTAGAGTAAATTAAGGTATTCATTTTTATTTAATTATAGAGATGTCTTCATATGCCTCAAATACATAGTTTTGTTTTTTATATTTTTGATTTACATATCTAAAATTAAAATTAAGTATAATATTATTGTACACTTCATTTTACACAATGAAGAAATCATATTTCTAATTATTTTTGTGGAATTTAGGTGCCACAAACACTAGGTTGTTATTTTTATTAGTATGCATACTCTTAAAAAAGCACAAATTTTATTTTAGTAAAAAATATATAACTTGTATAACATACTCTTAACACCAATTTATTTTAATAAATACTTAATGAAATGAAAAATATGATAGGGGAAGGGGGAATAGGGTGTGCATGCCTAATCTATGTTATATTTTAGAGATAAAAATAATACCAATTTTGTGTGCACTTAGTGTTTGAACCTCTTAATGTTCACCATTTGAAAAAAAATAGTAGCTTAGAAACTAGATTCCAAACACTACAATTGTTGTTCTTACCACATCTTAAATTTTTAAGTATATGCATCTCTAATTACTCATCAAATTCTAGTTTTGTTAATTTTAGAAAAGGTGGCCACTTAAGATACCCTTTAGATGCTCACTTCCCTATAATTACCCCATTATACCAATATTCTACTACAAATAAGAAATTCTAGTGGCCATTTTTATGCAAAACAATGAAGATATATCTCCAACATTTTCTTAATAAAATTAGCTTTTTGAATAGATTGAGTGTAAGAGGAATAGTTAAAATATGGTCAAGTATAAAAAAGGACAACAAATCAATTCATAAATGACTAGTGAATATGGGATCATAACCACTTATTTTTAGAATTGTGATCTCTACAAAGTAGAGAGATAACACATGAAATTGGAATTTTTTTTGCAAGTATATCCATAACCACCAATAAATTTATTGATGTTCATTTTGAGAACTCAATGATGAAGTCTATGATAAAGGTTTGAAGGAGATTCAAGGTCTTTATAGTCTCATTCTTCATTTATTAAGATGCTTAGTACTCTGCCTCAAATTTTGTACATCACATTTGGTTCCTTCCATAAAATAATCTTGTTTGATAACACGATCTATTTTTAAGAAACCATAATGTTCACTAATTAGAGATACAAGAATCTCTACAAGAAATTTCTTCTAAGATTTAAGTTCTCACAAATATATATCATATTCATATACCACAAAGAGTCTTTCTTCCACACAATTTTATTAGATGTAATATATTCTTACAATTATTTTTAAATTACATTTCATGTATCTTAATAATTCTACCATTCTAGTCATACATCTTTTATTTGTCTTTCTTGTAGTATTAAAATAGAGAAACTTAATGCTTCTATGTCTTCTTCCTTTCTAAAAAAATGTCTTGGCCATCATCTTCTCATTCCATTTCTTGTAGATATGAAAATAACATACCAACGTAAAATTTGTTTCTCTTTTCATGATTTCCATTCTTACAATTAGATACCATCAGTATCTGTATTTAATTTGAAATATCTTACCATCAAGCAAAAAAATCATTAGTTGATTGCATGGGGAGTATCCAAAATTTTCTTCTCATTCATTAACTTGAGTAGATTCTTATCTTTAATATGGAAATTTTCAAAATTTAAAGGTATTAACTATTTAAAATTTCATGCTTTAGAGTATCATATTTAACAATGAAAGTTTTGAAGAAATATGTAGTAACTAAAACTAAATTGATACATGTAAGAAATTGATAATTTCATGGTACAATAGTTGATGTCTAATGATGATAAATAGATATCCAAAACCTCATTTTTTTAAGTATGTGACATGTACTCATTGAAAAATATAATTTCCCCCAATTATCCCCCTCTTCCCTTTTGAGCCTCATTTTTCCTTTCCTAGTCCTTATAGCAACTAAGTCTTCTCAATCCTAAACCTAGTTTTCATTTCCTTTGATGAAAAATATCACTATAGGAAAATAATAGTTATAAAATAGACATGAATGTACAATTAAAATATTGTATTTATTTAAAGGTCGGTGCAAAACCATCATAACAATAGTTTAACTACCTTGGTAAATTTTCCCTCAATCCAATGTTTCATTATACTCCATCACACATGAAAATGAAATAAATGTTAGAAATAGGTGTTATACTCTTTGAAAATCTCAAAAATAATGTAACTATTCAATAGTATGATGGATGTAGGAAATTATTGAAACAAGGTTTACATAGTAGACTAAGTAGAACATATATTACCAATTATTTATAATTTTGTGTATGAGGATTTTGCAAGTGTAATTAGTGATCCAAAGTGGTGCACTTGGGAGTTACATATTATAACCTTGTCTATAGGATTCAAAAGTCTTTATGGGGAGTCACTAAGATGAGGAAAATGTTGAAGGAAAATAAAATGAAAGATAATATAATACAAACACAATACCTTCACCTAGAATTCTTCTCACTCCTTGATGAGCTCAAATAGAGTGCACCCTTGTTCCATTTTATTTGCTCTTATAATAATGATAGTATGTAGATTCTTCAAAAGACTAGGATAACCTTGATATGATTTTAAATGAGAGATAAAAATGACAACATAAGGATATGATATCTTGATTCTCAAATGAGGATTAAGGATGAGATCCTCTAGCTATAGAGTCTTGAAGAGGCAAATTCAATGGATAGGATAGATTGATGGTGGATGTTCAAGATTGAATGAGGATTAGGGTTAGGCTCAAATATGTAGTCATGTGAAAAGTGACACATGAGGGATAAGATATATTTTTAAGATTGGGATAAGGAAAAAAATCCTTATGTGAATGGTTAGGATTAAGAGGTGGGATTGAGATGAGTAGACATGATAAAAAAAAATAGTTTGAATTTTGGAGATGTCTAGGTTTAATGAATCTAGATAAGGAGTTAGACATGTGAAGGGGGAACTTGTCACATGATAGAAATTTTAGATTATGATCCATGTGAACAAGGTTGAGGGTTGGGATTAAATGGACAAGATATAGGATAAAGTGGGATTAATTAAATAAATATTGAATATTTATTTAATTAATGGGATCATGTGAAGAGAAAATAATTAAATAAATGATAAAAAATTATTTAATTTAAGGATAGGATAAGTATTGGGAAAGGATGAAAATAATTAAATAAATAATAAATATTTAATTAATTAATGGCTTAGAATAGGCTAAAATTAAGTGTGGCTAGGTAAGGTCAGATTTTAGATGTATATTTATTCCCTCTTTAATATGACATCATAAAGTGTCACTGTAATAAAGAAGATTAAAATATAGTGGATGTGAAGTAATAAAAAATAATGACATGACGCCCTAGGAAATGGGAGGATGGGAGAAAGGATGAAGAAAAAAATATTAGGACTAGGTGATGAGATTCCCCCTCGAGAGGATATTCGTGTTAAGAGAACACAAGCGTTCTCTCGATATGGAAGGGGAAGATGAGGGAAAAGAATAAACAAACAGATGAAATAGAAGATGAAAAGAATGGAAAAGGATGAAAATGAAGGGGAATTTGGTTATGATGGATTGGGAGATTGGTTATGCCAAGAGAAATCCTAAGATTTGATATAGCAAAGGAAATTATGCACCAAGGTATGAAGAACCAAGGTGACAAGGTAACCTTTGCATGGACTTGGCACTCAAACATTTCCGAACACAACGTACAAGATAAAGATGATGCTCCACTATTCACCAATCAAAACACACTAAGATGTAGATAGATTGAGGTGGCCTTAAGTAGGTATAGTCATGGGTTAAAATATAAGATCAAAAGATAAATCGAAATAAAAGTTTCACTCCAAAATATGTCACACAACCAATATACCTCTTGCCAAAGATAAGATAATAATGATGAATGATTATATTAGACTTAGGGGTCCTAAGGACATTGATGATTGGATACAACTTGGAAACACTATGGATAATGAAGAGGTGATGATATACAAAACTTAGCAACACTATGGATAACCAAGAAGTGATTAAAACATGACAGCCAAAAGGATATAATGACCAGTTAATGTTCGATAGCTAGGTTCGTGATATGATTTCAATAAGGATTGATATTTGGATGTAGTGTTTGGTTTATTTCTCAAATATAACTATGAGGAGTGAAAGATTATTATGGATGGGATTAGGGATTAGATGGGATGAATATGATAAGAGATGGAATGATGTGTTTTATTGAGGTGTTTGATTTATTATGGGATGAAGGTTTTATTATTGGATGAAATGATGGGAGGATGAATTCACATGCATGAGTCTTGAAGACTAATGCATTTAGAAACTAAGGATATACAAGGCCAAATCCTTGACATGATTTGGGTGTAACTTCCACATCTAATGTAGGGGGAAGAATGGGGAAGGGTGGGTAATGATGGATGGGCTGGTAGGGGATGCTAATCAAGTATCAATACAATCCATAATAGGATTATTATGGATGAGTGGATGAATGTATTTTATTGATATGAAAAGATAGGACTGATAGTAATAAGGGAGATGACATCCTAAGAGATGATGGATAAGAGACTACTACACATGGTGATTTTTTTTAGGTTTTCACCATGTTACTTATCCAAGGTACCACTGAAGTGGTTTTCACTTATGGATGAATTATTTCTCTTTACTATTTTTTGGATTTTTAGATTTTTTTGTATTTTTTTCTTTATTTTCTTTTTTTAAATTTTTTGGATTTTTTTCAACAAATGAGACTTGATGATTTTGCGATCAAAGGGGCATGCTATTGACCTAGTTGACATTTCTTGATGGAATGATGCAGATGTTGTTCCAATGAAGAGGAATGATATCTTGTCCCATAGATGGAGGGAGCTAAGGTATGATCACTAATGAGTGCACTACCAACATTGTCATGCATCATACATAAAGAAGCTTGGGACACCTTTATATTAGATACTTTCAAGGGGTTGTCATCATTGCATTGCATGAGATTAGGAAACTTGTCAAAATATAATCAAATCCTCATCTAGGGTTTGTTTTTTCTTTTATAAGCATTCATTTATACATTGTAATCATCCATTCACATTCATTCACATTCTTGTATTCACAATCAATCAATATAGAAGGAATACCATATGCTTATGTGGATCAATCTCTTTCTTCTCAAGGTTGCATAGCATAACATAATCATTTCTTTGTTGTGTGTGATAGACATTTTGGTTGTAGAGGATCACTGGGAGTTGTGGGGGTTCAACAATCAACTCCATCATAACCCAATGATGACAGACCTACATCCCAACTCATCAAGATCATTGTTTCACCTATATAGTTATTTTAGACATAGATATGAGAGTTACTATAGTCTTATGTGGCAATTCTAGAAACATTCAACAAGAACATCATCTTTCATAGTAAAGCATGTAAACACTCAAAAAATACAAAACAAGTTGTGTAAGAGTAATTTAGTGAAGCCTTATCTAAATTATCAACCAGATTTATCTAAATAATCTTAAAATTCAATTATTTCATTCATAACTATCAAACTATAAACCAAAAATAGGTTAACATATTTGCATACATAAAAGAGGTTAAATAAAAGTTTTAAATGGTTTTTAATATATAAAAGAATGATGTGACTACTAAATGGCTGTGTATCAAAGGACACTTATAGAACCCATCAAGTATCTTGTTTGATGACCTAAAAGTGTACCTTTACATTATTAGACATGGATTTTTATATATTATTATTTTATGGTCTTTTATGATAATGATGATAACTCTTAATATATATTATACTAAATTGATCTACTATAAAAACTCTCAAAATGTACACTCAAATATAAATTATTCTTTTTCCCTTCTTTCTTATCATTCATGTACTTTAGATCACAAAAACATCTATCAATGAAGCATCATCTTTAAAATAATCATTGAAGTAATAATTATTCTCAATTTCCATTAATCATCTGACCCTTTTTTAGTATATTGATTATTTAAAATTAAATACAAAGACAAGAGTAAGATAGTATCCATATATAAGCATACAATTAAAGTCATTATTTATAATACCATTTCTATGATAAATGTGTTAAAGTTATCTTAATTATTTGAAGCTATGAGATTATGGAGAAAAGTCTACTTGTGTGGTTTGGTGAAGCTATTTCTATATTATTGAATTACGAACAAGTTAAAAGGAAATGGTGCTTATCCTCAATTTTTTTAATCATATCTTACAAGTTTGTGGATCTAAAGATAATATTAGATAAGTACAATGACCAATTTCATAGTGGACATTATGAATATTAGACCATATTTTAATAATTCATTTTGTTTTATTTATCAAGTTGGCATGATTTAAAATTAATCATGTTCATTCAAGAATTATGCATTTTTTTGTTTTATTTCATATAGTGGCGCATTTCATACTTGAGAATCTAACTGATGGAGCTCTTGTCATAGCTTGAAAATTAATTCAAGAGGTGTTCAAACTGCATGGAATTCCTGAGAAGATTATCTTAGATAGAGATGCATGTGACCTCAAGGTTCTGGCAAACCTTATTTTTTGCACTTGGGACTCAAGTAAATATAAGCTTAGCATATCATCCAAAAATGAATGGACAAACAAAAAGGGTGAATCAAGTACTCAAAGACTTACTAAGAATGTATTGCATGGATCAACAATACAAGTGGTAAGATTACTTGTCTTTAGTGGAATTTTCTTATAACAATTCCTACCATTCTGCAATAAAGATGGCTCCTTTTGAAGTGTTATATGGTCGAAAGTGTTGAACCCTGTAATTTGGGATAAACTTGAGGATAGAGTGAGTCTTGGGCCGGAGATGCTAGCTAAAATGGAGGAATAGGTTAGAGTTGTTGAGCAAACGCTAGTTGAAGCCAATGATAGACAAAAAATTTATGTAGATGCAAATCAAGTACCCAAGAATTTTGCAGTAGGTGATAAGGTGTTGTTAAGGGTAAAACCTCATAAAAGTTCCATCAAGTTTGGAAAGTCATCCGAACTAGCTCCATGCTATGTAGGTCCTTTTGAGATTCTTGAGGAAGTGAATCTTGTAGCTTACTGAATTGCGTTGCCACTAGCTCTTGCTCATATGCATAATGTCCTTCATGTTTCTTACCTAAATAAGTATATACCTAGAGATAATCATGGAATTGATTGGAATGCTTTACAGGTACAAGATCTTGGAGTGGTAATAATTGAGCCTACCAAGATGCTCGGAACACGTAAGCTTCACTTGCATAACAGGGAGGTTCTATACTGCAAAGTCCAGTGGGACCAGTATGCAAAAGACTCTGCCACTTGGGAAGACTATGCTGAGATAGAGAAAAAGTTTCCACATGTCTTACATGCTTTTGAAAGTGCTTGAAAATAATTTTTTGTTTGCTTTGTTTAGTTTATGTTTTCTACATAAAATCATTGGGGATGATGATTCACAAGGGGGGAGTATGTTACACCCTATTGTGCGTTTACCTATTTACTATTACTATGTTAATGTAAAACATTGCATATGTGAATATATTTGGAATTTTGAATGGAAAATATATATATGGTTGCACTTTTTTTATCATAAAATTATGAATGAATGTTTATTTCATTTGATGTTATATAATGGAATGGATATCTAGAATGACTATTTATTGAATTTGATATTCTAACTATGAAAAGTATAATGTAAATGCTTGTTTTGATGAACGGTTGACTACCATGAAAATGTTTTAAGTTGGATGTAGGTACAAAATAAATCCTCTAGAAGCAAAGGAAAGTATCACTTAGGAGAAGAAATTGGTCGGGTAACCTATAACGAAACCTAAGTGATCTTACACACACACTCACTTATAGAATGGTTAAGTCAAGTCATAGTTTGGAGAGTTGGCAAGTCATCATTTAGTATGATGTGTTTGCAATAGGAAGGATCTTTATTTATGTTAAGAGCATTCTTGGATTGTGTTCAAGTGCTTAGTGCATGTGAGTTCTTCATATTACTATAAATGATTGATGAGATATATATACATAGAATGTATATATATGTGTATATATGAATGTTGACGATAATCCATACACGTGAGATAACATGAACATGAGAGTACATAGATAGACGTACATATGCACACTCATGGATGGGTTGCTCATGGGCATGGTGATATCGAGAGGATAATGAGGCATGTATGTATATATATATACATCACATGTATATGTTCCTATCAATAAGATAGCAATTGTTTAGATGTGTGATTGTGTAATCGAGTGTATATATATATGAGATATATGTATATATACATATGTATACACATCAATATATGTGTATGCATTGACAAATGAGAATGTCCATACAAGTATGTTGATATACGTATATGTGTGTATACATGAATATAGATATATATATACAAATGATTATATATATATATATATATGAAATGTTAATTGATCTTGTTCATTTGAATATCAAGTGGAATATTTAGACAAACCTATTTGTCAAAGAATATATAATTAGTGTAAATGCTATTTATTAATGATATATATATGTACATATATATTATATTTATATTAATGGCCGTTTTATGGAATATATTCCATGGTCGATATAATGTGAATACAACACTACATATAACAGTGCAATACCATGTATTAAACCGCATTTATCACTAATGATAATGGGCGATGGAAATACATTAGCAATATTTATTTTGTAAAGTTTATTGAACGCCATGATAAAGTGTTGCACACTAAATAAGCAACATACAAAGTCAAACATTAACCTATGCTATATTGAAGG
The DNA here is from genome assembly GCA_007115665.2 of Sequoiadendron giganteum. Lineage (NCBI taxonomy): Eukaryota > Viridiplantae > Streptophyta > Pinopsida > Cupressales > Cupressaceae > Sequoiadendron > Sequoiadendron giganteum. The sequence goes on from CM021103.1 coordinate 610,336,441, forward strand.
TGGTTGATTCATTGAAATGTGTCGACTACTGTGTCTTGGACCAAGTCGACTATATGGAATGCAACCAAATGGAATTTGAATTATTCCTCTGTTACAAACAACAAGCATATGAATAGGAAATGTGATGAATAGTTGGCACCATATTATGAATCCTATGTTTCATTTAGAAGTCTATTTAACCTATAATTCAATTTTCTAGATTGAAGCATATGATTTTTGAACCAGTCAAATGTTGTTCGCAAGCATTGGATCGATTTGATATTTTGTTTGAGTGACTGATGTGATAGAAATCTGCCACCTTTTTAATATTAAGTTGGGTTGATGCTATTTGGTTGAGAAGTGTCATAGTATAAGTCTTGTTTGTAGCCTAACGATGTTGGTTTTTGGGTATAAATATGAGGCATTCTCACCTCATTTGGATACACTTCTTCTTTGCATCATTACGTTGCTCCATTTTGGTGTATTTTCATTGAGAGAATTCTTGTTTTTGTTGAGAGTTATTGTGAGGAAATTTAGTGAGGGAGATTGTGAGAGATTTGTTGCCAAGTTAAGTTAAGACGACGCCAAGCTTGAGATCCAATGAGTCAATTAGAATAAGTGATTAACAGGCATGAGATTCTATTCTCTTCACATTCTATCTTTTATGTGAAAGATTGATTGCCTTGTGTGTTTAAATTGGAAATTGCAATAGGTTGCATGAAATAGAGTAATAATATATTTTGCTTGTAAGAAAGGAAAAGGCTTATTGATATGATTTCCTTATAAGTGTTTGTACCTACTCCATATTAAGGAGAGATTAAATATCGTCTATAGTATTGCATACTAGGATTGACGAAGTGGGAATAGCTTGTTAAGTTATTTTATGTAAAGTTAATTTGTAAACTTAGAAAGCTCATATGTTATACCTGGGATTATAATATCCATTGAAGGGGTAACTTATGCTTTTGATTATGTTTTGATGGTAGAGATACCATTGTGTTTTGGACAAATGGAATAGGTTATTTTTGAGGTTAATGGCTACCTATTGAAGGAAATTACCTATTCATAGTTTATAATGACCTAAAGTCAAATCAAGCTAGAGTAGTGTATGTCAATAGGATGACTATCACTCGAGATACTAAGTGAGAATACTTTGGCGAAAGTAGTGTTTTTGTTTTTGTATCCACTGTCAATTCACTATGTTCCTTTTATGCATGCTAGTTTAGGATTGTAGTGTCTAAAAGTTCTAGTTATGTAGGGCACAACACGAACCTCAAAGTGGTTGTTGTTGAGAGGTTACTCCACCAATCTATTCGTTGAAGGATAGGGCCATCTATCATATGATAGATGTGTGGGGGACCACATTTGAGTTCGTGGTTGGCGAAAAAGCGCTTGAGTGATGCTTCTCCTCCTCAATTGGCGACCAAGATTTGAAAGGAGATTCCTAGACCATCTATATCTATTGCTTGAGGCTCATTTGAGCTATGTATGTATTTTTTATACAATATTTGTGTTACTCGTCAATTTTTCACTCAAAATTTAAATTTATTTTTCCCTTTAATAGGTAATTTTTGATGATGTCATGGCCCTGCCAGTTTCCCTAACCATGTCACGGGGTTTGTAAGTTTTGAAACTTCTCGACCGCTCGACTTATCTGTAGTTCTTGCAGTTATGAGTCTTATCTATTAAATGTCCTTTACAGTCAATCTATCCAAAGTTCTTAAAACTCTAGAATTCCTGACAAATGGTTATGAAGTTTCATTTCTCAGCGACGAGGAGACCCAGCTAGATGCACAATTTTCAAAATGTCAGCTTATTTAATGAATCGTGTGGCGCCTTTAAGGAATGTGTTCTCAAATGCTTTGAAATGCCAACTTGAGGTTTAACATAATCTTTTAAATCTTCTGAAAAGATAGCTCTTAAATAAGGGGTTGGTGAAACAGATTTGCATATTTTTCTTAGCAAATAAATGATCACTTCCTACCGTCGACGTTAAGAGAGCCTGCATACGAGGAAAGGTGGCGACATTTTCAATTCCAAAATTTTCTCAAGATGGTACTTCCTGGTGATATCAGAGAATGGGAAGATGAAATTGCACCTATCATATAGCCAGATTTAAATTGGCCTGATGAGGAGCAACTTGACATCATTTATGAGTTGTGTTCGCTGGTATGGAAGGAGAAAACGAACTACGCCGAATACAATAGGGTAATTTTTGTCTTGGATAAAGAAGAAGAACGAGCCAAATTCAACAATCTGGTTATGGAAATGCAGTTGGAGCTATATAGAGTTCTGAACCCTCTAGTTGTTTAGCTGTAGGACCTCCTTATGGAAATGTGACTGGTGGTGGAGAATACCCCTCCTCCGGGAGCAATTTGTTATGTTTTTTCATGCATGGAATCTTTTGTAATTATTAGTGGTAACCGAAGTTTTGGTGTAACATAACCGTTCCCGTTTCTTGGTCGTTGTTTCAATATCGGTCGCTTTCAATGACCATTATGAATAGTTAAATTCGAGCATATGTAAGGCTGTAAAAAGGAGGACTGGGGATCATAATGGTATCCAGGGGAATAGGGGGAATAACCTTAGTTTTCTTGAAACTCAGTTTGGTTGTACAGGGATATTGAGTCTGTAAACTCATATTTTTGGCATTGAAGAGATAAAGAGATTATTTTTGAGTCTTTGAATTTATAAATGTTTTTCTTTGGTTACATGAACTTTGCTCCATAGTAATTACTTTTCAATGTCTTTATGTTAAATTGGACTGTGTATGTATTTAATTCTAAAAATTTTAATTCGGCTTAAATCATTTGTTGAAAGGATTTTTTGTTCATTCTTTTCTTGGGTATTATTCATGGATATGGAATAAGTGAACTTTGGGTTATTAGTTTGTATTCGTTCCTTTTAAATTAATCTTCTGCATCTACTTTTCATGGTTATGGGTAGGTGTTGGTTGCCTTTCCTGCTTTTTGGTTAAAAGCATACCTCGTGTTTTATTCATTGCAAATCATTCGAAGGTAGTTGCACCTTGTAAAATAAGCAAAGAGCGCTTGCAACTATTGTTGCAAGTGACTCAACTATTGGCCAAGTTTTTATTTATGTGGGCCATAGAGTATTAATTTAAGTGATTAATCTGTCAACCAATAGATTTTTGGCAACTCCACTGGGGAACACGATGAGATTGGTTTTTCCCTGTTTTAGATACAAAATGGTGCCTTCCCAGAGATGAAGGCTGGCGACTCTGTTGATCAAGATATCTTAGAAAATGGTTCAAGATCAGGCCAAGCAATGGAACCCATTTGGAAAAATATTTCACCAATAATTGGAGAAATATTGGTTGAAGAAGATGGAATGATTCGTTCACTATGGAATGGTCTTAAAGAAAGCATATCTAAAGCTGAAAAGAAAGGATTGCATCTGTTTCAAGATCATCAATCCACTTTGTTGTTCAAAGATTTGTATTGCAGATATTACATTCTTAAAGATCTTGAACACAAGATTCCTCAGACAAAGATAGAAAAGAAGAAAATTCTTAAGGAAGAACTGGAGAATAAAGAGCAGGTTTCTTTTAATTTTTCTATTCTTGGTGAACGTGATTGCATACCAAAGAGGAAGATTGAACAACCATCTACTTCTATCGAAGAAAATGAAAAATTATTATCAAATGGATCCAGGATCCAAGGTAGTTCTCATTCCCAAACGGTGTGTGGAAATTTCAAATGACTTTCTATGTGGGATTGTGGATGAAAACAACCATGTTGAAGAGGTTGATATAAGTGCATTTACCTTTTATGAAAAAGGGATATTAATGTATCGTTACCTGAATCTCTTAGTGAAAGGCTCGAAGAGAAAAGACTACTGAAAGAAGAAACACATACATGTAAAAGTAATTTTGTTGAAGCTGCCGAAGGTATGAACAACTGGTACTCACAACTTACATGTTTTCTCAGCGAAGATTTTATTTTTGCAAATGAAAAGGATATGGTTCATGCAAAATTTGACCCTATGTTTATAGAAAGAGATATTCAGACACCACAATCATTAGCCATGTACCCAGAAATTGAATTGTCCTGTAGTTTGCAGAAAGAATATTCCATTCCTGGAGCTTTTCATGAAGTAATGACAAATGTTGCATCTAAGGAGAATATTATAGCAAAAATAAAAACGGATGAAGGGTTAGGAAAGCCTGAAAGTGAGATTAGTTGGGGAAAATTCAATGCATTATATGTGTCGGCATAATATGATGAAAATTCAAAAGTGAGGGACAATCCCCTCTTTGATTTATTTGATTTTGAATCAACTAAGGTGAATTCTTTATCTTTTTCCCATAATGAAGATGCACAAGACAAGTTTGTTCCTGAAAGTAGTTGTGAAGATGACGATGAACAAATGAGGGAGAATGAATTGAATACTAAACCTCATGAATCCAGTAGCTATCGGCAAGAGGAAAATAATATAAGTGTTAAATCTAAAATTTTAAATTGCTATGGACACATAAAGAATGATCATTCTCAAGTTGCTAATCTATGCTTAAAGGTATTTGCTGATGGTGGTTTGTTCAAGGATGAATTTGTTGGTGATTTTTCAGTGGATGAAGTCAAAGATTTTTAATTGGTGCTCGAAAGAGACAAGCTGATTGAATCCATTGTCAAAAGAAAAGAATTGGTTCCTTCATTGGGCGATGATTTTGTGATTGGCAAGGATGATAGTAATGATGATAAGTCTGATTTTTGTCAAGAGGAAGTTGATCTGAACCTAGGCATACGATGTGATTTCTTTCAAGAAAGTTGGTATGATTTACCTGAAGTAGATTATGGAGGTATGACTGGGGAATTGCAAAGGGATATAGAGGTATATGATCAAACATGGCTTTTTGGTTGCAAGCTTATACACAAGAGCTTATTATATTCAGTGAGTCATCATGGGACCTGCATGTTATTGCTAAATTTGCAAGCACTTCACAGTTACACATCTTTGTTCCATAGTGGATCATATTTTTCTCAACCTGTTAATGGATTCTTTTGAGCAATAACAGGTATTCCTTGATGTAGTTTCCTTATGACCATGTGCATAGTAGGTGTAGTTTCCTCTCCTTTTTGGTGTTCTTGTCCTATTTTTGGTTGCGTCCTATTCCCCTTCTTTTCTCTTGAATCCATTTCCCAATGGACTTGGACTGGTCCGCCCCCATGATTCTGGAAGTTCTCTACATTTCGCCAAGAAATACAGTCCCCAATCAGAGCCAATGTTACCTGTCAATTTTTCACTCAAAATTTAAATTTGTTTTTCCCTTTAATAGGTAATTTTTGATGATGTCGCGGCCTTGCCAGTTTCCCTAACCCTGTTGTAGGGTTCGTAAGTTTTGAAACTTATTGATTGCATGACTTATTTGTAGCTCTTGTAGTTCTGAGTCTTATCTATTGAATGTCCTTTGCAGTCGGTTTATCAGAAGTTCTTAAAACTCTAGAACTCCCAATAGATGGTTACGAGGTTCCATTTCTCAGCGACGAGGAGACCCAGCTGGATGCACGATTTTCAAAATTTTAGCTTATTTAATGAATCATGTGGCGCCTTTAAGGAATGTCTTCTCAAATGCTTTGAAACACCAACTTGAGGTTTGATGTAATATTTTAAATCTTCTGAAAATACAACTCTTAAATAAGGGGTTGGTGAAACAGATCTAGTAACGGATTTGCATGTTTTTCTTGGCAAATAAATGATCACTTCCTACCACCAACGTTAAGAGAGCCTGCATATGAGGAAAGGTGTCAGCATTTTCAACTCCAAAATTTTCTCAAGATGGTACTTCCTAGTGATGTCAAAGAATGGGAAGATGAAATTGCGCCTGTCATACAACCAGATTTAAATTGGCCTGATGAGGAGCAACTTGACATCATTTTTGAGTTGTGTTTGTTGAGAAATTATGTCTCAACTTCCAGCTTGAAGTCCTCATTTTCATGCCTTGGTGATTTTGTGTTGTCTACAAAGTTCTGGCGGAGGCGGAGCTAGGATGGAACTTGGCATTGTTCTATTTGCCTAAGTTCTGAGTCTCTGGCGGAGGTGGAACTGGGATGGAACTTTGCATTGTTCTGTTTGCCTAAGTTCCGAGTTCTAGTTCTCATTCCTACTCCGACTCCACTTCCTACCGTTTGTTTCGCTTCGCAGGTTCTGGCGGAGGAGGAACCAGTTTTGGAAGTTGGCAATGTCCGTTTGCCAGCTTCCTGTTTCAGTTCCTGTTCTGACTCTGAGCCCGACTCCTGCTTTTATGATCTAGTTCTTCTGGATGTTTGGATTCTACTCAGGGTGTTTTCCTCCGCCTTGTCCTGGTTCTGGATTGTTGTTTCTTGTAGTTGGCGGAGGCGGAACCGAAACCGGATTGGTTCCTGATCTTGGACTTTTGGTAAAGTCCTATTTCTGTTCCTGTTCCGTCCCCAACTCTGACTCCGGTCTTTTGTGTTCCCATCTTGGTTTGACCCCAGGTTGACTTTACCCAGTCAGAACTGTTTTCGATGAGTTCCTCTTTGCCGTGGGCAGACGTAGAACCGAAATGGTTCCTGAACCTGAAATTTCGGTAGGGTCATGTTTTGACTCCAGTTCCGACTCCGAATCTGACTCCGATAGTGTGTATTTTTGATGGAGTCTTGTTTCGACTCCTGTTTCGACTCCGACTCTAGCAGTGCTATTTATGACTTGAAGTCTTGGTCGCGCCCGATGTCTGTTTGACCATTTTGGTTGCTCTGTTAGTTGCGATTGCTGATGAGTTTTGGATGCGTGGCACCTGGTTGAATAGTGATTGGATGGATACCAAGATAGTTATTGTGGTAATTGCATTTATCAATGAAGGCTGGCAAGCTCAACCATTTTGAGTAATGGCTTTGAATGCAATGACAGCTTGTTGCAGGAGATCTGTCAGATCCGTCTAGATGCGTGATTTGAGGATGGACTTCATTGCTCTTCTGAGTCGGTTACATATGGATGAGAGATGTGTTATGTCTCATAATTTAGACAAGTTGAGTTGAGTCGTGAAGTTGCAGAGCAAGTTGAAGTTGTGAGCTGAAGAACAAGAAGGACGTGAGTTCTTGAAGAGGGTTTTGAATTGTATGTTGTGAAAACATTGTAACAGTGGATCTGAATCTCTCTGGGTGATTGTGAGCTGAGCAAAGAAGTCTGGATATTGTATGTAATCGATTCATTACTGTAATACAATTGATTTGACTTTGTGTGGTGGGTTTTTTGCCTGAAAGGGTTTTCCCACGTAAATATTGTGTCATATTTGTTTCCTTATCTTTCTGGTTTCTCATTGCCATGGTTGTATGCATCTCTATAAGTTTTAGAAACTATTAGTTTTTCAATTTGCTTCTCTCTCCTGTAGTAAAGGTGTTAAGGGAATGTATTCCACACTGTTGGGTCATTAGATCCGCATTCTTTTCCCTTCAAAGTGGTATCAGAGCTTGGCCAGTTCGTGTTATCCTTGTTAGGGCAAATTAGTTTTTTGCACTAATACTGTTTCAGTGGGAGACTTGCATTGTTAAACTTGTTTTTGTTGTGAGATGGCGAGTACATTTGGTAGAATACATATTGAGAAGTTTAATGGCAGCAACTTTGAGTTATGGAAACTCAAGATAGAAGACTTGCTTGTGGATAGAGACCTCTGGATTGCAGTGTCTGGAACTAAGCCACAAACTACGACCCAAGAAGCTTGGGATCTTGCTGATAGAAAAGCAAGAGGATTGATAAGACTGAGTCTAGCCGATTTTGTGCTCTTGAATGTTCATGAGGAGACGTCTATAGCTGCTTTGTGGAAGAAGCTTGGTGATATTTACCAAGGAAAATCTCTGGTAAACAAGTTATTCCTGAGAAAGAAGTTGTACTCCTTGAAGATGGACGAAGGTGCATCTATTGCAGATCATCTGAACTCATTTAATATTAGTGTTACTCAACTGGCATCTGTAGGTGTAAAAATTGAGGAGGAGGATCATTGCATGCTCCTGTTGTGCTCATTACCTGACAGTTGGGATCATCTTGTGATGGCTATTGGAAGCACAACCACTGCTTTCAAGACAAATGATGTGGTTGTTTCGCTTCTGTCTGAAGAAATGCGAAGGAAATCTTCTGAGATGGCCAAAGATGCTCTTTCTGTTTGAGGTAGAACAAAGGAGAAAGGCAAGAAGAAAGACAACAAGTCGAAATCCAAGTCTAAAGGGAGATCAAAGTCTCCTAGTAAAAAGTCCAAGGTAAAGTGTTGGAACTGTGGGCAACTTGGTCATATCAGGAAGGACTGCAAGGAGAAGAAGAAGAAGAATGCTTCTGACAACGAATCTTCTCAAAGTGATGTAGATGCCTTCATTGTAGCAGCCCTGACAACTCAGGCATCAGATGATGTTTGGTTAGTTGATTCAGGTGCCTCTTTTCACATGACATCCAATAGAGATTGGTTCTCAAAGTATGAGAAGTATGATGGTGGAAAGGTATACTTGGCAAGTGATTCGACGCTGGAGATTGTTGGCAGAGGAAGGGTCAAAATTCAGTTTCCTGACGGGAGAGTCAAAGGAATTGGTGGTGTTCTTCACATCCCAGGTTTGGCTCGAAATCTTCTTTCTGTTAGTAAGTTAAATGATGTTGGTGTAGAAGTTTCTTTTTCTAGTAAGTGATGTAAAATGGCTAGAGGTGCAATGGTGTTAACTAAGGGTGTTCATACTGGCACTCTGTACAAGCTAGATGCATGACCTATTCTTTGTAACAATGCCTCTGTAAAGTCATGTAATTATGCACCTATAGAGAAAGATGAAGACTCTTCACTATCTACAAATGCTTTGGAGGTAAAACTCCCAGCAGAGACGACTATGTTATGGCATCATAGACTTGGTCACATTGGTGAGAAAGATTTAAAAACCTTGAAGAACAAAAACCTTGTAGAAGGGCTTGATGATTGTAACCTTGAGTTCGATTTCTGTGAACATTGTATCTATGGAAAGCAACACCGTGTTTCTTTCTCCTCTAGTCCTCACAAATCTTCTGGTATACTCAATTATATTCATTCTGATGTGTTTGGTCCAGTTGATGTTCCTTCATTATCGAAGTCTAGATATTATGTTTATTTTATTGATGACTGTTCGAGAAGGGCATTTGTATACTTTCTTAAGAGTAAATTAGAAGTGTTCAGTCGGTTTAAAGAGTTTAAATCTTTGGTTGAAAATCAGACTGGAAGAAAAATAAAGTGTTTTAAGGACAGACAATGGAGGTGAGTTTTGTTCTACAGATTTTGAAAGGTACTGCACTGATCATGGAATTAAAAGGCATAAGACAACCCCCTACACTCCACAAAAAAATGGAGTTGCTGAAAGGTTGAACAGGACACTGATGGAAAAGGCAAGGAGTATGCTAAGTGGTGCTAGTCTCGAGTAGAGGTTTTGGGCTGAGGTTGTTACTACAACATGTTATTTGATTAATAGACCTCCTTGTTTAGCTCTTGTTGACATGACACCTTTGGAAGCATGGTCAGGTAAGAAACCCTCATTAAGGCATGTTCGGGTCTTTGGCTATGAGGCATATGTTCATGTGCCAAATGAAAAGAGATCAAAGTTGGATAACAAGGCTGTGAAATGTATTCTCATTGGCTATGGAGTTGGTGTGAAAGGATACAAGCTTTGGAACCCTGTTATTGAGAAGGTTTTGTATAGCAGAAGCGTGACATTTCGTGAGTTGAAACCTCTAGTAAGTGATCAATAGCCTGAGACAAATCAGAGTGATAAGGAGAAGGATGCAGTTGAGATTCCCCAAACTCCAGAAAGGGAAGAGTTGCATGGTGTACCTGAGATTGGGGAGAGCTCAAGCAGCTCTGGAAGTTTTGATGATGAAGAACAACCTTAGCCTCTAGGGAGATCTACACGAGAAAGAAGGCAACTAGAAAGGTATGGTTTCTCTATGTTAGATTCAAATTGTGCTTGTGCCTTAATTACCAGCACTGATGAGCCTAGGACTGTGAAAGAAGCAATCAACATGGCTGATTCAAAGTCTTGGCTGGAAGCCATGAATGAGGAGATGGATTCCTTGAAAAAAAATGATACTTGGAAGTTGGTACCACTGCCTAAAGGGCGAAAGCTTGTTGGCTGCAAGTGGATATTCAGAAGGAAGACAGGCCTTGATGGTACTGTGTAGAAGTATAAGGCATGACTAGTTGCAAAGGGATTTTCCCAAGTTGAGGGAATTGATTATGGAGAGATCTTTTCCCCTGTAGCAAAGCTGACATCCATCAGATTTTTGTTGTCATTGGCAGTTGTGTATGACTATGAAATTGAGCAAATGGATGTGAAGACAACGTTTCTCCATGGTGAGCTGGAAGAAGAAATCTACATGTCTCAGCCTGAGCATTTTGTTGAAAGAGGTAAACAAAATCTGGTTTGCAAGTTAAATAAATCTCTCTATGGTCTAAAGCAATCTCCTAGAATGTGGTACCAGAAATTTGACACATTTGTGTTGTCAATTGGGTTTGTTAGATCAAAATCTGATCATTGCATCTATTATAAATGTGAGAATGATCGTGTGCTTGTTATTACTCTGTATGTGGATGACATGTTATTCATTGGTAATAGCAAGGCAATCATTTCTGACCTTAAAACACAGTTGTCTACTAAGTTCGAAATGAAAGATCTTGGAGCAGCAAGGTACATTCTTGGAATGGAGATAACCAGGGATAGAATAAGCAGAAAGCTTTGGATCAGTCAGAGTAAGTATGTGAAAACTATTCTAGAGAGGTTTAGCATGACTGATTGCAAGCAGCTAGTTCTTCCAATCATGCAAGGATTGAAACTATCTGCTGAAGACTGTCCAAAGTCTGCTACTGAGATGGAGGAAATGACTAGTGTGCCTTATGCAAGTGTAGTAGGTAGTTTGATGTATGCTATGGTCTGCATAAGACCACACATTGCCCAAGCAGTGGGAGTTCTAACCCGTTTCATGGAAAATCCAGGGAGATCACATTGGGATGCTGTAAAGAGAGTGTTCAGGTATTTGAGGGGTACTTCAGATTATGCTTTGTGTTACCATGGTAGTATGGTTGCATCACAAAGGACTCTTAGCATTCAGGGATATGTTGATTCTGATTGGGCAGGGGACATTGACAGTAGAAGATCCACCAATGGATACACTTTCATGCTTAATGGTGGAGAAATCAGTTGGATGAGCAAGCGACTAGTTTTAGTTGCTTTATCCACGACAGAGGCAGAGTACATGGCAGCAACTCATGCTTGTAAGGAGGCAATGTGGCTGAGGCATTTGTGTTCAGACATTGGATTTAATGCTGAGTAGATTTTCAATCTGCTGTGACAGTCAAAGTGCCATTTGTTTGGCAAAGAATCTGACCTTTCATGCCAATACCAAGCACATAGATGTGCAATATCATTTCGTGAGGGATATGGTTGAAGATGGCAAGGTCAGTACGGATAAGGTTGACACCTTGAAGAATGTTGCAGATGCCTTCACAAATCCTGTTAGCACAGATAAGTTCAGATGGTGCACATAATCGATGGGCCTTGGGGCCTATGATAGACAGTAAGTTATGATGTTTTGAGGAAGCTGGAAGTGTTCACCAAGTGGGAGATTGTTGAGAAATTATGTCTCAACTTCTAGCTTCAAGTCCTCGTTTTCATGCCTTGGTGATTTTGTGTTGTTTACAAAGTTTTGGCGGAGGTGGAGCCAGGATGGAACTTGGCATTGTTCTATTTGCCTAAGTTTTGAGTCTCTAGCAGAGGCGAAACCAGGATGGAATTTGGCATTGTTCTGTTTTCCTAAGTTTCGGGTTTTGGTTCTCATTCTTGCTCTGACTCTGCTTCCTACCATCTATTCCTTCTCGCTTCGCTTCGTAGGTTCTGATGGAGGCAGAACTAGTTTTGAAAGCTGGCAATGTCCATTTGCTAGGTTCCTATTTCAGTTTCTGTTCTGACTCCGGGTCCGATTCCTGCTTTTGAGATCTAGTTCTTCTGGATGTTTGGATTCTCCTCATGGTGTTTTCCTCCGCCTTGTCCTAGTTCTGGATTGATGTTTCTTGCAGTTGGCGGAGGCAGAACTGGAACCAGATTGGTTCCTGATCTTGGACTTTTGGTAAAGTCTTGTTTCTGTTCCTATTCCATCCCCGACTCTGACTCTGGTCTTTTGTGTCCCCGTCTTGGTTTGACCCCAGGTTGACTTTACCCAGTCAGAACTATTTCTGTTGAGTTCCCCTTTGGCATGGGTGGACGTGGAACTGAAATGGTTCCTGAACCTGTAATTTTGGTAGGGTCATGTTTTGACTCCAGTTCAGACTCCGACTCCGACTCCGACTCTAGCAGTGTGTATTTTTGGTGGAGTCCTGTTTTGACTCCTATTCCGACTCTGACTCTGATAGTGCTATTTATGACTTGAAGTCTTCGTCGTGCCCGATGTCTATTTGACCATTTTGGTTGCTCTGTCAGCTACGATTGTTGATGGGTCTTGGATGTGTGGCACCTGGTTGAATAGTGATTGGACGGATACCAAGATAGTTATTTTGGCAGTTGCATTTGTCAACGAAGGGTGGTGAGCTCAACTATTTTGGTAATGGCTTTGAATGCAATGACGACTTGTTGCAGGAGATCTGTCAGATCCGACCAGATGCATGATTTGAGGATGGACTTCATTGCTCTTCTAGGTTGGTTACATTTGGATGAGATGTGTTATTTTCTTAGAAGTTAGACAAGTTGAGTTGAGTCAAAAGTTGCAAAGCAAGTTGAAGTCACGAGCTGAAGAACAAGAAGGACATGAGTTCTTGAAGAGGTTTTTGAACTGTATGTTGTGAAAACATTGTAATAGTGGATCTGGAACTCTCTGGGTGATTATGAGCTGAGCAAAGAAGTTTGGATATTGTATATAATCGATTCATTACTATAATACAATTGATTTGACTTTGTGTGGTGGGTTTTTTTCCTGAAAGGGTTTTCCCACGTAAATACTGTGTCATCTTTGTTTGCTTATCTTTCTGGTTTCTCATTGCCATGGTTGTATGCATCTCTATATGTTTTAGAAACTGTTAGTTTTTCATTTTTGCTTCTCTCCCCTGTAGTAAAGGTGTTAAGGGAATGTATTCTACACTGTTGGGTCATTAGATCTGCATTCCTTTCCCTTTAATGATTGTTTATATGAAGCAGAGATGGAAATGTTTGTGATACATAAAAAGGATGATGCTATACATGATTATGAAATAAGGGATTCAAATTGGGTTAATCAAGTAGCACAGTGTGAAATATATATGGATTTTGGGTCAACACTATTACTCATGAATGAAATTGAAGAGCTTGTTGATTCATGTGACAACAAATTTGCAGATTGTGTTAATACTGCAAAAATTATTGATCCATGTGTAGAGCAAGCAAGAAATGAAAATAGTGATGAATCTCATGTTAATGAATGTTAAGTTTAGTACAATTTCTTCTTGTTTAATGCTCTTGATATCCAAAGTGTGCACATGGACATGTTTGCATCCCTTGAGGAGAGCATTTATGTGAAAGAAAATGAAGATTCTAATTATATTGCTAGTTCAAGGATTTTTCAGCTAGCAACGGGCCTTTATCTTTTGGGTCAAGAATTGGTATTGCACATGGGTGTCCTTATGTCGTCCCTATTGATGTTGAGTTGTTTGAGCCTAATTTTGAGGTATTTTGCATTGAACTAAATGATGGTTTAAAAAATGCTTCGAAATATGTTTTTGAACCAAAGATGAGTGCATTTACTCATCTCTTGGATGTTGATGATGAATATGATCAATGTTTCTATGATACTAAGGTATATTCTGATGTGCTTGGACCAGAGTGTCAAAGAAAGTGCCCACATTGCAGTAATCAATGTAAGGACACTCTAGAATATGCATCTTTTATCTTTGACATATTTGAAGATGATTTGCATGACAAAAATCAAGTTGTTTATGAAAGTTTTTAGTTTGATGTGCAAACTGATTTTGATGCCAAGGTTTGTGATGTCAAAGACCAAATGGACTATGAATGCTTTTATTTCTCAGTTCCAGTGAAACATGATGATAAGCTAGCCAAGGTAAAATGTCACAATGATTATGTATTTAAGTTAATGTCAGATTGGATATTGCAAATTGACAAAGTTGGTGGCATTGGAAAATATAGTGTTATAGTGGGACATGTCAGTGACCAAGCTAATTTGTCAGCAGTTCATGATAGTTTTTTTTGATTTGGCCTATGGAAGATAGCAAAGAATAGAGTGTTTGATAGAGGTAAATACTGACCTCACATTTTCCACTTGGTGGCTCGGGGTCACTAGGTGAAGTGAAAAATGAGAATGAATAAAAGAGTAGTTTTAGAACACCTGATGGACTTAGCATTTGGTCTACTTACCAAGAGATCTAGAATATTTCTATTCCCATAGGGGGCATACATCCCTAGCTAGATTCATTGATGGAACTCTCAAATTTGGGAAATTTGAAGTGTCCAATTCAAAATTTTGCCTTTGCACTCTTACGAGTGCACCTAATAAACCTACCTAAGTCACTTACATTGGAGGGTTATATATTTGAGCTTGCTGATTTTCATGTAAAACCACTGATGTGACCTATATCACTATGCATGTCAAATTTTAGCTTCCCACTATGAGTTTTGACTAAGTTTTGAAAAGTGAAGCTGGAGGGTTTTGGCACTATTCTATTGTTTGCAAACTCTCAGTTTTGGAAAGTAGCCTCCCACTCAAGCTGGCATTTTGTAACCAGATGAATGTCAAGATAAAATAATTGTTTCTCTCATTTCTTCAGACCTAAATGTCCTCCCATGTCAAGTTTCAAAGATTCATGATTTGATTTTCTATTTTTAGCATGTCAAAACCAAATGCAATTTCTTGAGTTTTGCACTTGCATTTTTAGAAACCTTTCTAAGAGGCCAACTTCGAACATCAATATCTTGTGCAGAATAATTATTCAAGATAATTACTTTTGCACGTGTGCTCAGTGTACCTAAACGATCGACTATGTCCGATGGAATCTCCCCAGGAGTTGATTTGACTATTATTTTTCCAACGAGGTGATTCTATCAATTTTGATTTATTTATGAACAAGCACAGTTGCAGAAAGTTTGAGTACGCAAATTTTTTGATTGATATTTTTCACCTGAAGATTCCTTTTGTGAAATTATTTTTTGCACTCCATTCCTCGATTGAATGTCTACATTCTTGGAATATTTTATTGCTCCATGAGGTCGTTTGACTAGTTTGCAAAGGCAATTCTAGAGCCCACCTAACTAGTTTTGTACATTTTGCAAACATGTCAGAAAACAAGTTTTACTGAAAACCCAGTTTGAGTTTTCACTTCAGATTCACTCAAGATCTATCTCAAATCATTCAAGGCTAAAAGTTGTTTGAATTTTTATTTTTTTTAGTCTAGCCACATGGGCCCGACATGCTTTGCATTGTTATGATGTACATGTTGCAATGGTCAAATCAGGTGTGGGAATCATCATGGTTGTTGATCTCCAATTTAAAATGCATCAAACAAAATCAATTCTTGAGGATAACACTCAATTGGGTGAGTGCAATAGTAAGCCATATAGTTTAAATATTTATTCATATTTTATGAATGCAGTACCAAGATTTCCAGCCAAACATAGAGTCTTGCAAATGAAAGGGTTTTTCAAAATATCTGAGGATGTAAGATCTTCATAAATCTTCTCTAGTAAAGGACATGGAGCAAAATCATTGAATAGGTGGTAGTATTTCACGTGATTACTAAGGGGTGAAACCAAAACTCTATCAAATCTTGCTAAGTTGTTTGAGAAACTACATAACAAAAATGAACAAATCATTCATAAAATGATAATGTTGTTCAAGTTTCTTTTTCATGTGATACATATTTATGTCTTGCAACCATGGCTTATCTTTGAAATGAGATCCTATCAAGTTTCAAAGATACACAATAGGAAGAGGGTTGCATTGAGTGAATGTGTACGTGAAAGCTACAAGCAAAATTAATGAGGAAAGTGAACAATAGAAGAAACAGTTAGCTTTGAATTCCAGGGGAAAACAATGTGGCATAAATGTTTTTATAAGAATAGAAGGGGCAAAGTTTGTTCCAAACTATAGAGCTCATAATGGAGATCTTGAGTATTTAATCCAGAGAAAATACCACAAGGTTGAGAAGACAGTGTGTGGCCTACACAATATAGAAAGTAAATATTTTATATAGGCTAACATTATTCAAATTCCTAGGTAATTACAAATAGAGCAACTAGCATACAATGGAGGGAAATTCCCTGACTTCCTCAATAACCACACACAACAATGCAAGCTATGAGTAGGGCGCAAATGTGGTGTCTCACATTGGAGGAAGTGAACATGATCAAGATGAGATAGGAAGTGAATGGAAGAAGCTTATTTCCCCACGTTCAAGAGGATACATCAGTTGATTGATAAGATAGAAGTAAAGCCTACAGGTGCCAATACTTTCTCTGTTGATATTGGTGGATAGTTAGAGAATGGCTCTGACCATGATGTTACTATGAGTATCTCTATCACCATAGACACCCACCTTGATGTACACAAGCATTCTATGCACAATAAGAGCTATGTAGCAATGTATGAAAATCCATCAAATCAAAGATAAAAATTTTGTTAGCCAAAAGGGATAAACACATTTTAGAGGGATTCAATTGCTTCATTATTCAATTGAAGGGCATGCTTGAAGGGGGAAGGCTACAAATGTGGAGTTTATGAATATCCATGAAAGGATAAAGAATAGTTCTGTTGGAAAGATCTCAAAAAAAATTAATGGCCATGTGCCAAGCTGAATGGGATGCCATAGAGACGATAGATTTGAATCTCAAGATTACTCCATGGAATGCCATCATTGCATGAATGTGATCTAGCATAGGGTGTGTATGCCCACCAAAGCATGGTGAATTGAGGCTGATATAAACTTGTGGAGGAGATCACCACTGGCTGAAAACATACAAAATGGACTTATTGGAAAGATATCGGAAATTTCTCTAGCGAAGACCATTCACATGCCAAGGCTCAAGTCCAAGAGGAAATCGGTGCAACATAGACAAGGACACATGCACAAAATGGATTTTTTTTTGAATTTTTTTTCAAAAACTAAAAGGAAAATGGCGCTGCCAATTGATGAAGGGTGAATTTGAATGCTGAAGGAAAGTAGAAGAGGGCTCAATGGGTGTGTGGAACCATCAAGTTTTCAGAAAGGGGCCATTGTACCTATTATTAATGGTCATTTTAGCATTGTAGAGGGAAGTATTTGCAAAGTAAATACTTAGGTTGCTCATGGTGGCCATCATGAATGGACCAGAAATAGAGCAATGATGAGTGAAGATTAGGGTACAATGAAATAAACTTCCAAAAATGAATATAGGAACAAACATGCCACATGGATAGATCTCGTATATCATGCAGGGCCAAGAGTGATGTCATCCAAAAAGTTGTAAGGTGCACAAGGTAGGCATTGATAGTGGTCCCAATTGAAACATGCCCAATTAAGGTTAAAGAGATAAAACTCTTAAATATAAAGCTATTCCCAAGGGAATTTTTATTTAGAAACTTTTCTCAAAAGTCCAAAATAAAGGATTGGATGATGTTGGGTAGTAAAGCTTAAAGGGGTGAATAAAAGGATGAGTAAAATAAATGTTTGCCCCGAAAGGGTTTTTAAAACAAATATTTTAAATGAAGTGTTTTGTGGATGGCCAAATATTTTAAGTGAAATATTTCAAACATTATATGCACCTACAGTGAGTAAAATAATGTGTAGCAAAGTACAGAGCAGAAATGGGAGTAGAGGCATTTTTCACACAGTTGGATAAAATGGAGAAATTCATCACATGGATAAATTTTCAATTGCAAAACAACTTGAGAAAAATATAGAATTGGAGGAAAAAAAAGTCTATTGCAGAGAGAGGAGAGAGGTTTTGCAATTTTGTTGATCAACTATAGATAATTTTCTAGATGTCATCTAGAGATCATTCTTTTGGAGCTTTCTTTCTTCTTCTTTATACTCTCTTTTTCTCTCATTGTAGGGGGTTCTAATTTTTTGAAAGTTCTTAAAGTTAGCCATAAGCTCTAGGTATAATTGTAATGCTAGGATGAATTGTAACTAAGTTCTTAATCAAGGTGTTTGTATTTGGAATTATGCTTTCATGATTATATTTTATCAAATGACTATCTCCAGGGCTGAAATGTAAAGCTCTTTGAATTCAATAATCAAAGATTATCTACATTTTTCATTCACATTTGCTGCATTTGAGTTATATTTTTTATTTCCTACTATTCAAAGGATAGTGTAATTGCTTTAATAAATATGACAATATTTTTGTGTTTCTAGATGGATTGCAAGAATGGTTACAAGAAGAGAAGGAGAAAAATTTTGAATGTTAGTGATTAGGGGTTTTCCTTAGTCAAACCCATTTTTGGTAACCAAACCAAAGTGAATAGAAAATAATGTAATGAAACATGAAACAATAGATTAATGGAGTGAGTTACCTTTCCATAATTAGATAGCTTGTGTTGTTGGAACAATCAACCCTAGAATGCTTCAGAAATGGTGTCTTGTTGACTTCGAAGATGAAACCCTAGCTTGCTTGGGAGTAGAAGTGGGTTGAGAGAGAGAGGTGGAGAATAATGAGGGTAAATCCTTATAAATTAGTGTTTCAGAGGTTATTTATACAATTTATGCCCTAACTTTCTAGAGATAACTTCATATTGACTGACCTTAGGGTTTTAGAGACAAAAATCCTGACAAAAATTAATTTAGAATTGAAATTTATTCCACATGGGACTAGGTCACCCAAGGTGGCAACCTAGTTCACCTAGGCATTTTCATTGAATGTCGGGGATTAAAATATTATTATTTTTGTTTGACAAGATTGTCTCATGAAAACTCACTAAGATAGGATTTGTATATGTATTAAGGGGTCATTTTGGCATAATAATGTGTAGTTTAAGTGATGACAAGCCTAGGAGAGTGTGAAAATGCTTTGCAACACCTTACAAAACTTTGTCACAAGACTTGGAAGGGGGTAAAAATGGGTTGAAGAAGGTCTAAGATCATAGGCCAAGGTCCAAATGAGTGAAAAATGTAAAGGTGTAGAATTTTTGGCGACACAATACCTCCATCCATCAATGAGAGTATTTTCCTTATTAAAGAGGAGACATGCACTTGGAAAACCACCTCCATCATTTCACCCTCATCCTCCTTCAAAATTCATCACTCCTCATTGTGAGAAATTATTCATGAATCAAATCATGTCCTTGGGCCTCTATTGCATGCACATTTGACCCCAACTACTATGGTATATATCCTAGGGGGTTTATTTTTGCATCCCGACCAAGGAAATTGACCAACAACACTTTTTAAAGACCCACTTAAGGATCCATCCGAGTTTCACAATTGGATAAGGGTTTGTAACCCCTAAGCCCACTTACACCCACATAACACATAATCTAATATCAACCCTTACCATATTAATTTACCATATATTAACTTTATTTATTTCTAAGCCCCAAAAGGTTCAAATTATTATCCATAATAAGATGTCTTTTTATTTTCTCTCAATTGTTTTTCCTTCTCATACTCACACCCTTATTTTCCTGCACATTGACAAATCAATAGTAAGAAACAATCATGTAGAAATTTAATTTACAAGCTTGATATCTTAATATTTATCTATGCAACAATTCCATTTAAAATTTCAATTAATATTTCATAATTTATGAGTTCTTAATACCTTCATGGCAGTGACAATAAAACAAAATATTAGAATGAAATGCAATAATATTGTTACTCAATCACACTATTTATCATCTGTAATACATGTTACCATCTATTTAGGGAAATAGAAAACAAACTAGGGTTTTACTAATCATAGGTGAGGTGGGATCTTACACCCTAGCCCACCTTATACTTAGCCAATTTTCTAATTTTGATTTCATGGAATAGTCTAAAGACATGAGAGGATATCACAACCAAGAGCACAATTCTAGCATGATGACCCTGGTTGGATTTCTTAGATCAGTTATTGATAAGGGGCCACACTTCATAGGCAGACAAACAAAATGCACTCAAGAAAAAAGGATAATAGTAAATTAAGTCCCAACATAAATACTTGATTAGTAAATTCATATTTTTCCTCTTCAATTTGTTTCTTAGAAATAATTAAATATTATGGTCAAATAACCCTACTATAATTTATTGAGTAAAATAGAGTTTTAATTTTACCATAGAGTTACTATCCCCTAATTTTATTGTGTCTTCTATCTAGAACCACAACCTTATTCATATGATCAACTTATTATGGTGAGCTACTCTCCAAAGTAAAATCCTTATAGTTCACAATCTTAAACTATGAATATTTTCCCTACCCTACAAATGCATATTATGTAAAATGGATAAAGAATACATATAAATCACGTGTTCATTTGATTCCCAATTCTTGAAACCTTAGACAAGATATCCTCATAATTTTTAAAATCTATTGGGTATGGCCCTAGTATTTTTTGTCTTTGGTGGCCCTTTGGTATTTGATTAATCAATAGAAAATGAACAAGATATTATAAGATACATAGTCAACCTTATAGCTTGCTTTTGTTGAAATTATTTTGAGCCATCTAGGAAAAAGTTTAGTCTTTCATATAAAAAATATTAAATATCCTTCTTTGATAACTAAGAGATAAAATAAAAATTTAAATCTTAATTTCCATCTTGATAATGTTGATATTGATAACCAGAAAAGGTGAAAGAGTACAATTTAGAATCTCCCTAATATAAGATGGATCAAACTAAATATTGATAGCTTTTTTAAAGGTAACCTAGGTTAGGCAAGAGGAGAGGGCTATCAAGGATTGGAAAGGTGACATAGTTGTTGTGTTTGTGAAAAAAATATACATTTAGTCAAACAATATGAATATTTTTTTTATTGCACTCTTACTTATAGCATTGGCTAAGAGTCTTGAGATAAACAATGTCAATAGGAGCTCAATTTTTTATATATATT